>JBBCBC010000001.1:47267654-47638900 GCA_037126765.1 Stenogyne calaminthoides | reverse complement strand
TATCATTCAAGCCCATAAATATTAATTAATCCTACTACATAATTAATATTGCACTATCCATCTTAACCCATATTACAGTTAATATGACTCCCGATTATTATTTCCCGCGTTTAAGATTATCCAGTCCATTAATTAAATTAAGCCACTGAAATAGCTTCACATTAATTAATATCTTTTTCCCTGGTTCAGGAACGGCTCAACATTATTATCCATACCGGAAAACTAATTCCACTTGCAAGATTTTGCATGATAAAACTTCTGAGCCTCCCAAGGGGACTAATCAAACAAGACGACTTGCATTAATCGATTCTCCGTATTAAAATCTTAGCAATCGTCATGTAACTAATAATATTGCCCAAGATACAATGTATTGAATCACATTGATTCTCTACCCATCGTAAGTCAAAGCAATAGTTATTAATTCCACACGATCCTATTTAAGGAACAGAGATTAAGAAATAACTAACCACTGAGGTCTAATTCTTCTATATTGATCTTGAATAATTTATCCTCCTCAGAGGTCCTCTTCAAAGGCAACATAATGCACTAGTGTAATCTCTTGGTCAAGACAAGTCAATCTGAGCCTTACACTTCAACCTTTCACGATGGATTGTTCATTTCCATTTAGGTTGTGAATTCCGTACTTTTAGTTATAAGGGACTGTTAATTTAATCTTCTGTGATCTTGTATCACTAAATTAACTACAATGTAACATGTACTAATTATTGAAGTTATGCAAAGAAATATACGAACATTCAATGATATTTAAAGCAACAATGATAAATAATTTATTTCAGCAAATAAGTCTGAAATTCAGTCTGGTTATACAAAGTAAAAGCATACTTTCCAGTATAACCCCAACAGGTTCGAGATTGCGACGGGAAGGTAGTCTGGTATCACGCGGAGCAGGCTGGAGTCGGCATGGATGTGCAGACAATGGAAGCTTTGGGGGTGATGAAAGGTTTGATGTTGTCGAGAGAAAATGGAGTTGATGTCCTTGTGGTTGAGACTGATGCCCAATTGATGGTTAATGCGCTACGAGCGCCGGGCATAAGGTTGTCGTATTTTGGCAATTTAATTTATGATATCGTGAGACTTGCTGAGTGTTTTTCTCCAGTTTATTTTGTGTGGTCTAGACGTACGGGCAATATGTTAGCCCATAGATTAGCTTTGTTTGGCCTTACTTGTGATGGGCCCTACTTTTCTTCTCTTATTCCTGCTACTCTTGAGGATTCTGTGTTGACCGATTTGGGGCCTGTTCGTTGATTTATGATAATTCGTTTTGTTTTAAAAAAAAACTAGTATTTCACTAAAGCGACGCTCGACAGGTCTTATGTACTATTTTATGTAATAAATTATAAATTTATAGTGTTCCAACTTAATTTGAGAAGTATGATCCAAATATCAAGTGAAGGTTCGTCTCACATATGAGATAGACTCACACAAAATTCTCTTTTAATATTATAAACTTATACATAATTTATTTATTTTATGTATATTAATATTTGATTGTCAATTTATACATTAAAAATTATATATAAGATATGGTTTAGTGTTTTAAAATTTTAATTATATATTACTCCCTTTGTCATGTGATTACTGCAACACTTGTCTTATTTGGACGTCCCAACATTACTGCAACACTCCCAAAATGGAAACAAACATAATATTAATACACTCACAACACCCTTATTTTATTCAACTCAAAACCACTTTATCCCACTTTACTTGCTTTGCAGTTCAATTTGTGTGTTGTAATCATCTTGGAACGGAGGGAGTACATTTTTAGAAAATTATATAGAATATTTATAAATATTAATAGTGTTGTACTGCTGTAGTCAAATAATACTCTGTTATGAGAACAACAATTATAAAACCAATGAAAAAATGCATTATTTTAAAATTATTTGGTTTGATTAGAAAATTTTATATTGAGATTTTTTCTACTTAATGAGTTATCATATCAGTGAATTAAAATTATAATGTATTTATTTAATTTTATACAAAGCAATTAAATTAGACTACTAAAAAAATTAATTCAAAATACATTCTAATTAAATTGATTTAGTTAATTAATTAGAAAGTGTGAAGAGACAGAAAAAGTAGTGTCAGAAATAAGTGCAAGAAATTATTTAATATGGAGAGACTTCTTAAAAAAATGTAGCACAATTATTATAAAGAGAAGGGGGTAAAGAGAGAGAGAGAGATAATGGGAAGATGAGTGGGAGAAGGTTTTTACAAGAACTACCATATTTTTATATATGTATATATTGTGAGAGTTTTATAATTAGTTTTTTTTGTGTCCGACGACATTTTTTATTTCGTTATTTAATTTAGGTATTTTTTATTTTTTTGGCTCATTTGACTTTTAAATTTTGATTTTAGTCTTGTAATTTAAATGTTTTTATCACTTTTTTTATTTTGATTTATGTAAGTTATAGAATGAAAATTAAATTTTAAAAGTCAATGTGACAATAATTTTGAAAGTGTAAATTACCGGACAAAAATTAAAATTTAAAAGTCAACAAGATCAAAATCAAAGTGAAAAATCATAGGACGAAAAAAATCAAATGCTCTAGGGGTAATTATTAGGGATGTAAGTGAGCCAAGTTGGCTCGCAAGCTACTTGTACTCGACTCATAAAAAGATCGAAATCGACTCGAGCATAATTGAGTCGAGCGAGTTTGAGCTCATAAATACTCAGTTCGATAGGCTTACGAGTCTAATCGAGCTTGCACAGTAATTACTATTATGCCATTAATTTTACTAAATATATATTTATATATTAATAGGAGTAATATATTTTATATTTAATTTTATAAAATTATACAGGTAATCGAGTCGAACTCGAGCCAAGCTTGAGTCTATCGAGTTTCTTGTCAAGTTGAGTCCGAGCTCAAAAATTTGGGCTTGATCGAGCTTGGGTCGAGTTTCGAACTTCTAGTATTCTACTCGAGTCGAGTTCGACTCAGCATTACTCGACTCGACTTGGCTCGTTTACACCCCTAGTAATTATGGTGCGGGTTTGTGGTTTTTTTTTACTAAGAGTGTGCTTAGTTAAGGGATTTAAAGATAGAAAATTAGAATGAAACGAAAATAAAGTGTTTGTTTGGAGTGTATAATTACGTGAATAGTGTTTTGATACCCAAAAATTATGAAATCAAAGTATTAGATTCATTTCTCAATATTTTTGGATGAATAACTTAAAAAAAATTACTTTTAGCCTTTTAAACTAATAATAATAATTTTTATATTATATTTAAAAATCATTAGATTATGGAGTAGCATTTTTTTAACAGCAAAAATATATTAATGTTAATTTTTATCATTATATCTTATTAAATCAATCAATATCTATGATAATAATAATCATACCCATTATCATTCATCACTACAATCATTTTTATTCTTATTATAATTTCTTGAGGCAAACTAAGCACCCTTTAAATTCAAATTATTTTACTGTATGTCGTTCGGGATTGTTCGTATAATTTTAATTTGTGATTTGTCACTTAAAATTGATCGTGGAATTTTGAATGGTTTTCGGTCAATTTTATGTTGTTCGGCGATTTAATTTGATTATTTTTTAATCTAATTCCAAGTATTGCTTTAAACACGGTACAAATTTTTGTATCAATTCCTGAATTTTATACATGTACCTATGTTTCTCAATATAATTTGTACATGAACTGGGTCAAAATTTACCCACAGGGTTTGTTCTATGGTAACAAGATTGATAATCTTGCTCTATACATTAACATTAGCATCTGCTTTGATTATTTTTTTGGAATTTATAAAAAAAAAAACTTTTTATTTGTAATTATTTCGATTTTATTATGAGAAATGCAGATTCTGTTTTGGAAATGAAACGCCTAACATTTTTTTTTCTAATAAAGGAATGAGTAATATGGTAGCGTTGATATTATTAGAAAATGACCTTAAAAATAAATACCAAAAAAGAAAATAACAAAATAGAAAGCAAATTAACATATGAGATCGACATGGGCTTCATTGGCCCAAGATATAGAATTCCGGCCCACTCTGTATCTATTTATACCCTCTCCATTCATCGCACAACCTCCTAGGGTTTCGATCGCAGCTCTTCATTTCTTTCTTCTCTGCAAATATGTTCGTGAATTCATCAATCAACGTACGTAACATTGATTGTTTTGGTTTTTGGTTTTCTGAATGTTTTAATTCTGGATTTTGATTCGAATTGCACTTGGTTTCTGGTTTTCTGAATGTTTTAATTCTGGAGTTTGATTCGAATTGCACTATTGTCTTTTGAAGGCTGCTTCAATATTCTTTGAAAAGAGAATAAGAATGGAGTAGTCTACGATCGAAAGTGCATAAATGGAATGCTGAGGTTAAACTCAACGGCGGCCAGACAACCGTTTAGGGATGGATCCACAGATGAACGCCGCTTTCAACGGTGCTTATCTACTAAATCCATCTCAAATTTTCTCCAACTAATAATTTTATGATTCTTGCTTCTTTTTATATTTTTTTTTCGTTTTGATTTTTAATTATTATTTGGAAAGCTAATAACATATCAACTTATTGGACGTTAAAGTCGGTTTAATTGTTTTCCTTTTTCTGTAATTTTGATTTGGTTTGTTCCACAGCAGTGGCAGTCGGCGGCGCATCTCTATGAGGGATTTTTTTTTTCTAGATTTGTTATATAGGAGTTTAATTGCATTTTTTATTTGCTGATTTGATAATTTCTGTGAATGTATAAATGGAACTTAATTGGAATTAATCATGTGTAAATAGTCCAATTGATTAGAGTTTCACTCCTTGAGATCAAATGGTTCCAATCTATTGCGAGATTAATTATTGTAATGAATATCTTTAATTGAAATCAGTCCTGGTTGATTTAGTTGAAATCAGTCACTATTATTATAAACGACAAAATCCAGCAAACATTATGTTCATATTTATTTAAAAGTATTATTATATTAAATTTAGATGATGAAAAATATAACATTCTTTTGTAATTTTTTTAAATGAACTGAAGTTGTTTTCTCAATCTAGCTTTGTAAAATTTAAATATGTTGTACACAATTATTTTCTATATCAGCAAATTTAAACCTAATATTTTATTATGGAAAAATGGAATAAGGTCATAAATATTATATTGAAGTAATTAAACGAACAATAAGGGTAAAATATATTTTACACCAGTATGGTCTAAATCAGCAAATTTTAACATAGTACTATATTCTTAGGGAATAATAATATGTAATTATATAAAGAGTGGGTCTTATGTGCACATGGGTGCAATGTTCACTCATATTACATTTAAAAAACGTGCAATTATACAACCATTTCAAACAGAAATATGTAACTATGTTCCCATGTTAATAGTTACATTTTTTTTTTTTGTAAATAAGTCACACTTTTAATGTTTTTAGAATGCACTATGAGTGTATGGTGCACGTTGGTGTATACAAGACGTAGCCTTGTAATAATATATCAATAAACTGAAAAAAAACTGCAATTTTTTGGTTATTAACCTAATTGGAAATTTCACTTCGGTTACATAATGCTTTTCATATTTTCTAGGTTGGTTCGGTGTCTTAACCAATTGATTCTCACTTCTATGTAAAAACTCATGAAATTCCCATTTCCCATTTTATCTATACAAATAAATATTGATATTCACAAAGTCCAATACACAGACAAGTCCTATACATGAGAAATGATATAAATTAAAATAAATCAACATTGATTATTTTTCAAAATGTTAAAATATTTATGACCAAATTATATTATGTAAGTTTACTTGCATTTGGGCCCCTTTTTTGATAAGTGTTAAAGCCGTTGCTTTACATACACGACTGTGTGTTTGTGTGTGTAAAGTTTTGAAGGCTCTGCAATTAACTGCACCGCGCTTTTATTGTAGAGAATTCAAAATTGTGATGGTACATTCGTCTATTGGAACCTATTTGGTGCATATTATTGGATAATCTTCTACTTTTTAGTAGTATCAATTTTTGTTTCCCCTTTTTGGAGAGAATATCTTCCCTAATAAACAATTTAAGGTTCCGTTTGGTTGGGGATAATTGAAGTGGATAATGAGAATTAATTCTATTGATGTTGCTTGGTAGGTTTGATACATTGATAATGAGAATATAAGTAAGCAATTGATTGCCCTCACCTACTCAACCCACCTCACATGATACCCATTGTTGATGTTGTAACCAAGCAATAACAATGCAATCAATAACCCTTATTAATTAACCCCTCAATGATACCCATTACCATTACCATTCCCTAGTCATACCACCCATTGTTGATGTTGTAACCAAGCAATAACAATGCAATCAATAACCCTCAATGATACCCATTACCATTATCATTCCCTAGTCATACCACCCATTGTTGATGTTGTAACCAAGCAATAACAATGCAATCAATAACCCTTATTAATTAACCCCTCAATGATACCCATTACCATTACCATTACCATTCCCTAGTCATACCAAGCGGACCCTAAATATGATTAGATACTTATGTTAATCAACAAACATACAATGTATACACAAACTCATTCCATCTCTCCTATATCCAGCAAATGACATATTGCCTATTTTGAAACTCAAGTAAAAAGATAGAATTACTTTCTTTTTTTTTGATAACTTTTAAAAAAAATAAGTGATTTTAAAGCACTTTTTAGACTTCTAAACTTCTAAAGCAGGGTAATAAAATATGGTTGCCTAAAGAGTAAACTCTGTCTTATGTATTACATCTTTCTCGCAGTAATTCTCAAAACACATTAAGGACAACACTATAATTTGTAGATCAAATGCATGGCACTTGAATTTAAGATGACTTTGAGAAAAGAATTTCGAACAACTCAAAATGGATTTAAATTCATAACCATAAATACTGCTCAAGAACAGATATTTAAGAATTTAAAATACAACATAAAATATAATTCACCTAAATAATCTCAATAAACTATTGAATTTGAAATCCATAAGCCGGGACCATATATTAATCCATGTAAACACTAATAAAACATGCTATTCTACATGATGAGTAAGGTAAACATTTTCTAAGCTTTAAACAAGACAAGAAGTTACATTAAAACATAAAGCTTGAATTAATCCCCGAGTTCTCCTTCTATTGATTGTCTAAGGTACCATCACGATCTACCACCTGCAACGTACCAAGAAATTACAGTACGAAAGCCATTTAGCTCAGCAGAATTACTGATCTTCGTCCTCTTCGTGTGTATCATCATCCTCAGCTAGAAGATGATTGAGGGCAACCTTAGACTTCTTAGGCCACGGTTGATTCTCCTCGTCAATTTTCCTCTTGAGAGTTTCATCTTTTCCTTCTTCCGCAGTCTCATCTTTTCCTTCTTCAGACCCTTCCGTATCTTTTACAGATGAAATTACAGTTTCGACCTTTTCTCCGCCTTTTTCATTACCATTTAGGGCTTTACTTGATGAAGATTCATATTCAAGTAATAATTTGCGAATTTCATCACTGCTTGAAAGATCAACAGCAGTCTTTCCAGCCTTGTTCTTTATATTCTTGTTTGCACCTTTCTTCAACAAATACTTTATGAGTTCAAAGTTTGACCCTTGAACGGCATAGTGAAGAGCAGTCATGCCCTTCCGGTTTGAAGACTTAACAGAGACTCCAGATGTTACGAGAATCTTGATAACTTCAAGATGGCCCTTTTGAGCAGCAAAGTGAATTGCCCCCATGTCGTCTATGGCAGCAGCACTAACATCCGCCTTGTTTTTAAAGAGATAATTTACAACTTCAGCATGCCCGGACCATGCTGCTAGATGCAGTCTATGGTTCGATGTTACTTAAGGAAAAAGCAGATCACAGAATCACAATATCAATGCCAGTAATCTATTTCTACTGATTCTATTATCACTCTCAAGAGTGACATTCTGATATTTATGTCCTCTTTCTTCTAACCATATCAGCTAATCCATTAGGAAACTTCAAAAGCTCCTATGCAAGTTATAATGCTGAAAAACACAGTCAACAATATGAAGCAACAACAGATTCAAACAAATTACAGCTTGATAAACTCGACTAATGCATATGTTTCACCACAGAAAACACAGAAAGAAAATAGCATTATTTAGACTTTCTAAGGGAATTCCCAGGCCAGTCTAAAGGGTATTATCATTCACAGGTCTTCTTGTTTCTTTCAAACATTAATGCAACTCATCCAATGTTAGAGTTAAGAGAATGGATGCACACTTAACGATAAATAAACTCAATATATTAATAGTTTAAGAAGCTGAAAAGACAAAATACGGGATAAATCCCGTACCAAGCCAAAAGGCCGATTCCTACGGAAATATTCTGTCCCAAGCCGAAGCCGTAAATAATGATCTCAGAGATAGTCTCACTAGGAGACACAAAGATACTAATATATAGACTAATAACCCTAAACCTAACTTTGACCCCAAGAAACTAAGCCCATGGGCCAATTTATTCCATGACTTAAATTAAAATACCTAAACAATAATAATTAAAATCAGCAGCGTATCATCCAACAAAATGTCCAGTCAAAACAAACTACATTCAGTAACGTGAAGTGAGATAACACACTGGATTCATCCATTTCCAACTGATGTCAATAAATCAACACATATACAAGAATGAAATAGATCAGCATATAAATTTTTCACAACATAGACTAAACCTCTTTTTCTTGCATTAATTCAGATAAGAAATCTTTACCCTGGTAATTGGTGAACTAGACTTGGAAGCCAAGATGTAATGCCATTAGTGGGCTCGAAATGTTCGGAGATAACATTAGTAGCATGTGATAATACATAATACAGGTACGCCTGTGTGTGTGTGATATATGATTGATTTTTCTGCAAATAATATAATACCACTCACGTTCACGATTATATATTTTGCTCTTGATCATTCATTTCCTAAGCATTAACATGCAATAATAATTAACTTTCATAAATTACAGATATAACTGTTAGTAGAAACAGAATTTCCAAAATAAACAGATCAAATAGCAAATAACAATATCTCAACTCTTATGCTAATTTCAGTTGTAGAAGTCAAATAACATATTTCCAGCAAAAAAGCAATTCTACAGACAAATTTAAATTTCAAAAGCACCAAAGTTCCAATATCATGAATATATATATAATTTCAGTAATTAACGCTAACTTCGAACTATCTACCTTCACATTAAATACGGTTTAATATAACTCAAGAAAATTGCATAAAAGCTACAAATATACGAAAAATTAGAAAGGAATAGCATTAATCATCGCGATGAAACAAGGGGAAAAAATAAGTTAAAGCAAGAAAATAGGAATAAATAGATAAGGATACGGAGTACGGGAGTGCTTGTCGCGTGAGTTGACAGCCAGAGGATTGGCGCTGCATATGGCTTGCACTGCCTTCAGGTCTCCCGATCGAGCCGCCGCGTGCAACTCTTCGTCGCCGGAATTAGCTTTCGGCGCCGCCGCCGCCGGCTTCTTCCCCATTTTCCCTTTCAAATTGGAGAGGTGTGAGACTGCAGAGAAAGCAAATGCTTTCAAGTTGGGGTTTTGAATTTTTTATTGGATTTTAATTTTTTTAATGAAACGCGATTTCTAATAGAACGCGTTTTTCAGAACACGCGATTTCATGGATGCAATATTAAAGTCGGCAAAGAATGTGTTAGGCAGCGGGGCGGCCCTGTCTTATATTAAGCAGTTATCAGTCGTCTCTCTCCCCCTATTTTTTCGCGTGCTTCTCTCTTCCCGTCTCTCCGCTTTGCTCTGGTTGGACTGCTTTACGCCTGCGCGTCTTCTTTCTTCAGATTTAGGTATTAAATACTTCTTGTAATAGTCTGTTCTTACATTTTTGTTGATATTCTTTGTTGTTTTGTAAAACTTCGGACCTTGATGCTGTTTTGAAGATTTATGATTAGGGTTCTCGGTGGAACCCTCTCTGTATTTCTTGATGGTGGGTTTTGACATCACAGTATTATGAAGAGACCCTTAAATTCTTAAACCATATACCGTTTTTAACAGTGGCAGTTTTCATATTTCGTCTAATCTCACCGATTAATTTTCCTTAATTACTTCTCGATTCGAAGCTCTATTGCTACAGTGAGTTTCCTGCTCATATAAATTTCAGATTTTAAATGTTAACGTGGCTCGCAGTTTGCCCCCCTGTTTTGTTTTTTTGTTATTTCCTGATAAGTGATAATGAGATCTTGGACTTGTCTAAATGATGAATTTGTAGGAGTGCATGTAGTTTCCATTTTTCTATTCACAATATTGTTCAATTTTGTGTGCAAGCGTGCTTATCAATTATCATGAATGGAATCTGTTTAAGAGTTTAGAAACGTTCTTTCTGCTTGCATATAGTGATCTTCTTTTTACTGATTTAGTTATCTTTTTGTAGGGAACTTAATGGGGCAGGATCAGTTATTGGTGATCACAGATCAAGTAGCTGTGTCACTTTTTGCAGTTCTTGATGCAATTAAGGTGTTGAAGAAGAATGGAGTTGAACAGCTTGACCCTCTGATCATTACTCAAGCTACCTCAGACAGTAAACTCTAATTGTCTTTGTTAATTAAATGGATGAATATGTACTGCGCTAAAGGAGTTTAGAAATGTTGCATTTTTTGTTTTAAGTTTATTTTGCTTGACAACATTGCTTTGCTTTTCTTGTATGGGTATCTTCCTTATTGTAGCCTACCTTTGTGATTGAATTTTTAAAATCATTTTAGTTATTGAACACTGGTAGATAAGTAGATAAGAAAATTAAAGGTTGGGATACAATTTTTCTTTGCTGAACGCAAGGGTAGGCGACCCCATATTTCTAATTTACTTTTATTCTGTTGAAGAGAACCACGAGGTCAATATTTTTAAGTGAGAAGAATCAAATGTTAGATCCTATTTCTAATTTTCTTATAAAATGTTTGGTGACTACAATGTATTTCTAAAATTACAAAGCTACCTCCAAAAGATTTTTAAATTTCTGGGGAAACTAGCCCCCGCGTATCCCGCCTGTTGTTCACTATCCAATTGGTAGAACAAATTTGAACTGTGGCATATTGAGCGAAGCAAATTAAGCTGTTGTAGATATATTCCAGAATTCTTTATGTGTTATTGATGGTATCACCATTGATATCTGTATCTGGTGCAACTATAGAAAGTTATATAATGAGTATTCCAGATAATTTCTGGATTGGAATGCACTCCATCTGTTTGCTAAGTACCTATATTTGTGATGAATATGGAGATTCTGTTGAATGGCTTTTAGTTTTGAGTCTTTTGACTTGAAGTTCTATCTACAAATATAACTTCTCCTTTCCATTTCAATAAAATGATTTTACTGCCAAGTGGATTCCCAATCCGCCGGAGCTATTGATTCGTATCTTTACACGTTTAAGTCTTTTGGCAGGTCTAATATCTTTGGAATCCTCAACTAGAGATGATGTTATCACTCTGGTTAAATCATTGGAGTTCCTCAGCGATCAATTCCTTGCCAACATCACAAAAGTTTTAAAACCTGGTGGGACTATCTTTGTGCATTTGTCTTCTCAGCCTGCCCAAGAACAATCGGTAATTTGTTAGTTTGTGTTGTTTCTCAAATCTTACTAATTACCTAAAATCTTCTTCAGTGTTGCGTGCAAAGTAAATGTAGTTGGGTTCTCTTGCAGACAAATTCTTCTCTTGAACGAAAGTTGATGCTGGCTGGATTTCTGGAGATACAGAGCCAATCTTTTGGGGTATGTCGTTCCCTTCTTTTGACTTTTCATTTTTTTTCTTGTTATGGATTGTATTTCTTTTAAAATATAAGACTTTTAATCTATCAGTAAGCGATCTGTTCTTGTTACTATTTTTCAATATGTTTTGGATGCTTTTTAGCTACTTTTGTAGTTATTTTGTGGTGAGATGCTAGGTGATAACTTTCTTTTATTGATAATGTGAAAGAACTTGTTATCCATTTGTATAAATTGTATGGTTTTTTCTTTTTCTTCTTTTAGTTGTTAGTATGGAGTTCTTGTTAGATAAATGGTAATATTTAATCATTTTTCCATGATATACTAGTGTGTATTCGTGGAACCTCAAAATTAATTCTGTGGGTCTTGCATGGTCAGGTAACTGGTAAGAAGCCTTCATGGAAGATTGGTTCATCTTTTTCCCTAAAAAAAACTCCCAAAGTTCTACCGAAAGTTCAGATCGATGATGATATGGATCTGATTGATGAGGATAGCCTCCTGACTGAAGAGGATCTGAAGAAACCCCAATTGCCCTCTGGTGAATTTTCATCATTATATTGTTTTAATTGTCCTAAGAATAATTACTAATGTTCTGAGCCAAATTTTTGGATATGCTTCTTCATTAGATGATTGCGAAGTTGGAAGCACAAGGAAAGCTTGCAAAAATTGTACTTGTGGCAGGGCTGAAGTGGAGGAGAAAGTGACGCTTGGACTTACTATGGATCAGATCGATAATCCTCAATCTGCTTGTGGAAGTGTATGTTTAATTTATATACAACACTGTTAGTTTCACTGTTTTTTAGTTTTGATATTGCCTCCTTCCAAGTGTTAACGATTATGTGCTTTTGAATTGTGATTGCTGTTTTAGATGGCCATACCAAGTTGATTATTACTTATTAGGTGTTATATCTATCTTTCTTTCCAACTCCTGCTAGACGCCTTGGCATCGTTGTGTTTTTTATGGTAGCTTAAGATCATGCCTGCATCTTCAGTAAATTTCCATGTCTGACGAAAGGCAGTTGGAAAGTAATATGTAAAGAAATGGTATAGGAATTTTATTAATTCTTGTAAATAGGCCCGTTCATGCTTCCTTTGAATGTTTTCCCCACATTCTTCCCTTGTTGGCATTATTCCTTGTGCATGGAATTGATCAATATTAGTTTCAACACATACTCGGTTTCTAACTAGTTATGTTGGGATTGTACAACTGAGATTTTGTAGTTGTGATTTATCTTTTATGCATTTGAATCTAACCTTTTGGATTGTTCAGTTGTTGGTACGTTTCATGTAATTTCACGTGTTAATGCATTTGTTACAGTGTGGTCTTGGTGATGCTTTTCGGTGCGGGACATGCCCTTACAAAGGTCTTCCTCCATTTAAGCTAGGCGAGAAGGTATGTAAAGTTTAAGGCCTATGGCCCTTTCCTCAGTTGTTGACCGAACTGTATGTCGAAGGGATTTGTTAGCTTTTACTTTGTGTCTCAGTGTCTTCCTTTTTCTTTCTGGCTTGTGGTTTGAAGGGGGAATTGAATGGTGGGGGTGGGTTATGTATTTTGATATTGTGCTATGTGATTTCATCAATGGGTTTAGGATAAGTTTTTTTTGTTTCCCAAGTTAGGATGAAGGAGAGTATTCTTTCCAAGTTCATCCTTCATTCTATATTTGGATGTGTCATTCATATCATTTAGTACCATTTTAGACTCAAATCTAACGTATTATATATTTGCACAACGGAGCTCCTTCAGTGATACTGACTTTCACATTGAACTTCATGTGGCAGGTCTCTTTGTCGGGGAACTTTCTTGCTGCTGACATTTAACCATCAAGAACCTGGTGTCGGAAATCATTGCAATTTTTAGCCCCTTATAACATTCTCTACTGAGGATTTGGTTAAAATGGGAGGGCTCCTTGTCTGTTTATGTTTTATCATTGAGATAAAATAGTATGTTTCTTAAAACTTTTCTGCTATGGAGTTGGAGGAATGTGATGCAAAATAGAGTCGAGTTGTGGAGAGCATAGATGTGTTATTTTGATGACTCTGCTAGTTTTTTGAGCACTCAAGTAATTCAGAGTTCATACATTGTCACTTTACAAAGTTTGGATCAAAACTCATATTTGCTCCCCCCCTCTCTCTCTTCTCTCTGTTACTTCTTTTTCTTTTTCCCAAAGAAGGAAAGCAACAATGCTGAAACTCAAACTCGAAATAATGAAAAATTAATATCTGAACACGAAATATTACTCAACAATATTATGAAATATATGGCACCAATCAATTTTGAAAACTGAGTACTGACACAATAATTTAAAGGCTGAGAAAAATGTAACAAAAAACATTATAAGCCCTCACTCCATCCTCTTCCAAAAGGAACTGAGACAAGTATGTTCTAATTAGTTAGAATTGTTATCGAATTGACCGTGATTACATACATGATACATTATAAATTCATAATTCTTTGGTTTTTACAGTCACCACTTGCACATTTTCGAAACATAATAAAATACCAGTGGTTCTGGAAAAAGAAAATGAAATGAAAAATACAAGAAACATCAGCAGGTGATGAAATTTGCAGTAATCCAAGGGAAAGTAGATGAGATGCAATCAATACTCAATAGAAATAAAAGGTCTCAAAGCCCTCCCTAGAAAACACAAGTTATCAAGAAGAGAAAGTTAAACCCACAATTTTACACGCAACAAAGTAAGCTCTTCAAGCATGGACCATGAAATTCCTTTCTGAATTCGGCAAACAGCCTTCTCCAAATCAAAGCCAGTTATAACAAGAGCTGTAATCAACTTCAGCTTCTATTCAGAAAGAAAATGCAACATCGAACATCTTCTGGAAACTGGAATACTTAAGCTACCGATTTGCATTAAGAAACCTGTCAAGCTACAAGAAAAAGTAGAATTACCTTCTAATGTTCCCTCCACATGCTCGTTGATATACAGAGTTAAGATCTTCCAGTAGCAGAGAAGCTTAGAAATTGGAAGCAGCAGCAATTATTTACTCGAGCAGAATCAAGTTGTATCAGCAGCAGCGTTCGGTGATGAGATTTATCAGTCGATCAAATTCTCATTATCAGGTGAAGCAGTAAGGATAGTTGGGCTAATTGGATTTCCAGAAAATATAAGCCACCTCTTATTTTCACTATACTTCAGACAAGGGTGCAATATAAACCCGAGCATAACAGCAACGACACTGACAATCATGATTTTGAGGGACGAGAATGCCAATACAACACAGATTAATATGGTAGGTGGGATGCACATTATGATAGCACTGATTGTCCCTCCAGGTATCTTGTAAGGCCTAGGGACATCTGGAGCTATAATTCTGAGACGA
Source organism: Stenogyne calaminthoides (assembly GCA_037126765.1). Classification (NCBI taxonomy): domain Eukaryota; kingdom Viridiplantae; phylum Streptophyta; class Magnoliopsida; order Lamiales; family Lamiaceae; genus Stenogyne; species Stenogyne calaminthoides. Next base: position 47,623,832 of record JBBCBC010000001.1, on the reverse strand, counting down.
ATAAAAGCTATGAATTCCAATATCATTCCAAAGCAATATAAGAAATTCTCTGCAGCTACTATCTCTTGAAAGCTCAACCATGAAAGAAGCACCACACCTGAAGCTGAAAACAAGATGCCAACTAAAGGAGTTCCATATTGAGATCTCCTGGCAAAGAACTCGGGAAGCATCCCTCGTTCAGCCATACCTAAAAGCTGAAATGAATCACTGCTCATTTCAGCAACGAACATCCCCATGTTTGACATAGCTGCAGCCCCCTGAATCCACCATCTCAGCCAGGCCCCACCTAGTATGGTTGCTACATCTGAGAAGTATCCGTCGGTCCATAACTCACGGTTAAGGGGAATAGCTCCAGTGCCAGTTAGTAGAGGAAAGAAATATGAAAGAACAACGATGATTAGCGCGTAAAACAGAGCTTTTGGGAGAGTTTTCTTTGGGTTTTCTACTTCTCCAGCTAGAGTGCTTACCGAGTCCCAATAATTCAAATTCCAAAAGAGAGTGTTGAGATATAAATTCCAGTCCACATTGTGAACATCTGAAACCATCCATCTTTTAGGCTCTAATTTCGGGATTGAAATGAATCCCATGACTACGAAAGGGAGAATGCAGAAAATACCGAGTAGTACAGCTACCCATCCCACTATGATTAAACCTCTGTAGTTCATATATGTTAAGGCAATCGTCAAGGCTAACACTGCCACAACACGAGGCCAACCATCACCTATTGCAGGAATTCCCGATTTTAGATAATCTAGAAACAATACAGGGTAAAGGGCATTATCAATAACTCCACTCAACCATTTCATCCACCCTTGCTGAAAACCCCAAAATGGCCCTAAAGCAGAAGCAACCCAAACAACATAGCCACCATTTTCAGGAAACATGGTGCCCATCTCAGCTGTTATTAAGGCTTCTGGTACACTCCATATGAATGGGAATATCAAAAACCCCGCAAGAGCGAGAAGTGGACCAGCAGCCTTAACACTATCCTCAACGCCAAACGGCCCTCCCGATACCTCGTAGAATATGAGGAACACAAGGGGTAAAACTGAGACTTTCCTACCATGATTCGCTCTAGGAGATTTAGCTTCACTAATGCCTACATACTCAGCACCACTGTATTCCCCCATTTGAATAGAAGAATGCCCACTTCCAACACTTTTCAATTTCTGCATTAATTTTAACCTAATTAGATTTAGGAAGCTCAAACAACGCAGTACATCAACATCTCAATCGATTCAGGACTCCATCAACAGAAAACTGAAGCTACTATAAGACAGATGCGTAAGATTATTAATCTAATCCACGAGAAACAGCTAACATCACCAACTACGTAGGAAAATTGATAATCTAATCCCGAATCTCGCAACTATAATTAATTGAAAATTATTATACGCCTAATCAGATTCCACGCCTGGAAAGACACAATAGCGAGAATATTGGCGAAACAGTTAACATATATAATGTGTTGAACAGATCACAGTGGTCAAACGAAAGAAAAAGGGCAAAATAAAACTTCACATATAATAATACAAATAGACAATAATAAAATGAATTCCATAACATTAAAAGAATTGCCATCACAAATTTGAGAGCTCTGGTTTCAGAAAATCACGAATCACCACCACCGATGCACAGTATCGGAAGAAAAACCCAACATGCAATCAAAAAAGGTATGGACCATGAGAATAAAGTAGAGCTCACTCGGCTGAGACGCAATTGAGCTGAGCCTCCGGCTGAAAGTTGCCGGCGGCCGATTGCGAGGGTGTATTCCGGCGTCGACAGTGTGCGCGCGATGAAATCACAGCACCAAGGCAGCTACCCAAGTGGCGAAGAAACGCATTGTCATCATGTATGTACTGCACACGCAATATCGCACGCACACTTCACTAACACATTTGTCGTTATATGGAACGGCCTAATTTATGACATGGCCCCGTGGTTCACATGGGTGCATAACAGGCCCGATTTGGAAATTGGGCTCGCCACTCATAAGCCCATACTGATATTTTTCAGATCGACGCTATTTTTTTTATGTTCCAAAATTATTCAATTTTTTGGATTTTTAATATGTCGACTCGACCAAACCAAACTATTCTTCATTATTGCAAACACAAGAGTGATTGTAAAGCCCGTCCAAAAAAAAAAAGAAAAAAAAGTCAACTCAACCTAAGATTATGACGATTTATTGAGTATTTTTATTCATTCTACCTATCATTAATCTAGATTATAAAATACACAGTGAAATACCATTTTTAGAATAAATGATAGCATTCGTATTTCTTTTAAAGGTTATTTGGTCGGTTTTACTAAGGGATGTGAAAAAAAAAGCTGTAATTGAGTTTGAGGTAATGATTAGTTTTCACACGCTTATTGTTGGATCCCTACCAATGGAAGAGTAAATAATTAATATAAGCGTGGGAAAACATAAAAATCATTCAAAAAAATATCGAGGCATACTTGCATGAAATGTATTATAATTTGGGCATATAACGTTTTAACATTTTATAAAAAAGTGAGAATTTATTTGTGCTAATTTATAATTCATTTTATGTATAAGACTGTCTTATACGGTTTGTTTTTTTTCAAAAATAACACATCTCCACATGAAATTTATCGAATCTTTTATATATCAATCTATGTTATAAATACTAGTAGACATATAAACTTTTTTTTATATATATATATATATAATATATTCGTAAATAAAATCACAACCAGAATAAAAGATTTTGCAAATCAACATGAGACGAGATATAAACTAACACAAATCAATATTCATTCTTTCATTCGAAAATATTAAAATGCTATATCGAAAGTGATACACAGATAGATTATTTTATTAAAGTAGTTAGTAATGAAATTTAGCGCCGTAGTCAATAATAGAAACAAGAATGGCCCTCTCCGTCGTGAAATGGCTATATGTTTGGAGCATACATGATTATGATGTTATTTAGTTATTTAATTATTCAATTAGACCATCTCCAGCAAGATCTTTGAGAGATTTTTTTTTATTTATCTCCTCCAACATCGCTTATTTATATACCGCGCCATAATAGAGAAATCACTTTGTTGACTAATTTTGTCTTATTTGAATGTAAGAGACCTTTAAGGTCAAGGCTTACTTTTTTTTTTTTATTAAATTGGTTTTAATATTTGATAATATGTGATAACTTAGAATGATTTGTGTATTTGTGTATCACAGTTGTAATTTAAGTTATCATTGTAATTTAGAATTTTCGTTCTAATATTATGTTGAATTTTCAATTTTGATTTGCTCAACAATTTTATATTTTTATTTAAATTTAAATATAATATAAAAATTAATTTATATTAGAAATAAGTATACAAATACATTATAAATATGGATAATTATATATAACATAAAAAAAATAAAAAATAAAGAATTTTTATAGAATATTCCATTTTAGTGCAAAAAGTAGTGCAAACTGCTGGAGATTTTGTGTTGGCTCTAAAATAGAGTAGTGTTGAATTGGCTCTACTCGTCTTAAAAAGCTAAGTGATGAACTCCCACTAGGTAGTTGCATTAATAGCGAAAGCTTCTAATAATGATTGTTATGTGAAATTCTTGTACTAATTAAATAAAATTCTAGCTGATCATTGGAAGCTACAATGACATCCCTTGCATTCTGTGTTGGTATTAGGGGTGGCACATAAACTTATAAAGGATATAGCTTATTATGATTTCGACTAATTTAGGAACATAACATTATTATGTTGTTAAGAGTGTCCATTTTGTACAATTTTCTTAGCCGAATAAAATCACTTAATTACACCATATACATAGGCCAAGAATACTACACTTACGCAAACTCTTATGAGGAACTTGTTCATAGTATAAAACTAATATCAATTATGATCTTAGTTTATAAATGTAATGATATCAATTAAAAAATGTAGTCGTATTAATTTATATAATTATATAAATTTTGTACTATGAACAATATTTCACTGGAGACTTACTCAAATTATTAGTTGGTCTCCCATGAATAAGTTTTATAATATGAAATTGTACTATTTGATTCATTTCATCAATTTCAACACACTTTTTTAACTCACTAAACAATCTCTATACTACCTTGAATATGTTCACATGTCTACCAATTACACCCTACCCTAGAGTTTGCTTAAAATTATACATATTGATTGGAGTATATAAATTTACCTCGTCTGGGAGTGGTGCAGATTGTAGTGCTGCATCAATTGAATTTCGGGCCTTGCAAATATTAACGGGGGCCTCTATTTCAGGGCCCGAACTGCTGTCTCTTTCTTCTATTGGCAGTACCATTGATTAACTGAAGAAGCAAAGAAAGAAAGGGATTGTGTGTGAGTGAGTGAGTGTGTGTTGGGTGTCATAACAAGTTATTTAAGGAATATATCTACGGAACCCCTAAACATATATATGCAACAAAAATTCCATTCTCCTAATGTATTACTCCCTCCGTCCAGAAATTATTGTCCGGTTTACTGTGTGATTGATTTTTAAGAAAAAATGATAAAGTTTTAAAGTGTAAGGGGTAGAATTGGTAAATCAACTTTATTGTAAAGTGGAAAAGTGATAAAGTGTTAAAGTGTAAGGGGTTAAGTGAGTGACAATTGGTATAATTCATATGTATTGTGAAGGGGGTTTATATTGATAAAACTTTCCATTTTAGGAAAGTGGACAAAAATTGTGAGACGTCCAAAATAAAATACTGAACAATAATTTTGGGACGGAGGGAGTATTATTCTTTCCTGGTGGCTGGTACAATAAAATAAGCAATAAGAAAAAAATAAAAAAAAAAAGTGAAAAGAGAGATAAACTAAGGATTAAGATGGGAGACATTGGAATTAAAGAAGTTGTGATTTAAATCTTTTAATGATTGCTGTGAATGTGATGTAGGGGCTCATTAATTCTTTTAATCCCATTAGCTTTGATTGTTTTATTTACGTTTTGATCTTTCTTGAAAGAATATTGTATCTAAATATCACACTTCATTTAATTGAGTATGTCTCATTTTCATCCGTGGGCACCGTGCATTCATAGTGCATTTTAAAAGCGTGCAATTATATAAAACAGAAACGTGCAACTATTCTAAACATAAGCATGCAACTATGTTCCCATATTAACAGTTGCACTTTTCTGTGTAAATAAATCGCACTTTTCAACATAACAAGTTCCACCCTTTTAAAATGTACTATGAGTATACGGTGCACCCGGGTGCATACAAGACCTAGCCATTTATTTAATAGAAATTTCATATTTTATAGTACTTTTTTTTGTTTATCCATAATTGGAAAAAATCACAATTAGTACCTTTCACGATTATTTAATTATATCATGAGCTTTAATTTTTACAATTCGATGAATAATCATTATAACATAGGTTGCACGGATACGAGTACAATACGATACGGGTACTGAAACACATATTTTTAAAAATAATTGAGTAAGATACGATCTGGGTACGATTATAATTTTTCAAATTATTTTATATTTTTATTGTATATATAAAATATTTCCACAATTTTTTTTGAAAATATATGTCTTTGTAATATATGCAATTTTTTAACACCTAAACAAATATAAAATCAAAACGAGATGAACAACGTAATAAAATATGTGAACGACTAACAGTTTGACAGAGGTGTGACTGTGTGAGCAATAGAGAGAGTTAATATTTTTTCAGTGTTTATGGCCCCACGTGTGAGGAATAGAGAGAGTCTATTTTTTCAGTGTTTATGACTAATTTAGGTTAATTTAATATATAAAATAAATATATTTCAAAGCAAAAAATAAAATAAATTTTATAAATTTGACCCCACGTGTACCCTATATATGAAGCCGTGTTCGACACGATACTCAAAATTATTATTAATATTTTTAATTGAGACACATCACGTGACGTATCGGGTGCATATTCCACCCGTATCCGCGTACCCAAGTATCCACGAAGTATCCGACATATCATTATTCAAAAATTTTGAGTACCTATGCATCCTAGATTATAACTTTTGTAATTATATCACATGATTATCTTCAGGTAACTTATTGATGATGTGACAAATAGAAACTCGTTTGAAAATTTTGTAAATAAATTTATGATTTTTTTGTTATTGTTCCAATGTAATAATATATTTTTATCCTTTTTTATAATTTCATACACGGCCACATCCATAGGTACACATTCTAAAATAAATATTATTTTATTAATGAAAAATAAATGAAAGGAAAGTAAATGATAGATAAAGGTAGTGGAATTGTTCATTAAAAGTTGCTAGTAATGAATCCGTGTGTTCTTTTTAAGAAGAAAATGTCACGAAAAAAATTAGAAAAGGTAAGCACGCTTGTGTTGAAATGAATTATATATAGTAATGAATCACATAAAAAGAAAAAAGAAAGATAATGACATCTGAATTATTATCACGCTTATTAGTGTCGCTTCTTTTGACTTTATTTCATTAGGATAATTTTCCTTTGTTTTTTTTTTTTTTTTTTTCAAATAGTTTAAAAAACTGAAGCCCAAAACGTAAACAAATCCGAAGCCTATTAGGGTGTTCAAAATATTAATTGAAGCCCAATTGAAAAAATTATATACCCAAATTAAAAAATATATATATAAAAAAACTAAAAAATGAAGTCAAAAACTTGTGTGAATCCGAGTTCACGGTGAACTCGATTTTTTTAGTATCACTGTTATGCATAAAAATTATTACTATTATGCACAAAAATTGATTTTTTTATACATAATTATGATAGTTTTTATATATAAAAGTGATGTAATCATATATATATAAATCTGATTTACATGAGTATTATTACAAAATTAAATTAAAAAATAATCAACGATGAAGCCCAATACAATTACAGAGCATATTTTTGCTCTATTTTTATTGATTTTCGGATAGAATATACTCCCTCTTATTCAAAATATAAGATGTTCTAGCTTATTGCATTATTTACTTTTTATTTGATGTTTTGACTTCTATTTCCCTACACTGTCTTATTTAATACTCTTTCTTTACTTTCTTGTTTTACTCTCTATCATGTCATTAAAGATAATTTATTACTCTCTCCGTCCCTTAGCAACTTGCACATCTTAAAATAACAAAGAATCTCACAATCTCCACCCTCACAATCTCCACCCTTCATCCCCTTTGAAAAGTCAACAAAATACTAAAAAACTATTTTTTCTTAATTTGTGTGCAAAAGCAAGTGTGCATGTTAGTGGAGGAATAAGGAAGTATTAAATAAAACTAATTTTAATATAATTTTTTTTATTAATAAACGTACAAAAGGATAAATTATTTTATATTTTAAATAGGAGTGAGTAACAATTAACACATTTAATAATATGTTCATAAAACCAATAATTCAACTACAATGAAAGGCGTGCATTGAAAATTGGAAAAGAGAGATTGACGTGATGGTTAATTGATTGGTTGTTCACCATTGTTAATTTTAAGAGGGTATTTGTTTGGGTTTAAATTTTTTTGTAGTCTTGTAATTTTGCTTCGTTTTGAAATTGGTCTAAATTGTTTTGACTTTTTAATTTTGGTCCTATAAGTTATCAATTTTTTTTAAAATTGGTCCTTTAACATGTTATAGCAGGTCACCAAACAAGTAACTGTCACCTATGTAATTATTTTATTTTTTCCTTTAATTTCGAAATGTCACCTAAACTTTTTTAATCCAAATAATTTGTATCGGGATTTTTTTCATATTTTTTTAGGAAGGGAAAGTGATTTTCTGCGTTTATTGATTTTTTTTTTGGGTCAGTTTAGACCCAGTAAATCGACCTGATTCGCTTTGTCTTTTGATATACAAATTGTTTTAAATCTGACCTAAAACCCGACCTAAATTATTAGGACTCAAAAAGTTCAAGTGGCGCTTTGAAATTAAAGAGAAAAATAAAATAATTACATATGTGGTGTTTACTTGCTTGGTAAATGACCAATTTCAAAATTTTATAAAACTTACAGGACCAAAATCAAAAAGTCAAAATAATCGGGACCAATTTCAAAACGATACAAAGTTACAGGACTACAAAAAATTTAATCCCTATTTGTTTCTCTTCTTCGAAAAAAAAGAAAGAAAGATAGGGTAATTGTACCTAGAAAACATATACTCTCTCTATCCCAAGAGCACTGCAATACTGAAAGCGGCATGCAAACCAAGAAAAAAAATAAAAGTGGATTTGGGTGTAATAAAGAGGGGGTATTGTGGGTAATTCAAGTAGAGATGTTGACTTTTAGTTGGTTTGAGTTGAAATAAAGAAAAAAATTTAGTGGTAATTTTAAAAATAAAGTGATGTTGTGAGGGTGTTAGTATTAGGGGTGGGGGAAATACCGAAAATACTGGTATACAACACTTACCGTACCGAAAATTTTGGTACGATAACGGTATGAAAATATAGAAAATGTCGGTATACCGAAATATTTCGGTATATCGGAATAATTTTCGGTATACCGAAAAAATTTCGGTATTTCGGTATATACCAAAATATCGATACAGTATCGATATGTAATATTGACATACCGAAAAGTAAGGGTGCAGAACTCAGAAAACGCTAGTCAGGCGGTTCTTGCCCGCCTAGCGCCTATGCCGCCTAGAATTTCCGCCTAGGATTTTTTTTTTTTTGAAATTTTCACAAGGGTGCAAAAAAGGGTCAATAAAAGTATGTGCATATTGTATTTCAATTTTCAATATTAAAGTCATAGTCATAATTCATAAATGATAAATTACATAAAATCACAAGGTAACAAATTAATACACCCATGAATGATTTTATAATCTAGATCCCTGGAATTTCGGTATGGCGAAATTTCGGTATACCGAATTTTTGATATGACAACGATATGACATTTTTCGATATCGAAAATTTCGGTACGGTAACGGTATAGCGAGAAATTTTTTGAAATGTCATACCGTCCACCCCTAGTTAGTATTGTGTATTATTTTAATTTTGGGTGTATTGCAGTAATGTTGAAACGTTTAAATAAAGCTAGTGTTGCAGTAATCTGATGCGAACAAGGAAATAATTGGCAAAAACAAGGCCAATAAGTTTGGGGAGGGACCACAAGAGATTTCCAAAGATAGTGTCCAAGATTTGACCAAGATTTGACAAGAACTTTGCAAGATTATATTAGATTTATTGTTATTCAGTTTTAGGTTTATTATTTTATAATTGTCGTTTAGTTTAATATTTAATTCCTAGAATTAGTCTTTATTTGATTAGATTTGGTCCTATATTTGATTAGATAGGATGATCGATCAAGATGGGTCCTTTTAGGGTTAGTTTAGATCATTTTTTGTCTTATAAATAGTTATAGGTTATCATCCTTTGTTTTTCACGTTATGAAATAATAAAAAAACCTTTGGCAACTTTGTCAAAAACCTAATTGTTTCTTGTCAACCTGCGTTGGGGCAACAATTATTATCGTTCTTTGAATATTATTTATGTTTTGCGATCGCGGTTCTCATCAAATTGGTGCTTTCATTGAGAGTAGATGAGAATCGCGAAAGGAATACGAGCAATGGCGGGAACTCACAAGGAACGAATTGAACTCTTGGAGACGATTGTGGCAAATCTCGGCATCAAGTTCGATGCGGTGGTTAAGACCATTGCAGATTTGGCAAGCCGGGTAGGGAAGCTCGGGGATCGTCAACGGAAGAAGAAAGAGGACATAAACAATTCATCGGAAGAGTCCGCGTCATCTGAATTGGATTCCTAAAAATCGAACTCGACCCATCAAGAAGGAAAAGATGATCGGGGGTGAGACGAGCGACGAACCAATAGACCCAAGCTCACGTGTCCGACATTCAAAGGGGACAACCCGGTTTCATGGCTAAGTCGAGCCAACCAGTACTTCAATTTGCATGATATCAAACGGGAAGATAAGGTACATTACACTGCTTATTATATGGAATGAGAGACTAATATTTGGTGGCAATGGATTAGTCGAGTTTACAGGAAAAAAGAGAGGATCGTTCTTTGGAAAGACTTTGAGAAGGAACTCATGGCAAGGTTGGTCCATCCGAGTATACTGACTACGACGAGGCTCTATCCCATATCAAACAGACGACATCCTTGCGAGAATATCAAAAGGAATTTGAGTGAATTGCAAGTCGCGTGCACGATTGGCCAGAGAAGGCACTCGTAGAGGCATTCATCGGTGGGTTGAAGACCGAATTAACAATAGAGGTAAGGGTTTATCGGCCTAAAACTTAAGTTGATGCCGTTGAACTTGCGAGATTGCGTGATGATCACTTGAATGCGGCCAAGCGAAATCCACGGTCGGATGAGAGTAGAAAGTGAGCAAATTCTACAGATTTTTTCAGCCATGAAGGCAACTCGGATGGCAACGTAGGAGGCAGTGCAGGGGCGGCCGCCAGGCCAAGTCCAACGGGGATTAAACATTTATCTTGGGACGAGATGCAAAGAAGACGCGAGAAAAGGCTATGTTTCAATTGCGATGAAAGATTCGTACCCAGGCATATGTGTAAAATGGTACAGGTATTTCTCATCGAACCCATGGAGTTAGATCATGAGGGTGGAGATAGTCAAAGGGGAGAACACGAGATCAAGGACGCAAAAATATCACTGCACGCAATAACATGGGAAGGTGGGCCACGAACGATGAAATTGGAGGCGTGGGTGGATCAGGAACGAGTTATGGTTCTTATTGATAATGAATCCTCTCATAACTTTATCAATCGAGAAATGGCGAAGAGGCTTAATCTAGCAGTTGCGCAGGTTGATCCATTCAAGGTACGTGTGGCGAGTGGAGAGACTATTGTATGCAGCGAGTTGCACAAGAATGTACCAATTCGTTTACAGGGCATCACAATTACGGCGGACATGTATGGTCTTCCCTTAGTCGGACCAGATATGGTGTTGGGAATTCAATGGTTGAAGGAGTTGGGGCCGGTTAACACAAATTATAGGAAAGGTACAATGGAGTTTGGGTGGGAAGAAGGAAGAGTTACGTTGAAATCTCGAGTCAAAGGGAAGAAGGCGAGGGAAATTCGTGATAAAATACAAGGTCGTTTTTCGGATTTAGTCCTTGAGGTCAAGGACGTTCTTGAAGGGGGCGGGAATGATGCGAACAAGGAAACAATTGGCAAAAACAAGGCCAATAAGTTTGGGGAGGGGCCACAAGAGATTTCCAAAGATAGTGTCCAAGATTTGACAAGAACTTTTGCAAGATTATATTAGATTTATTGTTATTCAGTTTTAGGTTTATTATTTTATAATTATCGTTTAGTTTAATATTTAATTCCTAGAATTCTTATTTGATTAGATTTGGTCCTATATTTGATTAGATAGGGATGGTCGATCAAGATGGGTCCTTTTAGGGTTAGTTTAGATCCTTTTTTGTCTTATAAATAGTTATAGGTTATCATTCTTTGTTTTTCACGTTATGAAATAATAAAAAAACCTTTGACAACTTTGTCAAAAACCTAATTGTTTCTTGCCAACTTGCGTTGGAGCAACAATTATTATCGTTCTTTGCGTATTATTTGTGTTTTGCGATAGCGGTTCTCATCATAATCACGGGACGGAGGAAGTATCTTTTACATAGTTTAAAAACTACCCTAACAATCTACATTTCAAGGAAAAAGAAAAATCTGCAATATGATTTCATTATCAAAATTCTTTACCTCAGGAAATTATCACGAAACTTTTACTTAAGACTTCTGATGAAAAAAGTGGTTCAATTCAATATGATTTTTGAGTTCTTCAAGACTATGATAACCAGAATTCTTGGTATCATGTTAATCTTTGAACGTGGTGGTCCTACTGTTGAAAACTGTGGTATTATTATCACGTGTATCCAACCGTTGTACATCGTTAAAACATGTAATAAAAAACTCATGAGAAATTTTTGTTCAGTTCGATTTAATGACATGATTATATAAGAAGTCAAAAATGCTATTTGGTCGTGTGAGTCAACCAAGAGCCCAGGGCCTGACGGATTCTCTTTCTTTTTATAAAGACAATTGGGAAACCTTGAAAGGTGAAATCTTATGGATGATGGGAGATTTTCATTGTAATGGGAAAATTGCAAAAGGATTGAATTCTTCTTTTGTGGTGCTAATTCCAAAAAATGATATATGCTCGTCCCTTGAAGATTATAGGCCGATATCCTTAGTTGGAAGCTTGTACAAGATCATATCAAAGGTTTTGGCGATCAGACTAACAAAGTATTAGACCCGATTATCTCTGAAAACCAAACAACATTTGTGGGGGGAGACATATTCTAGATGGAATCGTGGTGTTGAATGAGTTGATAGACGAGGCGAAGAAGAAGAAACAAAAGAGAATCATTTTTAAAGTCGACTTTGCCAAAGCATACGATTCCATAGACTGGGATTTCCTGGATGATATGATGCGTGGGATGAATTTCAGTTCCAAGTGGAGAGGGTGGATGAGAGAATGCATATCTTCTGCTTCAATTTCAGTTCTCGTTAATGGGAGTCCGACGGGAGATTTCAAGCTCGAAAGGGGACTACGTCAAGGTGACCCCTTTCACCATTCTTATTCCTAATTGCAGCGGAAGGTATGAGTCTTTTAATCAAAAAAACTATTAACATAGGGATTTTACAACCTGTGGATATCGGGAGAGATAGAATTCAGATCACGCACCTACAATATGCTGATGATACGATATTCACATGTCCGGGAAAGAAGGAATGTATAGTGGTTGTGAAACAGATCCTGTGTTGCTTTGAACTTGTGGCTGGTCTTAGAGTTAATTATCAGAAATGTGGCATCATGGGAATCAAAATGGAGAATTCAGTGATTTCTCAACTTGCAGAGTACTTGGGGTGCAAAATCAGCAGTTCACCTCTAGATTATTTGGGGCTGAAAATTGGAATCAAACACTGAAAAGCAGATTCGTGGAATTCTTTGGTGAGTAAGGTCGAGAGTAGTCTAAATTCTTGGAAAGGTAAACATATCTCTTTCGGGGGTCGTATTACTTTAGTCCAATCTGTTTTATCCGTGGTACCAATCTATTGCCTATCTTTTTATCGTCTACCAAAGAAGACGATCAAACAACTTATTCAAACTCAGAGAAACTTCTTATGGGTGGGTTGTGAGAGTAAAAGTTCAATACCATGGGTGGGTTGGGATGAAGTGTGTAGAGAAAAAGAAAAGGGAGGTTTAGGGATCCGAGATTTAAATGCTTTCAATATTGTGTTGCTACAAAAATGGATATGGAGATTTATGAATGAATCGAATAAATTATGGGTGAGAGTAATTGAGTCGAAATATGGGGCCAATCCATTTGGGGAGGGAAGAGGGTCGAGAGTTCGAGGGAGGAGGGGGTATAGTCCGTTTTCGGGTTGGTGGAATGAGATTAGAAAATTATATTGGGGGTCGGAAGGTGAGGAGGGATTAAAAGAGAGTCTTTTGAGAGTGGTTGGGAAGGGAGAAAAAATTGCTTTTTGGAATGATTGGTGGGTGGGGGAAGGAACATTAAAATCGAAGTTTCCTAGACTTCATAGATTGAGTTCTCAACAAGAGACAAATATCTATGAAATGAGAAATTGGGTTAATGGGGTATGGGTGTGGGATTTGAAGTGGAATAGGAGTTTGAGGGAGAGGGATGAGGTTAGGATAGGATTAATGTATTACTTGACACTATTAACATGTACAAATTGAATGAAGGAGAAGAAGATTCATGGAAATGGATACATTCTAGTAATGATCTATTTTCCACGAATCTAGCATACAAGAACAAAACCGGGACTTCAAGGGCAAATTCAGACAAGGCTAAGGAAAAAGCGTTCAAAAGACTATGGAATTGTCATGCACCAAGAAGAGTTCAAGCCATCGTTTGGAAGGTATTGCAAAAAAGATTACCAACAAGAAAGAGTCTCCAAACTAGAGGTATTATACATCCTAATGGAGATATCAATTGTGTGATGTGTGGGATTGAGGAAGAGAATATTTGTCATCTATTTTTTCATTTTGAGTTTGCTCGAAAAATCTGGAATGCTAGTTACACTTGGTCGAATTTATCAATGGTTTCACATTCCGAACCTATTGATAACTTCCTCCAACATGATAACTATTTTGATTCGGATTTGAGAGCAAGAAAGTCAGCAACAATTTGGGCATGTGTTAGTTGGATGATTTGGTCAAAGAGAAACGATTTGATTTTCAATGGGGAGATTTCGAATGTCACGAAGACAATTGAAGAAATTAAAGCAAAGGTGTGCTCGTGGTTAGTAGCGAAAAATGTATTAGAAAAGGAGTGTTCGTTTGTAAATTGACTATTAAATCCTAGATAGAGTAAGAAGAAATAGTGCAAACCTTAGTTCATTGTAACATGTTTTATTTACTTATTTTGTAAGAGTTGAGGTACCCCTTGTACTCCAAAAAGTTTTTATAAAATTTTTATTGCCTGATAAAAAAAAAAAAAATAATAATAATAAAAAATGACATGATTATATAAAATTGTGCAAGCTTCAAATATTAAAGTCGTTCATTTCTGCATTGTATTCAATGTTATTGAAATACTCTGTGAAACTGGTTAAGGAGTGTGAAAGAATTGTGTCTCATTTAAAAGTTCGAACTTATAGAGAGCTGTGAAATTAATTCATTCATTTAATTTTTCTAACATTCCCCTTCACTCGTGGGCTGAATTATCTTACTCCATCATTGGAAGGAGGCCCATCGAGTGGATAATTTAATATGGATGGAGTTGCTTTCAGCGGGAGTTAAACCCAGAACGTGGGCGTGAGCCTAAAGGCTCTGATACTATAAAAGAATTCCGTCTCATCCAAAAGTTTGAACTTGTAGAGAGTTGTGGAATTAATTCGTTTATTTAATTTCCCTAACATAGTGTGACTTATATTACTAAAATAATATTAGTTGTGATAATTGGGTGTGACTTTTTACTATAAACAATATTACTCATAACACTGAAGGGTGTGATTTTTTTACTATAAAGGGTATTACTCATAACACTAAAGAGTATGACTTATATTACAACATGAAGTATTAATAGTAATAACTAAAAGATGTGACTTATATTATAAAAAAATATTAATTATGATAGCCGAAGGGTCATTCCTGTAAAAAATGAATCAATTTCACGGTGAATAAGTTTCACGATCTACCAACTCAAAAAACTTTCGTTTGTAACTATCATTAACTTTCAAGGGTGAAATATACCTAGGTGATTGTAAAAGTTAATATTATTAGATTGAGTAGAGCTTGGGCGATCGACATTAGAAGCGCACTGGAAATCTTATAGCCTTGAATAGTTACTGGGAGTCTTTGCTTTCATGCATTTGTGTTCATGTAATTGCTGAATGACCTAGTCATAAACATTTCATTATTTGTAACTCTTCTTGATTACTCCTTATATCCTCTTTGGAATGAAAATTGCTTTTTCTTACCAAAAAAATTATATTATGAGGTAGAGTAATTCTTTTGTGCACTTAGTGCACCGTGCAACTCAAATATATATTTAAAATATGCAATTTGTTATAAAGTGTAATTTGTTTACAATGAAGCATGCAACCTGTTTTTATTGACACAAATTGCATGTTTAAGTATAAAACAAGTTTCATATTCCAATGCAACAAGTTCGATATTTTAAAAATACACTTGAATTGTGTGGTACATCTAGTACATACAAGGCATTGCTTAATAAAAACCCCCTCCGCCCCTCTCTTATTTGAACATTTATTGTTCGCACGTTTTTTAAGAAAGAAATGATTAAAAGTTATTTTTTTATTAGGATTAAATAGTAAAGTAATGACACTTGTGTAAATTAAATTAAATAAAATTGACTTTAGTGTGACAAAAGTAATGACATTGCGTGTAATATTGAGATGTTTGAGGGTATAGATAAAAAAAAATATATTTTATTATCATTTATAGAAATGTTTAATTAAGTTTGAGATTGATTTTTTTGACAAAGGTTCAAATAAAAAAGGAACGAAAGAAGTAATATTTTCTCAAAATAATACGTATATTAGTTTTAACAACCCATTTCTTGCCCGGCACTATCATATGGAAGTTGGTTTCAATTTCAAAGTTCCTCTCTAGTCTAGATTGGGGGCATATTTTACAAGTGTAGGTCTAATGAAAATTTTAATGTATGAAAATTTATAAAATTGTCCTAAATTAACCATCTACACCCTAAATACTAAATAATGAACCATATATTATGACCTATTCGGGCCGAGTGAACCATGAATCACTTGGGCCGAGTGAACCATGAACCACTCAATTTTGTCTTAACTTCACCAATTACATAATTTGATTGTAAATTAAAGTTTTTTCATGTATAAAATTTTTTATACTAGACTTTGTCATTTCACAATAGCCAATTCACTTTTAAATAACATATATTAGCCCAATTAACAAAATTTTGAATTTTGAATCATATGTTTTACAACACTGTGCAGTATATCCACAATACTATGTTATTTAACTAAAAAGTATACTATAAACTTAAATAGATCTATTATATAATACGATGTTTTACAATACATGATCCAAATCTCAAAACTTTGACATGGGTGAAAAAGATATGCTAGAGTATGTCATGCTCATGCTCTTATAATTAAGATATATACTTACGTGTAATTGTTTCACATGACAATAAACATAATTCGAGAATGATGCTTTAATATTTTAAAAATAATAAATATTAATTTATGTTAATTTGTAACCGATCTTATATGTACTCTTTTGGATTAAAAAAAGACTTAATATAATTATTCAATGTTTTTTTTTTAATTTCAATCTGAATTCCTCTTTTTTTTTCTCGATGAATTAAGATTTTACTAATTTTCAAAATAAAATATGGAATAATTTACATTTTATAAAAGAAATAAAGAATATCCATCTTTGGAAAAGAATGGACAACGGTGTATGTACACGGAAATAGATCTGGTGCTGTACAGAACCATGTTGTACACACACCATTGGATTATACACGCGCACACACACACCCATGCGGGTGTGTGTGATCCAATGGTGGTGAGTGCACCCTCATGTTCAGCAGGGAATCCCTCCCCGTATGTACACCCACTTTTATACATTATCAGAAACGAATATGATCTTTACACGTGGCGACCATCTTTCAATTAAAATTTGCTATCAGGGGCATCGGATTCTCCGTCACTCTGCAGCGGGAACACATATATAAGGCGTCATTCGTACGCAGTTGTTCCCATAATTACACCCTCATGTACAGCAGGGAATCCCTCCCCGTATGTACACCCACTTTTATACATTATCATAAACGAATATGATCTTTACACGTGGCAACCATCTTTCAATTAAAATTTGCTATCAGGGGCATCGGATTCTCCGTCACTCTGCAGCGGGAACAAATATATAAGGCGTCATTCGTACGCAGTTGTTCCCATAATTACACCCTCATGTACAGCAGGGAATCCCTCCCCGTATGTACACCCACTTTTATATATTATCATAAACGAATATGATCTTTACACGTGGCAACCATCTTTCAATTAAAATTTGCTATCAGGGGCATCAGATTCTCCATCACTCTGCAGCGGGAACACATATATAAGGCGTCATTCTTACGCAGTTGTTCCCATAATTACACAGAACTTCAGATCCAAAAATCTCTCTGATAACGAAGCCTACAGCTACGAAAAGATGGGTTTGAACGTATGATTGTTAGATTAATTGATTGTTCTGCAGAGAAATTCATTCGTTTTTCATATTTTTGCTGAAATGCGATTGATTGTTTTGCTTGATTTCCATATATCCACTGCTGTGCCTTGATTTTTAGGTTTAAATCTGATTCGGTGAATTCGGTGTCTAGATTTGGATTAAATCTGAAAAAATGGTTGCTACGAGTGCAATTCAAATTGGATCTTCCATTGTGAATTTGTGATCTCTTATTTGGACTCATAGCTTCATGTCAAATTGGGGCTTAATTGTTTAGGGTTTCTTGGATTTGTGCGCATTGATTATAGTGTGAACTGCAACTTTAATCTGTGATGGATGCTAAGATGCATACATAGATCTGTGTTATTGTAGAATTAACTTTTTAAAATTTTGTTATAGTGGAGTTTTCTTTAACGTTGAGTTCAATTTGCTTTTCATAATGTGAAAAATAAAATAAAAAATTGTATGGCTTCAGGAAGAATTTGAGGAGCACGCTGAGAAAGCCAAGACCTTGCCTGGGAGTACTTCAAATGAGAACAAACTCATTCTGTACGGACTTTACAAGCAAGCAACAGTTGGAAATGTCAACACAAGTTAGTATCTCACTTTTTCTTTGTTATTGTATACAAATATATGATCCCACCACATTTTTTATCTATATAACTGTTAATGTTGTGGAATTTAAATCCATTATTCCATATGTGTTTGCTGCTTGTTGATTCTAATTAGATCAGTATCACTAATGTTTAGATCACATTTCTAAGTGATTTATCATTTATATATGCCCACCTAAGATCAATCATCATGTTTGCTTCTTGTGTTGATTCAAGTTGGACGAGATCAGTGTTCAGATCTCGTTTCTTTGTATCTTTTACACTTCCATGTTATGGGTTGATCCCACCACATAGATGACCTGTATAAACTGTGATTGATTGTCTTGAAACTGAAATTTGTCCACACCCTAAAAGACCGTTTCGTGTGTTTGCTGCTTGTGTTGATTCAAATTAGATTAGTATCAGTGTTTGGATCACGATTATATGAAGAAAAATAAAATTGATCGACTTTGTCATGGGATGCAGGCCGCCCTGGTATGTTTAAAATGAGGGACAGAGCAAAGTGGGATGCATGGAAGGCTGTTGAAGGTATTCTATCAGCATTCTTAGTTTACAATATTTTCGATGATCATCAATAGTTTGATTGATCGTCTTATTTATCATTTATGGCAGGAAAATCAACGGGCAAAGCGATGGGCGATTACATTACTAAGGTGAAGCAGTTGCTGGAAGCTGCTTGAATTGATCACAAGTTCTTAAATAAGATAATATCATAAGTGTTCTATTTCCGTTGTCTGCTTATGTTGCAGAGTATTTATGCTTTAATTTAAGGGTGTTATGTTATTGAAAAGACTCTGTAATTGTTGTTATTTGGACAATGTTGTAATCATCATTGTTCAGACACGGCTATAATCACAGTGATATGCTTGTTATTGAAATTGTCTTGTGATGTGCTGCTGAAGTCTTTTGGGTAAAGATTGAATTTTTTCTCCTATGGAACAGTAAAAACAGTAATATTTCCTAAATACGAATGTTGGTGTAGTGTGAATTGTGATCGCTAATAAGTCTAAAATGGTGACGTTTGGTTAATAATTTGTCATGCATTCGAAACAATTGATATAATTACATTTATAAATGTCACTACTTTTATAAATTACTACCTATAGCATTTAATGTTATGATCTCAGTTTACAAATGTAATGATATCAGTTGATAATTGTTGTGATATTAATTTATAAGTGTAGATGTATAAATTTCATACTATTAAATACTATAATCTTGTAAATTATGATGGTATCAATTGACAAGTGTTATAATATTAATTTATAAGTATAGCGGTATAGATTTCATACTATTAAAAAAATTTACTGGAGACCTACTCAGATGATATTCAAGCTTGACTAATTTTTAGACAAGTCATGTTCGAATTTGATATGGGCGGGTTCATATCATGATCATGAATATGATAAATTAGCACGTGTTTCAGTTAAATACGAATGACAATTTCGAGAGTATTTTTGAATATTCGAATACAGCAAGTTCCGTTCCAACAGAACGAGTCCTGGGGAGGGATTGGGAAAAAATTAAATAGAAAAATAGGATAAAGAAACAGATTTGAGACTATCAAAAATAATGTTTTCTCCGTTGAGTTTGTTAGAGAACTAATATGTATGTATTAAATATATGTATATGTACAAATTCTAGTTTTTAGAGTAGATTATTTCATGGTATTATCATCTGTAATCCAATTACATTATCAACCACTCTATGGTGAAACTTATTCATATTATGAAATTAATATCATTAAACTTATAAATTAATACCACTACTCTTACAAACTAATACATATGGTTTTAATAGGGATTTAAAATCCCTCCACTTTAATCTAGACTAAAATCTCTTGATATGATTAGGGAATGCGAATGGTAATAATAATGGGTATCATTGAGGGGTCAATCATTAAAGATTATTTATTGCATTGTTATTGCTTGATTAGAATATGAACAATGAGTATCATGTGAGGTGGAGTGAGTGGGTGGGGTAATCAATTGCTTACTTCTATATTCATTACTTGTGCATCCAAACTATCAAGCATCATTAATAGAAGTAATTCTCATTACTCACTTCCATTACCCTCAATCAAGCGAGCCCTAAGTATTTGTAAATTCATTTAACTGAAGTGGAGAGAATGATGATTTATGTGTGAAATCTACGTATTTCAAATTTAACAATCCAAATGGAGCCTATAATAAGCCCCCCCCCACCCCCCACACATAATATAAGAGGTCTTGTTACTTTCAATTATATTTAATATTATTAGACTCAAAAGGTTAGTATTCTCACATGATATATCCTCAATCATATTTGAAATAGGAAAAAAGAAACTGAAATTATCCAGAGTGGACCACCAACTTTCACTTCACAGTTTTAACTATTACAATAGGACCATCAACCTTTCACTCAACTGTCACACAACATGGGGAAGAAGAAAAATAAACAGTTGAATGATTCAAATAGTTTTTGTACAGAAAAACCGTGATGCCTAAATTTTGTCATTAATCCTCATCCCCTGACAGGGTCCTATTTTTCCCTTAATAAAATGATAAAATCTAAGTAAAAAGAGGAGAAAAGGAGAGAGGGTTTCCAGTTTTGTAATGTTGATTTCCAAAAGCTGGCAAATATGGTCCCCAATTTTGGTATTTTCCAACTTTTACCATACATGTTAAGTGTATGTTGATAATAACATTCTATACCTAGAGGTGGCTATTCCGGGTGCACAACTAATATTGTTCAATGCAAACAGTAATACTACTCAGCGAAAGCAATTTATACTGATCAATTAATACCTTTAGAGAAAACAACTAATACCAATTAAAAATGCACTTGAATTGGATGGTGTACAGAAATATATGCCAAGTAGAATAGGGTCGACTTGGTTTCTGAATTGCGATCAGACTATAAATTTGCTAGCCAGACCCAACCCTATGGGGGTGAGCTCAAATTGCCAGCTCTATTTACATACACGGCTGTAAATTAATGGGACACACCATTTCCAACAGATCATCTCATGTGAACTCAAAGTGATTTAGGGACCATGAAATACAAGTTGTTAAAAACCTACCTGTTCAAACAACCAACTCCATAGCCAACCGTGGGGTCCACGGTTGGTTGAGCAATAAGCTATGGACCAACTACATTAGCATGAATAAGGATACAACAATAGATTAACTGTACATTTTCTTGATCACTACTTGAAAATGAAATAGTCGAATTAAGGATAGTGTTGTAATTACTGAACAAAGGGGTACCTGGAGACGTAACATTCCCTGATACGAGACGTCCCGTCTCTGGCCAATAGTCCTTCAAGGTCTCCTACAATCCTAGCCAACCATATCTCTAAATTTCTCTGGATTTCCTTGAAATTGTTTTTGATGGAGTCCAACGAACGCCTTGTGGCTAGTTTAGTAGGGCCATCAAGCTCGTCTGAGTGGTAACTCTTTCCAGCCTCAGTCTGTAGGGCCAGTAGCTTCTGGTTGGTTTCAGATGCTCGTTGCTGAAGACGAAATGCTTCGAGCAGAAACTCTGTTTGCCTTTGCGTTCGAAACTCTGAACTCAGGGAGACTTCACTAGGGTCACTTGTTTGCTTTAGAAAAAAATAATAAGCAGAGTTAGCATTGAATCTTGTGTATTGGGCTCACGACTAATATTTGAAAACACCTCGATTTCCTCTAAGCACACCCCACCTTAAAAAAGTCAAAAAGATACTCCTCAAATGACTATATTTTAAAAAAAAATACCCTAATGATTCGTAAATATGGCAAAGTCTTATGTAAACAAGCTTAACCTTGCAATTGGTTTGCATTTTGAGTGTGTATTTTTAAACAGTATGATTTTGATAGAATTAGAAGTTTCACTAAAAGGAATTAGTTGTTTTACTATATAGTGATAGTTGCAAACCAGTTGTACGGTAAAACTGTTGTATATAAGTGATAAGACCAACTCTATAAATATTATATTTTTCATTTTAAGCTCGTTCTTCCTCTAGTTTCGATTTTGAAAATGAAATAATTTAACCTAGACTTTGATACTAGGATCGAAAATTAGAAGAAAAATGGCTTAATGAAAGATGTAAAATTTATTAAGCACAAGGGAAATTTTAATGACACAGAGTTATTTGAGGGGTATTTTTACTTTTCCAAGTATGTTTGACTAATTTGGGGTGTGCTTAGAGGAAACGAGGATGTGAATAGCCTCACTAATACGAGCACGTTTATACAAAATGTATCACTGAAAAGAGTGATTATTACCATTCGTCTGCAGAGATCATCGATTTTTCCAGCTATTGCTTGATATCTCTTGGCCTGCTTCCGCATTTGGGATGGTACTTTCGAAACGTCAGCCTTACAAACTCTTTCTAAATTTAGTAATTCTTGCTCCAGCAATTTTAGTTTAGGCGAAACACCAGTAGAGTCTCCATCTATCTTCCAAGGTGACTCCATTCTGAACAACAGATAAATAGTTGTGGCCTTAGAATTAGGTACTGCATATACGTTTCATAACTTTCTGGAAAAGCGGTCTGTGAAAACAGATGGTGATATTTTTTTACCTTGATACGAAATGCTTCACATGGTAAACTGGTTCAACGGGTTCATACTGCTGCATATCCTGCACACGCCCCGTTTGAAATTAACATCCATTTAGAATAAAAAAGGAAGAACGGTTAAAAGATGAAACCAGAACGAAAGAAAGACATCTATCAAGATTAGGACAGGTCTGCATGATAGATAAAAGAAGGATAACGCTGTCAATTGGATGCTGACATTTTTTGGGAAAAAATGACATATTAAGTTATAAAACAATATCAACATATTATTTCATCAATCGATATCCTTACAGGCAAGGTATGCTCAGTCATGCAACCATCAAACCTTCTGTAAGATTTTCATTCACAAGAATTTTATTGAACAGAAGATAAGATTGTTTAGGCTCCACAAACCAGAATGAGAGTTGATAAAAAAAAGTGCATGAAAGATGTCCATCAATACAGGAAGAAAAAAAGAAAGCTGATCAATTAGCAATTTAGCATTCAACGAGAGACGAAAAGTTATTCATTCTGTTCTAATATGAAGTGAATAGGAAAGAGTCTTAGAAACTGTGGTCAGGACAGGAGAGCAGATAAAAGAGACAAAAAACAGTGCAGTTCTCAACAAAAAAAGTGTAATAATTAAAACTCAAATGGCTAAGATAATAACACCAAAACCATATAAATTTAAATTTGAGCGCCAACTATGGCATCTCGTTTGAAGTATGAGCCTCATTCTGTCATACATTAAAGTCACTCAGGATTCTAACCAGTGGTGAAAACTCCAGACAAGTCCAGAAGCATCGTGATCGAACAATAGATTATGATAAAGTAACAATTAAGTCGCCATTAGAGTAAAATAATATTAGTATGCTGTGGTAAAACTCAGTAGCAAATAAACTCTAATTGCAAGCACAAATAGATAAAAAAGAAAAGAACACAGAAATGTTTGGATAAAAAAATAAAAATAAAGCCAACTTGAACAGTAGTTTTATCAAGTGTTTTACCTACCAAGAGGAGGAAAAACAGATTCATATCAATAAAATGATGTCTAAAAAATTTACAATACATGATATGCACTACTATTCAAGACACGTCTCTTAATGGGCCTACTATTCCAGCATAAGTAATTAGCCCTTACAATTAAAATTGAAGAAACATTTGGGTGAGTTTTCCAATTAAAAACTAAAAAGTTAAAAAGGCATCAATCTATTAAGAAAGCATAAAGAAAGAAAAAAGAAATCCCAGAAATCTTAGCACAATATGTAAAGGAATAAAGGCATCTTTTGTATTCATCAAATTTGTGCACAGAAAAGTACCCTTCTAATCAAACACACAAAAGTTTCCTGCAAATTAGGTATACTAAAAGAACACAAATTCCAAAATCACATGATTAAATAGAAATCAAGCTACAAAAATTACCTGCCAAGGGCTTGCTTTCTCAGACCAGAATTTAGAAGCAGCAGAATTCAAAAACTCTGAGTTAAACCTAGTGTTACTCTGCCCATAAACAGAGCCCAATTCTTCACCCGAATAGCAATCTTCCGAAACCCCTGTTTTCCCACACGTCACCCCCACGTCACCGTAGCATTCCCCGCCTTCATTCTCCATCTCACAGTTACTCCGGCTCATGAAATTGAGCATTTCATCCCTCTCGCTAATCTCCCTCTTCAAATCCTCAATACTCGCCTTAAATTCGGCCTCGACGCCGTCGAAATCCTCCAATTTGGCCTTCAGATACGCGATTTCGTCGTTGCAGTCGTCGATCTGCTGCAGCAGCCGCTTCTCCGCCTGCTGCCAGGCGTGCCTGTGGCTAGCGAAGATCTCTACGACGCGCGCGTTCGCCTTGAAATCCTCCTTCCGTCTGGAGTGGAGCTCGTGGAGTTGGTCCTCCGCCTGCGCGAGCTTGAATGCGAGGGCTTCGTTCTCGTTTTGGAGAGAGGCGAGGAGTGGGATTGCGTTTTGGGGTAGAAATCCGAGGAAGAGCGAGAAACTGAGACCTAGATAGGAGGAGAGAAGGTCGCTGAAATGGCGGTCGTCGTGTTGGAATAGATGGGCTGCTTCTTCTTCTTGAGCGCCCATTGCTCAGAGCTTGGAAAATGTGTGTGAGAGAGAGAGAGAGGGAGTTGGTGTGTGTATTTAAGAGGAGTTGGTTAATGGAGTGTGCTTGGTTTAAGATGAAGGTACTTGTGTGTTCTTTTGTGCCTCTTTTTCCTCCTTTTTTGTTTTGTTTTTTCTATGGATGAGATGAGAGCGACTCTTTTTGGTCTATGTGTTGGGACTTGGGGGGATTTTGTTGATACTAATTTTTTATTTATTTATTTATATATTTTTTGGGGGGGAGGAGAAATTTCCCAACTGCACAGTTGGTACCTAGTTGGATAGGTTGTAAATTGAAAGATATTTCCTATAATAAATTTTCATAATATTTTAATGAAATTTTATCTCACACATAATTTGAATTTACGTTATTGATGATTTATCCTTATATCACTATAAGTCTTACAATTTAATTATACCCTTGGGAGCTACCAATAGATTTTTAGTTCAATTATTGGTGGACAAAGAGTTTTGTATGCATATCAGATCTACCAGTCAATGTATTTTTATACGTGCCACTTATATTATTAAAATGTTCAATTTGTTTTATACTGAACAAATTGCATGTTTCAGCATAAACAAGTTGAATGTCTTAAATAAAAAAATTGCACATTTGAAAAATACATTTGAGTTGTATAGTTCATCTAGTGCATAAGATATATATTCTTATCGGTAATGAACCACTTTAAATTGAGTAAGTCTCTTGTTCAACTGATGTACCGAGCAATTCAAGTCTATTTTTTAACATGCAATTTATTTTCTTTTAAATATGCAAATTGTTTTTTGCTAAGACACTTGTATGTTTGAGTAAAAATAATTTACATGTTTCACTAAAAACAAAATACATGTTCAAAAATGCACTTGAGTTGAACGGCGTAGCTGATGCATATAAGATTTTATCTTTTAAATTATGGAATTTGGAATATGGGAAATTGATTAAAATATCTAGATATAAATGGCTACACTTTGACAAAGAGGCATCTTATGTGCATGGATTTGTAAGGAATCTGATCTTCTACAATTTATTTTTTGAAATTCACTTGTAATTTTAAAAAAATGATTTGACACTTTTTTCAATATTTTTCTCTTTAACTATTCTCTTTTGTATAGTTTTTTGTAATTTTTAATTGGATAAGAAATATATCCCATGCATAGATGTAGCATTCTCTAAAATAATTGAAAAGAGAGCCCATAAAATGAAAAGGAAAAAAATATAACAAAGTACAATACAATACAATATAATATAAAATTAATTTGATTGTTCTACACTTGCAAAAGACTAACAATAATGAAGATAAATAATATTTTGACTTTAACTGAAAAAGTTAAGCGTTTAAATGAACGACATCAACAATCAATTTATTTACAACTTCACGTCCAATGAAATTTCCGTAAAGAATGTTGATCCATGAAATTAATATACAATAAAATTAAATAGGTAGGAAAGAAAATGGTTGAAAGGTGAGGGACCAAAACTTTAAAAAATACTACCCATCCATCCCAATCTTCGTGGATCTTCGTGGGATTGTTCATAAGCATTTAATATAATAGTGATAAAGTGGTGGGATAGAAAAAGTTATTTATTAATATTTTATATGATAAAGTGATAAAGTGATGAGTAATTAAGGGTAGAAAGTGTTGTTTATTAATATTTTTATAAATAATAAAAAGTAAATAAAATAAAGATTGAGATAAAAAATTGGATATTTTACCATAAAGATTGAGATAAAAAAGTATATATTTTGTAGCGCCCCGTTCCCGATACGTTAAACCCTCTATGGTTTGAGCGAGCCGAGACCGAGTTGCCACGTAGCAAACACGTGTCTGACTAAATTTTTTTTTTTTTTTTATTTCCTGTGGAAGTGAAATAACAAATTTAAGCTACAGAGGGATAGAGCAGGTAATACATATATATTATAAAAATGTAATTTAACAAAACATTGTCAATGCAAATAATCCTGTCTGGTTTGTTACAAACATAAGAGTATTATAACTAACAATACTAGCTTAAATAAAGTGGATTTATTTAAATATTTGGTCGGGGGCTTGGTGTTACGGCAGCTCCCGAGCTTCAACTTCGAAACCTGAGATGTTAAAAAAAAAAGTGTGAGATGAAATCTCAGTGGATAACCTGCAGACTGTTAAGTCATTTGAAAGTGCACACAGATTGTATTATTACGAACCGGACACGTCAGTCATTTCATAAATAAAATTGTCCGATAGATCCGTCGATCCTTAACCCGTAGGTCCAATAGGCTCTATGATCCGAAGATCACTATGGTGAGTACACAAGACTCAATGAACACATAAGGCTCTGGCCCGATAGACCCGTCGGTCCTAAACTCGTCAGTTCAATTGGCCACTTAGATCCGAAGATCCGGAAAAATAATAACACATTGATTGATATATAAATACAATGCATACATTAACAAACGACAAAATATTACCACTTTATTGCAGATAATGTTACCCACCTTGTTAACTTGCATCTTTTGTTCTGGATGGGGAAAAGATTGATCTGAGCCTCGAACTCCTTTAGTACTGCACTTAACACATTTCATTTAGAGATTTATTTTTAAACGGCTCTATACTTTATTCTTTAAAGTACAACATTATTAGTATTTTTAATTAATACTTAATATTAATAATATACTATAAGTAGGATGATATTTTAGTAAAATGAAATTACATTATATCTTCACATACATTATGTGAATTATAAAAAGATTTTCCTGTTATTTCACATGATTGAATTTTACTAGTTTGCATGCACAAGTTCAATATAATGCATGCAAATATTAGTTTTACCAAAATTTTCATACAAATCTCATTCTATATTTTTAAAAAAAGAAATAATAATATATTTCCCTAATTGTTCACGGGTTGTAATTATCCATTATATGAGATGTTCCCTTTTTTTAATTATTAATCATATTTCATGTATGAGAATAGATGTATAATTTTTTACAAAATAAAAAAAATATTAAAAGATCAAGAAGATAAAATTACCTTTATTTGAGATTAAAACATCAATCACGCCAGCTGAATTTTAGGTGAGCATATTTAGAATTGTAGAATGATGTATTTATATATTTTTTCTAATTCTTCTATTTGTATCGTAAAAGTGATGAATTAAGGAGATGAACTCCCCTATTTATAAGTGAGACGTGCATTATAGCATTTAGGATGATCATCTAGCTTAGTGACCAAGCAAGCCTAGGGACTAATATGTATATTAGGTGTCATTGCTATCCAATTTCACGTTTTGCACTTATCTTTATCCTCTTTTTTTTTTTAAATTCTTCAAGATTATCTCTTTTTATATATATATATATATATATGCGCGCGTGCGATCTTTATTTATTTATTTACTTATCCATTGTTTATATGTTATTTATATTATATATATGTACATATAAATACACTTATATATTTATACATCTATTTCATTTTGTACTCCTTACTCGTGTTATGGGTAAGTCTCAAATTTTACTTTTAAGTACTAGAAGTACATTTGGGTTTGAGTAGCTCGTCCAACTTTTCTTGCAAAAATAATTGTTGTGGAGATACTAAAATTGTTGTTAGTAAAACAATATTTTAATTTAAAAAGTAACTTAAAATTATGCTTAAGTATGAAATATGCAAGGGGTATTACATTCTACCCTCCTAACAAAAAAATTTGTCCCCGAAATTTCACTTACTAAATGTTTATACTACAGCTGGGTATTTTGCTAAAATTTCGTCTTCCCTTTCCCAGGTGGCTTCTTCTCTCCCATGCCTATTCCATTGCACTAGTATTAAGGGAATCTGCCGATTTCTGAGGATATGCATTTTTCTTTCCAGAATAGTTGCAGGTACCTCCTCATACGTCATGTCCCGATTTAATTCCAAGTCTTTAAAATTGATAACATGACCTGGGTCCGTAATGTATTTCCTTATCATTGATACGTGAAATACATCGTGCACTTGCGACAGGTCTGGGGGTAATGCAAGGCTGTAAGCTACTTCTCCAATTCTTTCCAGGATTTCGAAAGGCCCTATGTAACGTGGTTTTAATTTCCCTCTTTTTCTGAACCGCACTAAACCCTTAATTGGAGCTACTCGAAGAAAAACTTTCTCCCCGACATCAAACTGCAGATCTTTTCTCCGCGTGTCAGCATACGATTTTTGACGGTCTTGAGCAGCCTTAATTTTGTCCCTTACTATTGTAATAACTTCTGCGGATTTTTCAATTAATTCGGGACCAAGAATCATTCGAACTCCAACTTCATCCCAGCACACTGGCGTCCTGCATCTCCTACCATATAGTGCTTCAAATGGTGCCATCTTAATCGTAGCTTGGAAACTATTGTTGTATGTGAATTCTATCAAAGCAAGATGAGCTTCCCAACTGCCCTCGAGGTCTAGGGCACAGACTCTTAACATGTCTTCAAGTGTCTGAATCGTCCTTTCCAATTGGCCATCTGTTTGCGGGTGATAGGTGGTACTAAAGTGGAGCTTCGTTCCCATGGCTTGTTGGAGACTCTTCCAAAATTTTGAAGTAAAACGTGGGTCTCGATCTGAAACGATAGAGACTGGTATGCCATGTAGCCTGATGATTCCTTCCACGTATAATTGAGTAAGCTTATCCAATGAATACGCCATTCGAACTGGAATGAAATGAGACGTCTTTGTTAGTCGATCTACCACTACCCAAATAGCATCGTGGTTTCGCTTTGTCCTTGGGAGCCCGGTAACAAAATCCATAGTGATATGCTCTCATTTCCATTATGGTATTTCTAGTGGATTTAACAATTCTGATGGTCGTTGATGGTCGTCTTTGATTTGTTGACAAGTCAAACATCTCCTCACGAATTCGGCGATAGTTCTCTTCATTCCTCTCCACCAGAATGCTTCCCTTAGATCTCTATACATCTTTGTTTCCCCTGGGTGTACTGTGTAAGGAGTGGTATGTGCTTCTTTAAGAATTTCATCTCTTAAAGATTTGTCTTAGGCTACGCACATTCTTCCTTTAAACATCAAGGTTCCATCCGAGGTGATGGAAAAACCTTTAATGTCTAATTTTTCTGCCTTTGCCTTAATCTTGTCAAGAAACTTGTCGTTCCGTTGTGCCTCTTTGATCCTTTCCTTCAGGGTTGGTTGTACCATCAGCGCAGATAGCAACACATTTTTGCAACAGGGTTTAGTGTACTCTAACCTTAATCGAAAAAAATCTAGTGATTCTTGCTGGGTAGGCATTAATGCCAACTGAGGGTTAGCCTTTCGGCTAAGGGAATCAGCTACAACATTGGCCTTTCCAGGGTGATAGTGGATCGTACAATCATAATCCTTTACTAACTCCAGCCATCTTCTTTGCCTCATATTTAGGTCCTTTTGGGTAAAGAAGTATTTGAGGCTTTTGTGGTCGGTGTAGATTTCACGCTTTCCGCCGTACAAATAATGCCTCCAAATTTTCAGTGCATGAACTACTGCTGCTAACTCCAAGTCGTGAGTTGGGTAATTTTGCTCATGGGGTTTTAGTTGGCGCGATGCGTAAGCAATAACCTTTCCGTTTTGCATAAGAACGCATCATAAACCCGTCTTCGAGGCATCCGTATAAGTTGAGAATCCTTCAATACCATCTGGGATGGTTAATATTGGAGCTGACATTAGTCTCCGTTTTAGCTCTTGGAAACTCTCTTCGCATCTGGGCGAATAGACAAACTTTTTGTTTTTCTTAGTCAGTTGCGTTAGGGGCCTCGCAATTCGAGAGAAATCTTGAATGAACCTCCAGCCAAACCCATGAAGCTTCGTACTTCATTCACATTCCTTGGAGCTTTCCAATTTACTACATCTTCCACTTTTGCGGGATCTACTTCAATCCCCTTTGCCAAAATAATGTGTCCCAAAAACATAACTCTATCGAGCCAAAATTCGCATTTACTAAATTTGGCACAATTCGTAGATGTTCTTCGTGTTTCCTCTCATCCCCTGAATACAGTAATATATCATCGATGAATACGATGATGAATTATCAAGATACTGATGAAATATTCGATTCATCATATCCATAAAAACTGTCTGTGCATTGGTTACTCCGAAAGGCATTACCGTGAAATCATAGCGACCATCGTGTTCTAAGAGTTCTTGCAGTTATTCTTTCAATTCTTGCAAAAGGGTTTTGTTTCGGTGATCGACTGGTTCCGTTTTGCAAGTGGTTGGAAATGATTTCTCCCAAGTTGCCACCTCTTTTTTTATGGTGCCTCTTGGGGTTTATCGAGACAATCAAAGCGCTGTCGAAGACTTCGTGGTATTGTGGAAGTTTTAGTCCACTCACAATACCACCAATTTCAGGGCGCAGACCATGCTCAAATCTTCTGGCTTTTCTTTCATCGGTATCTACCAGGTGAGGGGCATAACGAGATAGGTGATTAAACTGACGTTCGTATTCAGTCACAGTAAGCGTCCCTTGTCGAAGATTTACGAACTCTGATTCCTTTTGGTCCCGCAGCGTTTGTGGGAAATAACACCTTAAAACAACTTCTTTAAAATTTTCCCAAGTCAAGGCACGCCTTCCTTCAGGTGTCAAAGTGCGCTTGTAAGATTCCCACCACTGAGCATCATCTTCTGCTAGTTGAAACTGTGAGCAGGAGATCTTCTGTGCTTCAGTCAATTCCATTAGTCGATAAATACGCTCAATTTCGGCCAACCACTCTTCAGCGGCTATAGGCCCTTCTTTTCCTTTGAATCGTGGTGGTTGAAAATGTCGGAATTGTTTCACGAAGTCGGTATTTTTTGGTTCTCTTGCAGGTGTTGGCTTTTGTTGTTGAATTAGTCCTTGTAACGAGTTGAAGAACTCTTTTGCTATATCTGCCCCTGAACTTGTGTTTCCTAGGGCGGGTTGTTCGTCCGGTACTTCCATTGGTGGATTCACTCATGGTCGTCCACGTTTAGACATAGTAATAAATTGTTTAGGATTCGCAATATTGTTAGGAAACAAACTATTGATGTAAATTTATAAAAAATAGAAGGATGTAGCTATATTAATAAGCAAACTACGAAATTTTTTATTATAACATATGTTGCTTAACGAGACAAAATATCATAAGTTAGTACATCTATACATCTAAGGACTTCATGTTCATGCGGGGAAAAATATGAACACAAGTCTACTGAGTCCGAGACCTCTGTTATACAAAATGAGGTCTGATAGTTAACTATTCGATAACCATATATATTTCTATTACATAGAAAGTTTATTCTCTCATCTCGTCTCTAGTTGAAAGAATTGAAATTTTCATCTCCTCCAAATTCTCTCCATTGCCTTTAAAGAATGATCCTCAAAGAAATATTCATTTTTGAAAAAATGCCACATGGTGCTCTCCTCCGCCATAGATTCAACATCAAAATGGAAATGGTGATCGGGTTCCTCGGGTTCAAAAAACGTGAATAAAAACCCAAGCTTTATGGTTTGAGCGAGCCAAGATCTCTTTTCGATAGCTTTATTTCCTCGGTGGCTTTAATCGCCTTTCAATTGTTTGACTCTTTTTTTTTTTTTTTTTTCTATTTCGGAATGAAATAACAAATCTAAGCCGATAGAGAGGATAGAAGCCGTAATACAAATATATTATAAAAATGTAATTTATCAAAACATTGCCAATTCAAATAATCCGGAAATATGAATAAATAAGTAAATGATCTATCCTTGAAATTAGGAAGTAAGAAAGGGGTTTTTCCATTTCATAAAATAAGTTCTCCTCATAGATTCATTTCAAGAAAAGTAAGAATTTAATTTTGTTGCATGATTTATGGAAAATTTGTATATATATGATTTTTTCATTAAACTTATTTTTATTGAAATGCTTAAAAAACTTTTTTATTCCCCAAATTTTATTTTTTTTCCTATGTTATAAGATAGATATTCATTTGGACAAAAGGTATTTTTTTGTTCCACCGAATTTCGAGAACATTTAACAATTCAAGTCCATCTGTCCTTCAACATAGGAAAATGATTAGAGTTGTAATTTAAAAGATTTAATAAAATAAGTTTAAGAAAAAACATACCTTAGATTTTTCCATAAATCATGCAACAAAATTAAATTCTTACTTTTGTTTATGATTTAATGAATCTCGAACTTTTTTCTTTAAAACACTATACCCAAATTTCTTTTTTCCTAATTTCACATCATTTACTTATTTATTCATATTTCCTTTTAAAAATTGAAATTTTTATTTGAGGAAATTTTATTCACATCATGGAACCATATAAAAATATTCATTTTTGAAAAAAAAAATACTTGGAAGATGATGGTTACCACAACAAGCGCCCGATCAGGAGATGATTAAACCCTCTATGGCCAACAAATGGGAGTGGGACGAGTTACAACCGAGATGAAAATAGTTCTTTAAATTATTTTTTTTTTAATTTTGAAAAAGATCTGGCGACTGAAAGATAGGCGAATAAATAAAATATACAAAAAAAATAAAAAGCTTTGCGAAAGAGATCGGAAGGTGGCGGCGTATTTGAAAAACATTGCCGAATTTGATGAACCCGAGGAACCCGATCACCATTTCCGTTTTGATGTTGAATCTATGGCAGGAGGAGAGCACCATATGACATATTTCTTGACTCGATTTGAGGATCATGGCCAAGAAAGGCATGGAGAGAACTTTGGAGGAGATGAAGCAGGATCGAGTCGCCCCCCCCCAACTAGACGAGAGATGAGAGAATAAACTTTATATGTAATAGAAATATATATGGTTATCAGATAGTTAACTATCATACCTCATTTTGTATAGCAGAGGTCTCTGACTCAGTAGACTTGTGTAGCGCCCTGTTCCCGGTACGTTAAACCCTCTATGGTTTGAGCGAGCCGAGACCGAGTTGCCACATAGCAAACACGTGTCTAACTAAATTCTTTTTAAAAAAAAATTTATTTCCAGTGGAAGTGAAATAACAAATCTAAGCGACAGAGGGTAGAGCAGGTAATACAGATATATTATAAAAATATAATTTAGCAAAACATTGTCAATGCAAATAATCCTGCGGTTTGTTACAAACATAAGAGTATTATAGCTAACAATACTAGCTTAAATAAAGTGGATTTATTTAAATATTTGGTCGGGGGCTTGGTGTTACGGCAGCTCCCGAGCTTCAACTTCGAAACCTGAGATGTTAAAAAAAAAGGGTGTGAGATGAAATCTCAGTGGATAACCTGCAGACTGTTAAGTCATTTGAAAGTGCACACAGATTGTATTATTACGAACCAGACTCGTCAGTCATTTCATAAATAAAATTGCCCGATAGATCCGTCAATCCTTAACCCGTAGGTCCAATAGGCTCTATGATCCGAAGATCACTATGGTGAGTACACAAGACTCAATGAACACATAAGGCTCTAGCCCGATAGACCTGTCGGTCCTTAACTCGTCGGTCCAATTGGCCACTTAGATCCGAAGATCCGGAATAATAATAACACAATGGTTGATATAATAAATACAATGCATACATTAACAAACGACAAAACATTACCACTTTACTGCAGATAATGTTACCCACCTTGTTAACTTGCACCTTTTGTTCTGGATGGGGAAAAGATTGGTCTAAGCCTCGAACTCCTTTAGTACTGCACTTAGCACATTTCATTTAGAGATTTATTTCTAAACAGTTCTATAATTTATTCTTTAAAGTACAACATTATTAGTATTTTTAATTAATACTTAATATTAATAATATACTATAAGTAGGGTGGTATTTTAATAAAATGAAATTACATTATATCTTCACATACATTATGTGAATTATAAAGAGATTTCCCTGCTATTTCACATGATTGAATTTTACTAGTTTGCATGCACAAGTTCA
Source organism: Stenogyne calaminthoides (assembly GCA_037126765.1). Classification (NCBI taxonomy): domain Eukaryota; kingdom Viridiplantae; phylum Streptophyta; class Magnoliopsida; order Lamiales; family Lamiaceae; genus Stenogyne; species Stenogyne calaminthoides. The sequence continues at coordinate 47,589,080 of JBBCBC010000001.1, read as the reverse complement.
ATATAATGCATGCAAATATTAGTTTTACCAAAATTTTCATACAAATCTCATTCTATATTTTTAACAAAAGAAATAATAATATCTTTCTCTAATTGTTCATGGGTTATAATTATCCATTATATGAGATGTTCCTAGGGGTGTGAAAAGAGCGATTTGGTGGACCAAATCGATAGTAATATAAAAAATCGAAATATAAACCAAAATTTATGAACCAAACCGAAACCGAACAATTTTTGTAAAAACCGAACGGTCCGAGGCCGAAATATTTTGGTTCGGTTTGGTCGGTTCGGTCCAAAAACCGAAATTTTTAATTTTTTTTTTTTAATTTTCAAAAGCAATGACAAAAAATGGACAAATTTTTCATGAACTACGGTAAAAAAAATATATAAAAATAATCTAAGCATCAATCAATTAGTTTCCAAAAGCTAAAAACAATTCAAAAAGGTTAAACATTAGTAGGTTCCAAAAGCTAGTCTCCACCACCCACACTTTAAGTATCACTACAATAGTTGTTTTATAGCTTAAAAATCAAAATAATATTTTCGAAAAAAAAATTATTTAAAAAAAAAATTCGAAAAAAATATATATTTTTGAATTTTTTTTTTTAAAAAAAATTCGATTTTTTTTTATTTCGGTTTAATCGGTTTTTTACTAGTAAAAAACGTATACCGAACCGAAATATACAAAATTATGTTTTCCAAACCGTAAATCGAACCGTAAACCAAAATTCGGACCGAATTTCAAATTTCGATCCGGTTTGGTCCGATTTTACGGTCTACACCGTATTTTGCACACCCCAAGATTTTCCCTTTTCCTAATTATTAATCATATTTCATGCATGTGAATAGATGTATGATTTTTTACAAAATAAAAAAAAAAATTAAAAATTAAGAAGATAAAATTACCTTTATTTGGGATTAAAACGTCAATCACGCCAACTGAATTTTAGGTGAGCATATTTAGAATGATAGAGTAATACATTTATATTTTTTTCTAATTCTTCTATTTGTATCGTAAAAGTGATGAATTAAGGAGATGAACTCCCTATTTATAAGTGAGGCGTGTAGTATAGCATTTAGGATGATCATCTAACTTAGTGACTAAGCAAGCCTACGGACTAATAGGTATATTAGGTGTCATTGCTATCCAATTTCACGTTTTGCACTTATTTTGCACTTTTTTTTTTTTTCCTCAAGATTATTTTTTTAAATTATATATATTATATATATATATATATATATATATATATAATATATATATATATATATATATATCGCGCGTGCTTTTTATTTATTTATTTACTTATCCATTGTTTATATTTTATTTCTATTATATATATGTACATATAAATACATTTATATATTTATACATCTATTTTATTTTGTACTCCTTACTCGTGTTATGGATAAGTTTCAAATTTTATTTTTAAGTGGTAGGAGTATTTTTAAGTTTGAGTAGCTCGTCCAACTTTTTCTACAAAAATAATTGTTGTGGAGATACTAAAATTGTTGTTAGTAAAAAAAATATTTTGATTTAAAAAGTAGCTTAAAATTATGCATAAGTATAAAATATGCACAGAGTATTACATATATTATGATGTGATGCTTAGGTTCAACGGTCAGTTTTTCATTAATAAATCAACAGATCCTCAGATCAAACAGATTCAGATGCAGAAGAGTTGGTTCAGGCTTTTAACATGCTTTTGGTAAATCTTTAATTATGATAATTATTTTTTAGGATACAGTTGACATTATTACACATCCGACATATATGAACTTAAATCTATCAAACTTGTATTTAAAATTGGAAACTAAGCTGTAAATGTAATGCATAATATTTCTACAAATTACAAATTTGTTTACAGAAATAAATTTTTGTTGCCTATTAAATAAAAAAAAAAAGCAAGACTTAAGATGAGTAGAATGCCGTGGTGAGATGGGGATTTAATATAACTTAATGATTAACTTTTTAACACTTTGAGAGAGGTGAACATGATTTGTACTAAGTTATACTCCCGTCTCATACATGAGACCGTCTCATATGAATTTTTATCTAAAAAAATACTAACAAAACAGTCTTCTGTTATGTCACAGTAGGTTGAAGTATAGCCCCAAGACCATTTTAACCATCATTTCCTAAAATAATTATCATTTGTACTACTATAAAAAAAATTAAATAATCAGATTATAATTTTGTACCTTCACTTTTTTTTTGTAATACAATACATAGTTGATGAAATATGAAACCAAAAGACTAATAAGACCACTATATATATACATATATATCAATTAATTCGTGTAGACCATGCTTGAACATCAATTAAAATGGACCTAATAAATATGAGCATTTTCCATGTTAAAGATGCAAAACCATATATGCATATAAGTTACAGGATATCATTAAAGAGTTCATCTTGGATCCTGAAAGATTTAAGTACTCTCTATAATTTCTATTACACATCCTACCCAACCTACATATCACTGTAGAAATGGAAAACATTATGTACAACACAGATAAATTGAATAAAATGTTTCTAGATATGATCAATTTGAATTGCCTCGAAATATCTCATCCACCTGTAGCAGTACTAGTGTACAGTCTGTACAATTCGAAAAGCTTTCACATGTGTAAGCCCTCAAAGCAGCATCGACGTTTGCTGGTAGAATTGATCAAGTAGTTTGTTTCTGATTACGAGAATTAATTTTAGCACGAAGAGCATCGATACCTTCCTTGCGCGCAGGAGATTCCTTCCATGCTGGAGAAGAATTGGCTGCTGCTGTTGCTGCTTGTTCCTTGAGAGCTTCCTTTTCCAATTTCTTCTTTTCAGCATCAGCCAGCTGCTCGTTTTCATCGTGTGCCTTGTTAAACATCTTAGTGAAGACGGCTAAAGTTTGAGTCACTGCACAAAGGAAATAGTAGGGATACTTTCACAATACAAGAACACTTGCAAGAAAGAAAAGCTGCATAGTTCATTTACTTGAGAAAATGCGAAGAGGAAAATATGGAAGTACATGGGGAGAAAAGTGTAGAAAATAAGATATAGCCATATAGGGATGGCAAGAAAAATGCTTAATTGCTGCAAAAATCACAACCTGTGACTTAATTGAGACACCGGCCAGTTTGGACACTGCCTGATATACAAACAACATCGTTAAATCATGATTATTGTTGGAATTATCCAAAAGTTTTGGTTAGAAATGCAATTAAGTCAAGGGTCATGATTTTTTTGCACAAGTCAGCAAGACAGAACGACGTCGTTTTTATATTGAGCAGGGCCCAACTACTGCCCAGTGTCTCAATCTCAATTCGGATGTTGAAGTCATGATTTTTTTTTTTTTTTTTGCAATTAAGAATTAAATCAAATGTTGTGATCTTTGCGACAATTAAGTGGGAAAAGAAAAAGGTAAAAGAGGAAAATATGCCTTTTTCCTTTACTTAGACCAAGCAAAGTTATCTTGTATTGCTGTTTGCATGCATAACAAGAATGCCCCGTGTTTTTCCCTCTATTTAACCACCAGTGTACAAGATGCTCAGGCATTTGATTGGAACATGAGGGGACAACTAGGAAACAGATCTGAAAATTTCTGAGATAGAACCACAGACAGTTAAGTTGCAAATAAAAATATCAAACCTTGCTCAAACGGGCATCTAGCAGGATCTTCGCCAAAATATTGTGATAGAGAGTCTGCATTTCTTCCCTGCATTTACATTTGCTATCAATGTTATCCACGAGCTTTTGATCAATATATAAAAACCCAAATAAAGAACTTTCTCTGAGCAGAATTTGAAATGACACTCGAGCTCACTACTTCATACCAAGGGTTTCAACCATTATATAACAAACAAAATACATTTTTTAGAAAATAACATTTAACTAACCACTTCAGAGTAGAGGGTGATAAGTGACCTAACTTCAGCCTCAGCCGTTTCAAGGAAACTTTTCAAGACCTGTTAAAAGCGAGTTCAGTAATTTATCATATTTTTATACATAAGTTCAGCCTGAATATTAATTTTTCGGCATCCAAAATGTGTCCAAAAGCCTGACACAATGTCTAAATGATAACATGCTGGCTACTGAATTTAAATTAGATTGCTCAATCATGAGAAGTGTTATCAAATTATTTCATGTAAAATATTAATTAAGCGTTTATAATATTAAATATTGAGTCTTTGGTTGGAAATCAAGGCTGAACAGTGTGCCATCAGATTTCCTTGACTTGATTCAATTTTATAAATCTCCGGGTCAAGTCGGTCAGGTTAGGTTAGGTTGTGTTGGGAAGTACAAGCTTTATTCCCTTTATGGACCTATATGCAATGTTAGGTGATTGTATATTGATTGATTTCTCTTGAATAAAGGGGTCCCTTGTTTTTATTTTTTTAAGGTTCAAGTGACAAATTTACCAATTGAGGATGAAGGATGTATGAAAGCTATATACATTCTAACCTTTCGAAAGCCTGAGGATACAACACCATCATTCTCTGCTGCAGTGAGTTCCTGCTCAACCTTCTCAAGGCCTTTGCTAACCGCTTGCATTTCTTCAGCTAAAGACTTCAATTGAATCTAGTGGAAGTAGGATGACCAATCATAAATATAAGTTAATCTTATTCGCAGTAACATAGATCTCTTCATTATTGTGACGGAATATATTAAATTACAAATATATCAGACAAACCTTAGAGGCTGGTTCCAAATGTGTAAGATCCTTGCTGAAGTCCAGTAAATCCGGCTTATTCTCAACCAGAATCTAAAGAAGATAGACAATTAACACATGCATATAATTTGTAAACAAAGTCAAAAAATGAAGTTATGATATGCGAGAGAAATCACACATTAAATCCAGACTAATTAAAATAAACATAAATAAACATGTCGGCAGACATAAATAATATTCAGATGGAGGACATCACAAACATAGAATTGAGATTTAACACAGGTAAAGAGCGAAGAGAGATAAAGAAACAAATAGAACTCTACCTTACATAGGTAATGCATGAGAGTCATTTTGTTGTTTCTTGCACGAGTATCAGAGAGTTTGAGAAGACTATCCAACTTGAATCCCACAGCCGACCCTGCGATTCAATTTATTAGAGGATAAGTTACAATCACACAAATAGGGTAACACTTGGGCTCAACAGTTGTACCATGCAACTGGTGCACAGCTAAAACTATTCATTCAATGCAAACAAGTGATACTGATCGATGAAAACAGCTAGTACTGACCAACTAATACCAATAAAATGCACTTGAGTTGCACATAACAAATATGCACTATATAGGACAGTTTGTTATAGGAATTTATACCTCGTGCAGTCCCCTGATTAAGAGCATTTCCCAAAGTAAGGATCGTGTGCATAATTTGACGTAACTTCAAGGAATCCTTAACCTGCCACAATTTCGCAAAGAAACATATAGTTGACTGTTTGCCTCCAAAGGTGAAAATGTTATAGCCAATGTATAAAGGTACCTCTTTAGTAGCAGCATTGATTGTGTTCAAGTTAACTTTTAGGTCCTTCACCTGAAATTAAAAAACTTGCATACATAATAATCAACTAGGAGATCATAGTCGAAACATATAATAATGAGTTGTACATAAATGCACCTGGCCAGCAAAGGTTATTGTGAAAGCAAATACTCTTAATTTGGATTCCACTCGTGGAACTTTCATTAGTTCCAGGAGGAACTGAAATGTTCAGGGGCGGAACTGTCAGTAAATGAAACAATAATAGTATGCAGCAATTTTCTCAGTTAATCAAGAAAATTTTCAAGAAACCTGTTCACACTTTCCTAGCATCTCCTTGTTCCCATTGTAGTTCTGAAAAATAAGCAAAGGTAATGTGAAGGACAATTCAGAGTTCAATAAGGAGTATGGGTTTGAAAAAAAATGAATATATATTCAAGGAAAATGAAGAGCCAAAATGGGTACAATGATATTACAATTTTTTGACGCCTCTAGGACCACTAGGTATGTGTGTGTATTAGGGGATATATACATGATACTAATTTTGGCACGCTGATTGAATGAACTTCTTCATAATAAAAGCCCTATATTTCCCATCTCAAATACAAAAAAGAATATTACAGTTATTGTCGGACTATGTAATCAAGATTCCGGTTTGTCTTCTGGTAACTTTTTTTAGTTACAAAGAACATCAAAAACCTAATAGGTCAAGAACTGGCATTACTATCCTTTGTTAGTTAGGCCTGATGTTCCTCAACATATGTTACATCTCCATGGCTGCGCAATAGCTCCTTTTTCTCCATGTCTAAACTCATACACATAGTAATTATGATAAATAAGATTATTAAAAGAAAAACTATGAAGAAAATGAAATCTTGATTCCATAGTTAATACGCAAAAGAAAGCTACAGCCCGAAATAAACAGGACCAGCCAGTAAAAAGTATCGATATTACTTGAACATCAGCAGGAAGTGATTGGGGAAAGAAGAGACAAATACCTTCAGCATCTCCATTTCTTCTTTAGTAGGACAGAATTTTATAAGATTCTCAACTTGATCTATGTCCAGAGCAGTAGAATCCAAAGCAAGGATAGCATTCTGTTAAAATGAAAATGTAGCTTTGTTAAATTGATATGCAAATAAAGTCTTAATGGACGAAAGGGCCCTTTCAGTTGATATATTAAGGGGCATCTATTTCTTTGTCACTTTATCTATGAGCGATAACCTAACTCCATTGCACCATATAAATTGGTAGACACTCCTTTGGAAGCAGTTTAGAGTTCAACTAATTTGAATTTGTGTTGGACCAAACCATGTTTTGATAAAAATGATGCTTCATTACAATAAAATGGTGGAAAAATCTTAAGTTAGTTGCAATGAGAGGAATGATATAGAGAACTTACAAGCATATCTGGCAGGGGAATCTTAATTTTTGTGAGCATAATTTCACAATTATAGGCTCTGCGCAAATCAACCTGATAGAAGGAAATACCAAATTGAATCAATGAGGAAATCAACCTTAGATAAGGAAACAACAAACTGAATCACCTAAAGAACCAACTTACAGAAAGATACTCTACCATTTAACTTTAGATAAAATAGCAAAGAGTTTAACATTGATACACAAATTGTTGTCCTAGATATTGATAAACACAATAACCAGTAATGTAAATTAGGAGAGAAGACGAAACGATCACTATTTCCAGGATTGGGCTCCCATTCACAAACCTAACTCTTCATTTTAAAATACATGACAACAACAATTATCATCCTCACCATCAACTACTCCACTGAACACAACCAATTTACTTTTCAACCTCAAGATTAAATGAGGAAATTTAGCACAGATTACCAATCTCAACAAAGTATGTAGGTACCAGGCAATGACCATCATCGGAAATCTTAAATGTCACAGACCTAAGAAGTATAACTTTCAAATAATGAAACAAAGAGAAGCATATGTGTTTCTGTGATTTGGAATTGTGAATGCTTACATTAAACAAGGATTGTTTCATAATAAAGTTTATTATCACATTCTTTTCCTGTTTTTTTTCTGAAAATATTATGCTACTAAGTTTCAATTCAGATAGCCAAAGAAACACAGCAGGATGGTGTTAATGCGTACAGTAATATGACAGTATAGACATACATAAATTACTGTAGACACTGAGATGAATTTTTAAAATATCACTTGCCAATTGCACTTTTTCTGGCTTGTTTATTTTGGAACCTCGAGCGCCTGCACCCTTATTAGCGCCATCTGAAATAGAAGCCACCGAGAAAAGACTCTCAAGCTCAGAAATATCAATTTCAGGCGCCCTACCAAAAAAAGCAGTATGTTGCATCAGAAAATCAAATAAGGTGCATTGATATAGTGAACATATAAAGTGCATAAGTTGACCAATTTGGATCACATATTGTAAATACATAAACCTATGATCCAAGTACTCAAATGTAAGGTCAATTGACCAAATATTCAGTATGGCCATAAACTAGGAGAAGTTCAGATATACCCACCTTGACTGATTGTCCTGTTTTTGAGAATCGGCCCACAAACTCCCTTGCATTGCTCGAGTGACTTTCACCCAATGTAAGGGCTTCAGTGAAGTTTTCTTAGGGGGGATTGAAGAACCAGTAGAGCCTCTTCCTCTTGCTGATGAAAAACCTCTGCCTCTTCCAAGAGCTGGCGGTGGAGGTGCACCAGTGTTCTTTCCTCCAGGAGGTGGGGGAGCAGATCCTGAGCCATAAACAGGTGGTGGTGGAGGGGCAGTAGATACAGAATTACGGAAAGGTGGTGGAGGTGGAACAGGAGCTGAACCACGACCAAGAGGTGGTGGAGGTGGGGGTGGGGCTGAACCGCGGCCAAGAGGAGGTGGCGGAGGTGGTGTTGGGGCTGAACCACGACCAAGAGGAGGTGGTGGAGGTGGTGTTGGAGCTGAACCACGACCAAGAGGAGGTGGTGGAGGTGGTGTTGGGGCTGAACCACGACCAAGAGGAGGTGGCGGAAGTGGGGTTGGGGTTGAACCGCGAGTTGGAGGTGGCGGAGGTGGGGCTGGGGCTGAACCACAACTAAGAGGAGGTGGCGGAGGTGGGACTGGGGCTGAACCACGAATTGGAGGTGGTGAAGGTGGGGCTGGAGCTGCGCCGTGAGTTGCAGGTTGCACTGGGACTGAACCACGACCTGGAGGAGGAGGTTGTGCAGGTGGAGCCAGTGCTGAACCACGAGATGTCAGTGGTGGAGGTGGAGGTGGAGGCGGAGGCGGTGTTGAACCACAAGATGGCAGTGCTGAATCATGACCTGGAGGTGGTGGAGGAGCGGCTGACACACAATCTGGAGCTGAAGGTGGTGGAGATGCAGCTAACACACGACCTGGAGGTGGAGGAGGAGGAGAAGGAGCTGCTGCTGAACCATGACTTAAAAGTGGAGGTGGTGGTGGTGGTGGTGGTGGAGGTGCAGCTGATCTGCTGCCTGGAGGCAGTGGAGGTGGTGGAGGAGGAGTTGGAATAGGAGTAGAATGCGTAACAAGTATTGGGGTTGGATGAGTGTCTTTTCTTAAACCAAGGGGAAGGGGAGGAGGAGGAGGTGGTGGTGGTGGTGGTGGTGGTGGTGGAGGAGCAATCAATTGAGGATCTCTTAAACCCAACGGTGGTTGTTCACTAGCTGGCAATGGAGGTATATTATTAGAAATGATGGAAAGAGAAGGAGGTGGTGGCGGAGGAGCGGGAATTTGACCAGAAATATCAGCAGGAGGAATAGCTCGTTGCACTAATGGTCCTTCACATGAGTCAGGTGGTGGAAGTCCTTCATTATCAGTATGGGGTGGTTGAGAAAATTCTCTATTAGAAGAGGAAGGAGGTTGGGGCTGAAGATCTGGTGAATATCCGTTAGAAGAATTGATTGAATCAGGACTAGAAGAACTCTCCAATGATAGGGAAGTATTAGTTGATATTTCTGTATTTGAAGTTTCCATTTCCTTTGAAGGTTCAGAAAAGGCAACAGAATCTAACTGTCTATCATTAACAGTCATGGATATCATTGGCTTCACAAGATCCTCAGAGGGTCTGAGATCAGAGACTTCCTCTGAAGTAGAATCCACAGATGAACGATCATCTAGCATACTGAAATCGGGTGCACAATCAAAACTATCAGCAATGCTGGATGCATTGTTTTCTTCCTCAGAATCAAGAGGGGATGAATAGCCACTCATCCTTCGCAACATAGATAGATCTTTGACATCATTCAATACGGATAATTGCTTTAGTAACCATAATGCAGCATCATCACCAGTATCAACCCAATCAACACCATTGAAAAGTTCTTGCACCCTTGAAAAAGCTTCAATAGGTAGCCCGCCTTTCTCCTCACCATTTAACATTACAGTGTGGGATTTGGGGGGGCTGTGGCTCTCAACATCTCCAAATAGCACCTGCCCTTACAAAATCAAAATATTCTTAAAATGTTATAACATCAATAGTTGGATTTTGTAGCTTAAAATTAAAAGTTGAATATGAAAAATTTACCTCAGCCCGAAAGCCTTTAGGAAACCGGGCCTTTGAATCCCAAAGGATGTCCAAGTTGTCAGAGTTGAGCATCAAAATATTAGACCTAATAAAAGCTGTATTAAACATTATACGGAACATCATGACTTCCCTTTCCGGATCTTGGTCTAAATGAACGCATTCCAACACAACATCTCCTTGCACTAAACATTGTATGTCAATCTTGATTACATCACTGTCCTTCTGCATGAAAATTTCAGCATTGACAGTTTGACACTAACATATAAGGAAATTAAATAAACATGTTGAAATACTAAACAAATAAAGATATATAAAAATTCTTACTTGGCGAAAATGACGAACATGCCTACCCTTCTTTTGCATGGAATAAAGCATTTGGGTTGCCAATCCATCCTTGCTAAGAAGATTTCTACCGAAAACACGAACAATAGGTCTGCACCCTTTCTGATTATCGAACCTTGGAATTGCACGGAGAATAAGACAATCTAATGAAAGAGGTCTCTCAGGCGGGGGCCACTCTGAGGATATACTTCTTCTTGATATGTATTGCAGGTATCTAAGCTGAGATGGAAACGGATTCAAAGGTGACAATAACTGCAACAAGCCTCTTGGACCCTCTCGATAAACCATTTCAAGAGTCTTTCTCTCGCTACTATGCAATTTTCTGAAAACCAAGAAGCTAGCTAATACAAATGCAAGAAGTGGCCACCCCCCTCTTTCACAATGAAGCAACACCACATTCTGGCAATTCCCAAGAGAAAGCCAACTCTCACTTACACGAAGGAAATGGTGAACTAAAGATAAAGGCAACAAAGGGCAACCCTCATACTGCCTTGGATAATCCATGACGGTGACATCATATTCACACAATATCTTTGCAAACTGGCTCCTTTTCTCCCCTTCCCGAAAATTAAAGGCGAGAAATGAGGATTCAGGGAACTCTTCATTTAACTCATTAATGATTTCATGCAAATAAAGCTGGTATATATCCTCTGGTAGCACTTCAGTAGTGAAACAGGAATCGAAAACTGCATAAGATATGATGCATTCCATTAATATGCAGAAAGTATAGCCCAAACATATTGAAAAAATAATTTAATTTAAGCAGCGTTTAGTGCTCAATATTACCATATACTCTGTCAGAAAGTTCAAGCAAACCATCTGGGGGCCTTTTGTAGAAGAATCTACTCAGCAACGACATGCTGGGAGGTAATGAGCCCTCACTTCAAATCCAATATAATCAATGTCTGATAAAAGTTAAATAAAAAGAATTAAAAAAGAGAGAATAAAGGAACAAGTATTAAATCTACTAACATTAACAACAATACTCTCCCCAATTTCACAGAACGACAAAATCAGGATGAATTAATAAAATTCACCCAGCCCTCTAAAAATAGATTACTAAAAATGGATTACAGAAAAATGTACATTATAATTTGATGTCAAACACAAGTAAACAAAACGACTATTAGTCCACATAGTTTACTTAAGCGGAAAATCTACACATAAATTCAACTCTACGAGAAACAAGGTACAAATGCATATACATAATACAAAGATAAATGCTTACGAAATTTAATCCTACATAGCGAGAAAACACCAGAAAGTGTGACCGTATAAACCAGAAACTCCGGCGAACGGAGTCGGTGAGCTGATTCAGCGGCTTCTGACAGTCGGGTTCGATGTCGTTTTAAAGTTTTATTCCTGATTCTCGATTTTGAATTGAATTTGAGGTGAAAGCTTTTTGCGATTTGAAACTGGAGAATGAGCTGTACGCCGCGCTTCGGGTGGTTGTACCAATGTCTAAATTGCCCCTTTTTTAAGCGCTCTGGGATTTATATTTATATCAGAAATTGAGTGTGCCTTTTCTTTTCTTTTTTTATCAGAAAAAGAGAGTATATAATATAATAGAGTAAAATGGGTACTTCAATCCAATCCGTTACAAGATCATAACAAAACAAAAGACGCATGTATTTGACACACATTAAACTGTGAAACAATTCTTAGGATTTTTGAACCATTTTGATGTGGATGTTGTCATTAGCTTCTTTCCTTTTACAACAAAACACGACCATGTTTTTGTTTTGATCTCCATCACTGTTTTATGAGTATTCAACACAACATCATTAAAAATCACTTTATTCTTCATTTTCCATACGGACCACATCACGCACACCCAAATAGCAGTTTCGAGCTTGTGATTCTTGCCCTTACCTAGAATATTAATGTGTTGAAGTAGGTGTCGGGTATCTAGACTCCTTGTGAGAGGCCATTGAGATACACAATCAAGAGTGACATTGATTTCAGATTTGGACAGTAAGAGTACATTTAAAAAACAAGTGCTCCAATTCTTTTTCCTCATTACCACAAAAGGGGCAGTTCGTACCTTCATTGAGGCGCATTATGCCTCTTCGTTGTAAACTCGTTTTTATTGGTAGTCTTTGTTTCAACACTTTTTATACTATTGCTTGAACACATCTTGGGGCATGACTTCTCCATAGCATCTTGAAAGTGTTTTTCTTCTTCTCGTCCATTTCTTCTTCGCTCAATCTCGATATTCTTTTGAAAGCATCCTTGGTCTTGAATATCTCATTATTTGAGCATAGCCATCTCCAAGAGTCTTCCTTTTCCTCCTCCATTTTGTACATGTTAAGAACTTCCATCAATTCATAAATCGAAGACTTATCACTCTCTCCCTAAAGACATGGCCCCAACTAAAATTCCACACCCTAATACCTCCATCCCAATGACCCATATCGCCTACATTTTTTCTTTTCTACAAATTATTTTTTTTATGAAAATTTTATAATTTCTTTAGGACTAAATAATTGTTTGCAAACTCTATTCAATGAGTAGAAGCGTTTTTTTTTAAAAAATTGTATTTAATAAATTTTAAAATAAGTGTTTCTTAATCATTTTTTAAAATTTGCAAACAAGCACCAAGTCAGATGTGCACGCCATTTTTTAGTTATATGAGTCAATGAGAGTTCACACGAAAACTACTCATATTAATCGCAACATTTCATTTTGAATTTTTAATTAAATCTTGCATCATTATTTTGTGTTTTTAATCAAATGATGCATCATTGTTTCATTTAATTAGTCCGTATATTTTATTTCTATTATATTTAATTGCATGATGCAAATAATGCACATAAACACTGATTTTTATTATTTATATTATCCATCAAATGAAATCGGTAGAGAAAAACTCAATTTTTATGAGACTACATTTTTTCTTCAAATTAATCATATTATTTGCTCGAAAAACTGTACAATATTTACTTATTAAAATAATAATTAGAAATTCCGTCAAAAAAAAAATAATTAGAAAGAAAAAAAACTGAACCGAGTAGTGGTTTTGAGTCATCCCTTATCTTCCCACCGGCACCTCTCGGCCCGAAAATGGCTACCACCACCGTAACCGGCGGCTGTAAAACCACCGCATTCTTCCCCTCCTCTTTTCCAAAACCGCCTCCCTCCCAAAAACTCTTACCGTTGCCCAAACAAGTTCTTTTTTCCAATTGCAGGATCACTCTTCCCCAATTCTCCTCACAGTCGACACTCTTCAACCCACGTTCTGTTTCATCGCCCGAAACCAGTGTTGTTGAAGAAGAAGAAGAAGAAGAAGAAGAAGAAGAAGAAAGTGGGCCCCCTGTGGATGACCAGATTTCGTCAAAATCCGACTCTGTATCTTCTCTCACGTAATTCTCTGTTCTCATATTTTCTGTATTATTGTTAATTCCTTGCTGAAGAATTCTCATTTTGAAATTTCTGGGTTTTTTTTTTCTTCTTTCCCGTTTTCTTAGGTGAATTTTAGCGTCATTATCATGGTTAATTTAATCGATAGTATGAAAATTGGATTGGAATGAATACTATGCGCATTGATTAAGGATTAACTTGTCATAAATAGACTAACTTCTGAAGGCATCACTTTTCAAAGTGATACCTTTTCTATTGAAAAATGATACTCGTCCACGGAATGTGATCCATATGACGGTCTCGTGCAAGTTTTTTCTTTAGATAGAAGTTTACTAAGTTAATAATGCCCATTTCAGCTACAGCTGTTTAAATAGAAATTTTGTTTTGTTTTGTTTGAGATTTATGATGATAGTTTTGTTCTTGTTAATATTGATATAGCAAGTTCTGTTATTGTTCTAACGACCAATGTGTGCGATGTAGTTCTTCTGTTTTTGATTATGTTAAATGCACATATACAAAATGTCTAGTTGGCCAAGCTTAGTTTCGTTTTTTGTTGAAAGAGTCCATAGTTTGGGTGTGTTGAAGTGATCAAATATAACTTCTTGAGCAACTTTGGATTTCTTTAGAAGCTTAATTTTATTTTTTTCCGTTCACATTTATGGTTGTGCTTATGCTACTATAATAATCAAATTGATCATAAGGTTGAATCTTCGGTAGAATTTTAACCTGTTCTCATCACTACTGCTGATCTGTGATCATTTGTCAAGATAACTTACCATACATATATAAAGGAGATGAAACATATGCTCACAAAGAGGATCCAAATCTTCAATAGAAAAAGCACGAGTAAAAAAAAGAAGATGAAGCTTACTTTATCCACAGTTGATTTATTTACCTCTTTCAAGTGCAGTATAAGAAGGTTAGCTGTCTATTAAAGATAATGATTAATCTTTTTTCTCAATGACACGATTCCTGAAGGGGTTGTAAAGCGTGTGGAAGAGAGGAGATTGAAAGGGGTTGTAATGGTGAAGGAAGGATTCAAGGTGGGATTGCTACAGTTCCAGGTTTCGGTTGGTGGCCCATAAAAGCTTATAGGCCTTGTCCTGCTTTTGTGGCATCGGGTGGCAGGTACAGACGAGTCGGGCAAAGCATGGACGAGGTTGTCTCTGGAAGGGGGGTAAGAGACGAGCCTCAATCAAGGTACTAATGATGTTTCTTGAATATCATAAGCTTTATAAGACTTTTAACTGGTATCATACCTACCTTGGACACGATCAACAACATCCTGTAGAATCTTTTCCGAGTTAAAAGTGTCGGAAGATAATTGTTTTAGTCCTGTAAGTTATTCTTATTCGATTTTAGTCCTGTCGACATCCACAAATTGAAAATAATCCCGTAATTTTGATTTTTCGACATTTTAGTCGGGTAAGTCAACATAACTGAAACGAAAATAGGGGTAACTTACATGAACTTGACTTTAAAAACTATTTTCCGTGAAAATCTTGAGGATTAGCTTTACGTCTTGTTTGCATATTGGCTTGTTGCGAAATTGATAACATGCATACCTTCAAGGTAGTTAAAAGCGCTCGCTTTGTCGCTTAAGCGGCTAAAGCGGAGCGGAAACTATTGATACCGCTTTGATCACTATCAAGCGGAGCGATTTTTATGTCTGCCCCACTTTTTTCTCCAAATTTGCTCCATATCTGTTATCTGTCCACTTTTTTCTCTGTTTTGTTATATTTTTTAATATTATTTCTCATCCCTATCACTTAATATCACCGCCTCTTATTTAATATTACTAATAACTAAAAGCCCAACAGCCCATTGAATAAGATAAGGTAAAACTCATACTTAAAAGCCCAAGTAAATAAATAAACTAAGAGATAATTATTAGATATGTTAGAATCAGAATCGCGGGAATTCTAGAAAGGAGCGCGCAAACGATCAACCAGAAATCCCAAGCAAGTCTTTCTATACTCCTTCTTTCCTTTATTTTAAGAAAAGGATCAACACAACCTACACATTCAATAAAATTTCAGAATTTTAGAAGTTGCAATTTTTCCCCCTTTAATTCTTCTTAGCCACTTCTAATCTGCTGTTATTTTTTTCTATTTTCATGTCACTCACTTTGTCCCTGGTGTTATACTATATAGAATTACTTAATGTTGTTATTTGTGCATATGATAATGTTGATATTTGTGCATATGATATTATGCATAATGTTTTTGTAAAGGTGTGCTTAACCTCGGTGAAGCGCGCTTTTTTTTGCGCTTTTCGCTTTTAACTACCTTGCATACCTTTATAAGATTATCGGGTTTCTCCATGTGGTCAGTATCCAAAATTCTGTTATTCTTGAGATGGTTTTGCAGTTTCTATGGATTCTCTTAAATTGATTGTATTCTTGAAGTTTTATTGTAAATTAGCTTTCCAAATATGTGAGGTTTTTCCAACTTCTGGTTTCCTTGTTCATTCCTCTGCTTATTTTTGTCCATTTGAGAGCTTTTTTTTTATATATTACCAACCGCAAGTGGCTAAAAGTTTAGGGTGTCTGATTAAACCATTAATTTGTTGTCTAAATTCAGTTGGTTTGATCTGTTTCATGTTTATAAAGTCGATTGTTATCGCTTTACCTTTGTGAAAAATTTCAATTTTTCAGCAAGAAAAAAGGGAAGACCTAGAAGATTCATGACGTAATTGGACGGCGGATTGAAGTAAGTAAACACTTGATTCCTCTTCTTGAATGGTTCTGATAAAATATACTACAAGTTTATTTTTGTTAGTAGTTTTTCCTTCAACAAGAAAAACATCATATAACCATATCTTCCAACTTCTCTTTATCCTATTCCTTGTTGTAATTATTCAAGATCCAAACATATTCCAATTGGTTCTATGTGTTTCTCGTTTGTCCTGTTTAAACAGTTAAAAACATCCTATCTTCAATAACATAATTAACAACATAGGATAACAAGGAGGATATCTCATTTATAAAACATTTAGTATTAGTTCATAATAGAAAAGGTATTAGTTGAGAAAATGTTTATAAATGAGATATACTCCTTGTTATAGGATTACTCCCACAGTCACACAACAAATGAACATCTAATTGTGGGGTGTGATCACTTTCAACAAGCAAGTCTGTGATTGAAACCATTGCAAGAGTTCTTCCCTCTGACGGGAGTTGAATTCGCAGCAGCAATCCTCATGTGCTGAATCAAGGCCTCCGTATTCGCCCCCTCCGATAAAATCATCTCCAAATCCTTGGGACTAATCACCATTTTCACCTTCCAAACACCGTTCCCCCCCTTCGTGGTCATCGCCTTCATCCTGAAACCGTTGGGCGAGCTTGATGCCTTTTCCCCGTTTTGCCCCTGTGCAGAATCCGCGACTGCTCGTAGAGAACAGTTGCCCATTGCTTAGAATCAGTACTAGGATATGTTGATATTTGAGGGATGATGATGATATCTTGTTATCTTCACCTATTTGTGTATGTCTTTGTGTGTGTGCAAGAAATGCAGGGACTTTTGGGGGTATATATAATAAATGAGGAAAAGAAAAATGTGGGAAAGATTTTCAAAGGGTCGCCGATTTTGATGGGAAAGATGACATTTTTATTTTATTTTCTTGATTTGTTGAATCTTATTTTGACAATTTTGAAGCAACATTTCAGGGATTAGAGATCGTTGGAGTATTAAATATCGACTAGGTGGTATGAATGGTGACTAAGGCCAATTTTTATATTTTAGTGAATTATATTAGCCGCAAACATACTCTTGTGACGTTTATACATATTCATATGAATGAATGTGTTTTTTTATATTTTAGTTAATTATATTAGGTGCAAACATGCTCTTGTGACACCTATAAGGCTATAATTACTCATATTCATATGAATGGTATATAATATATAGGAGATCATTTTCAATCGAAGGCACATGTTAATATGTTTTAAGGTCGATTTATCAAATTTTTGTTGAGTGATTGATTTCAAATTATGATTTATAAATTATATAATTAATTAGAAGATTGAATTAATTAAAAAAATTAATTAAATGATGATGGAGACCTTGCATATGTGGCGCGCCACATAAGCAGTATATATATAAATTTATGTCCACCTGCGGACATATGATTAAATCCATGGTATGATTAAATCCGTGGTTAACACATCAATAGTTGACTCATTGAGAGATCCACTCTTTAAAATTGATAAGGGTAAAAATGGTTTTTGAAGTTTAAGAGCCTGTTTGGCTAATTTTATTTTTAATATTTTATAAACTCTAACATCTTATAAATTATTTTAAGAGTTTATAAGTTATAATTTTTATTTAACTTATAAGTTTATTGAAAAAATAAGTTGAAGATATAATTTTTTTTTTGAGCTTATAAGCACTAAGTAGCTTATTCAGTTATTCATATCTTATGAGATATTAAATTTTTTTTGTCAAATAAATTTAAAGAGTTTAATTAATTTTAACTGTTTTTAAGATGCCATTAGGTTTTTTTTTTGCCAAATAAATTTTAAAAACTTATAAGCTATCTAAACAGGCCCTTTTATACGATACACGCATGTTCGATGACAACAACAATAATAATCTAATCTTTTAGGAGTATTACTATTTCTTTTTTCTAGTTTAAATTAATTATAAATGTCTTCGATCAAGATACATGTTTTTCATTATTTATTAAATATTAAATATAGCTTTTAACTTCTGGGTCTGCCCATTCTCAATCCAATTTGAATTTAAAGTCGTTTTTTTATTTTAAATTAATCGAATAGTTGCACATAATAAAGCATCTTAAAATTAATCGTGCTTCTCTATTTTAAGAGGTAAGCTAGTCGCCCACACTGATAAAAATTATATCACGTGCGGTCCGTCTATTATTGGCATGATTAAATTAAAATAAAATGAAAATCTTATCCTAAAAAGATGACATTTTGGTATTAAAATATTGGACGCTACTAAGCAACGACAAATTAGATTGATGGTGATTGGTGCGTTAGCTTGAAGTTGTGGCCCGTGATATCCTCATTGTTCCTTCCATTCAATACATTCTTCAACGAATTGGTCGCAATCCCGTGGATTTTAGAATTATATAATTTATTATAATAAAGATATAATTTATTTATATTAAATTGTATAATTATTTTTTTATATTAATAATTATACAATTCAATATAAATAAATTATACGTTTTTAAAATACATTATAACTGCATGATGTCTTGAATGTATAAAATACTTAGTTTTCTTCAACTTCACAGAGTTTACGATCAACTCTTCCAAATGTATTAGTGAAATAATATCACAGTATTAAGGTTTGCTTGATATGAGTTGTGAATGATTATGATAATGAATATCACTGGAGAGTTAATTATTATGTGATTATTGATTGCATTGTTATTATTTTGTTAGAATATTAATAATGAATATTATTTGTGGAGGATTAAATGAGAGGTGGATGAAGAGTATGTTGTGATCGGTCAAAATCCCTCACGTTTCTTACACGTCAGACGAACACATGTACCAATAAACTACAAATATCATTTCGCGCCGAGACGGATGCTCGCCAACTTTGGCGAAACTATTATAATCTCCTACGTGCTCGCCAGGGACTATGCCCCACTACGAAGAAACTATGCACGTTTGGTAGCTGGCTATGTAAATAAAGAGGCGAGCAAAGGTAGTGGTCGAGCAAAAATCGAACAAAAGAAGGAAGGCCTGCTCGACCCTCAAAGGCGAGCAGGTAGCATGAATTAAGATGCTTGGCCTGCGGCCGCATCTCTCAAAGCGAGCAGAATGGCCACTCAGGAGCAAGTGCACATCAGCGAGCACCAAGACTAAACCACCTGTTAAGTCCATACCACTTGGACGACAAGTAGAAAACTTCGTAAGCAAGAGAAGACAAATGTCAACCAGAGAAGCCAGATAGAAAACGTGGCAGCATCACATAAATTCTTGCATGACACGAAATCACCGGCTCGTACTTGCCAAGCCACCACACGCTTGTCAAAGCTCTATAAGTAGACCCTCGAAAGTCATAAATAGGGTTCAGAAAAATTCCAAAGAAGAACATATACATCACCTCATTATCCCACGTGTAAGTCCTACTTGTCATAGGTGTATTATGCTCGGCACACCACCAAATCATAAATATAACATTCCTGGCTTGGTACGCCCCAGAGATAGTCAATTTTGGTGAACTGAGTCAACAATTTCTTGTCACTCAAAATAACATTATACACATCATTACTTTGTTTGTAGTTGTCACATACAACGTCACATCATATTTTTCACGTAACACGACTTACAATAATTGGTGCTAGAAGGAGGGTGCCAACCCAATCATCAACCCAAAGAAAAAAATTCAAGTAGAAAAAATAAATAAAATGCCTCAGTAAAGAAATACTCAGATGGAGAGGTCTGGACAAAGCCGACCTCATATTCAGGAGGAGGTTCAACCTCAGCCTCAGGAAAATCCGACCGTAGAGACCATCAATCACGAAGATATCGCCAATGACCCTACTGCCACAACGAAGGCTATCACTTTTCTACTAAGAGCCCAAAGAGATAGGGCCAAAAAAGAGTTGGCCAAGCTGAGAGATCGGGACGATGATGATCGATGCTCGCATACTCTTGATAGCGAGCAAGTCAAGAAGAGAGCCGCACAAAAACATGCTGAAAAAGAGGCAGGAAATCTATCAAATGAAGAACAACCACAAGGGTCCAGACGATCGACGTTTGATCGATTGAGAATAGTGGCGAAAGAACGAATTGGCGATCACAGGAGTCAAGATCCTGGAAAGAAACATCGGGCGAACACGGTGGCCCATACGGTACCTCATGATCGTCTGCATCACGAAAGGCCTCATAATCCTGAAAAATCGATCGGAACTAAGTTATCCATCCACCATCGAGTGGGCAGTTTAGGACCAACATGGAAGGGGGGACTGTCCCATCATGAGCATGACCTACCCGGTCCTCATGATGGAACCCAGCCCCGTTCCGGATCGATCAGTTCCACAAAGTTTGCAGAGATGCAAAAGGCGATTGAAAACTTACAGGCCGGTCGGCCATTACTAAAGGACTCCATGGCGAGCCACGATCCGTGCTTTCGCCGCTCGCAAAGAATCATGGCAGGTGAAATACAAGAGAAGGTGGCAAAGAATCGGTCACCCATCCCTATGTTCGATGAGGAATCTGATTCGCATGTTCATCTCAACAAATTTTCAGACTTTATGATCGCCATGGGCGCCACCGATGCAACCCAGTGTAGGTCTTTCCCCATGGCTTTGGGCGACCCAGCACATAGGTGGTTCTCAACTTTGCCCGCTGCATCTATCACATCCTTCACACAATTGGGACTAAATTTCAATCCCACTTTTCATCCATGTGTGCTCGCCAAGCCCCAAAGCAAAGATTAGCGCAATTTTTCCTAGTTGAAGGGCGAGTCGGATCGGGCATACATAGAAAGATTTGACAAATGTCTATACAACGGAGCTCCTGTGGAAGAGGATGCAAAAATCCTCACGGTGGTAGGGGGCTTGACCTTAAACACAGACATGTGGAAAGTCATGCATCAGGACTGGCCAAACACGTATGCCGACTTCCGCGAGCGAGCAGCCAAGATCATAGCTATGCAAGACCTGCTCGCTCAGTCTCGTCTAGGCCAGGAAATAACGACTAAAAGAGTGGTCGTTGGCAAAAAGTTAGCAAACGAGGGGGGATATAAGCCCCTAGGTTCTTTCAAACCCTTCAAAGAAGGGGCAGAAGCGCATGCACTTCGCAGTCTTTTAGGCATTTCAACAGAGACGATATACAGTCAGATCAAGGACCGGGACATGTTAGAGAAACCCCAGAAGAATCATAAAAGATAAACATCGTCTTAACGCCTCCAAGTTCTGTTCATACCACGAATACAAAGGACATAATACCGATGAATGTCGTGATCTACTCCGACAACTGTGGAAGTTATACAAAGAAAACCGTCTTACTCAGTATCTTAAGAAACCGGCGAACATAGACACCCGAGATGAAAAGTCGGGCGACCAAAGGAGAAAGTGTAAGGCAGAAGAGGTATCAGATAGTGACCAAGAAGAAGAATTCCTCAAGAAGTTGGAATTGCCCAAAAGAGGAGCCCCTACGAGCGAACAAAGGTCGGGAGGGTCAAGAAATCAACATGATCTGCCCGGATTACGGGCCGGTGGGTGGAAGCTATCAGGTACCTACACTATCGAACAGACGTAAGAAGATGGAAATGCGCGCCATGCAAAGCATACATCGGGTGAACGTGGCGAGCACATCAGTTTGCATACCTCCATCTCACCAAATTATGTTCTCAGATGACGACCTCGACGACATCATCACTTCCCACAATGATTCTCTAACTATTAGTGCCCGACTTCTTGGATTAAAAGTGGATCGACTCCTAGTAGACACTGGGGCATATGCGAACATTCTGTTCGTCAACACTCTGCACCAAATGGAGAAGCAGGTCGGGGATCTAAGCGGATATATTGAGCCTTGTGATCATACCATAATGGGTTTCAGGGAATCTATAACCCGGCCCTATGGTTTGATCAGGCTAGGAGTCGAGTTAGAGTCAACTACTAATCCAGAGATTTGACGAACTAGAATGCTAGATTTTGTAATTGTCGATGCTCCGTCTACCTATAACGGGTTTCTAGGTCGCCCGTTTATTCAGGAATTCAAAGTTGCATGTTCGACCTATTATTACTGTGTTAAATTTCCAACACTAGGAGGGACGGTCAGCATAAAGGGCGACCAAAAAAAGGCTCGAGATTGCTTGCTATCATGCGTGCCAGAAAAACAAAATATCGTTGGCATGATGGAACAAGTATGGGAAACCAAAGAGTCAAGCCAACAGGTAAATACACCGCCACGAGCGAACACGCTTCCCTGGGCGAGCACAGAACCGGGACGACCATACAAGCTCCCGATCCCATGAGCATAGACCTACCAATCGAGCGACCGGACTTGGAACCTTGCATAGGTTTTGATCCTATGGA
Source organism: Stenogyne calaminthoides (assembly GCA_037126765.1). Classification (NCBI taxonomy): domain Eukaryota; kingdom Viridiplantae; phylum Streptophyta; class Magnoliopsida; order Lamiales; family Lamiaceae; genus Stenogyne; species Stenogyne calaminthoides. Next base: position 47,566,372 of record JBBCBC010000001.1, on the reverse strand, counting down.
GGTTGAAGATGAGCACCAGGGGCCGATCGAAGATCCCCAATGGAAGGAAAAAAAGAGGCGAGCAACGCCTGTTGAACAATTGGAGTCCATTATGGTCGATCCAGCCAGACCGGATCTAGAAGTTTTCATCGGTTCAGAATTACCAGAACCACTCCGAACTGAAATGATCGTATATTTACAAGCAAATTTGGATGTGTTTGCATGGTCACGCGAGGACATGGTTGGCATTGATCCTAAACATGCATGCCACCATCTCAATCTTGACCCAACGCAAATCCGATAATCCAAAAACGAAGAAAATTCAGCCTAGAGAAGTATGCAGCTCTGGACACTAAAATTAAAAAGTTGCTCGACAATAAGCTAATTCGAAAGGTTGAATATCCTAGGTGGCTCGCAAATCCAGTGCTCATCCGAAAACCAAATGGTACTTGGATGTTGTGCATAGATTTTACCGATCTGAACAAAGCATGCCCAAAAGACAACTTCCCGATACCACATATCGATTATTTGGTCGATAGTACAGCAGGGCATGAACTTATGACACTCATGGATGCGTTTGCTGGTTATCATCAGATACCAATGCATCCAGACGATCAAAAGAATACAACTTTTTGCAGTGAGAAGAATATGTATTGCTGGAAGCGCATGCCATTCGGGTTAAAGAATCCTGGAGCAACATATCAAAGATTAGAGAACAAAATGTTTGACGAACACATCGGACAAACAATCGAGGTGTACATTGATGATATTGTGGTTAAAAGTGAACACAAAGAAGATCACCTCGGTCATTTAGCGCTGACGTTTGATATTCTCCGGGCATACAACATGAAGTTAAAAAAAAAAAATGTAGTTTTGGGATTCATTCAGGAAAGTTTTTGGGGCACATGGTCAGTCAGAGAGGGATCAAAGCCAACCCCTCGAAAATTCAAGCCATGCTTGACATGCAAGCACCCAGAAATGTGAAAGAAGTTCAGAAGTTAACAGGACGTCTAGCTTCTGTGAACCGGTTCATATCTCGAACCGTGGATAAATGTAAACCTTTCTTCGACGCATTAAAGAAAGGGAAGTTTTTTGTGGGCAGAACACTGCCAAAGTGCGTTTGAATCACTAAAGCACTACCTGGCGGACACTCAAACATTATCAAGCTGTCCCGGTGACGACTTTTACTTTTACCTCATTTGCCTCGAGCCGCGATCGGCGTCGTCTTTAGTCAGTAGTAGGGTATTATACATTTGCCCGTTTATTATGTAAGTCAAGTACTCAAGGAGGCCGAGCTCCGATACCCTCCGCTGAAAAAACTTGCGTACGCTCTTGTTATGAGGGTCCGCAAATTGCGACCATATTTTCTCGACCATTCAGTCGAGGTGCTTACCACCTTTCTGTTGCGTCATTGCTTTATCGGCCGGATACAGCGGGCAGGTTGCTCAAATGGGCGGTGGAGTTAGGCTAATTTGGTATTACGTTCGCCCCGCGAACAACAATCAAGGGCTAGGCTATGGCGATTTCATGGTTGAATTGACATACCCACAATTGCCCGAAAAGGGAGTCGATCAACCATGGCACATGTATGTAGATGGATCATCAATGAGCACAAGAGCCGGAGCGAGCATAGTTCTCGTGCTTGGGCAGGCAAACCTTTAGCGACCATCGGTTTGATTTTCGGCTACAAATAACAAAATTTGAATCTGAAGCTCTAATCATTTGATGCGCACGTATTTTATGGCGATAGGAATTGAAATTGATGATCTATAGCGATTCTCAGATAATTGTATACCAAGTATTAGGCGAATATGAGGCCCGGGGTGAGCAAATGGTGCGATACCAACAACTAGCAAAGGAACTGCTTGAGCAATTTGAACAAGTATATATCGAACAACTCCCTCGTTTAGACAACTCATTTGCTGATGCTTTAACACGATTGGCAACAGCGGAGGGGGTGACTAACACAACAGACGTTATGATCGTCACAACATGCTCACCTTCCGCTCCGAGGGTTGTGGTCGCTCAGGTAGCAATTGAACAAGAAACTTGGATGACCCCGATTTTAAATTATCTACGAAATGGCATCCTTCCCTAAAATAAAGCACAAGTTGTTTGCCTCAGACTACAAGCAGCTCGGTATACCATTTTAGACGAGCAATTGTATAAAAGAGGTTTATCTCTTCCATTATTGAAATGTATTACTCCTGAGGAGGGTCACGCGGTCTTGGTAAAGATTCATGCAGGGGTTTGCGGAAATCATACAGGCGGACACGCACTGGCTCACAAAGCCATCAGACAAGGATACTATTGGCCTACACTAAAAAAAGATTCAATCGCTTATGCTCGCGCATGTCATAATTGCCAGGTGTATGCCCCACTTATTCATAGTCCACCCGAAGAACTAGTATCTGTTTATAGCCCATGGTCGTTTGCCAAATGGGGAATTGACTTGATTGGCCATTTTCCCACTTGAACGTCGGGGGTAAAATACGTTGTGGTCGTCGTTGATTATTACACTAAGTGGGCCTAAGCCGAAGCCATAGTAAAAGCCACCGAGCAAAGGATGTGGAATTTCGTTTGGAAAAACATCATTTGTCGATTTGGGCTTCCACAATCATTAGTAACGGATAACGACAAACAGTTTGATGGGAGTGAATTCCGACATAATTGTGCTCGCTGGGAATTAAAAAACATTACTCTACCCCGTATTATCCCCAATCGAACGGACAAGTTGAAGCCGTCAATAAAATTATCAAGCATACCCTCAAGGCTAAACTCGATAATTCTAAGGGGGGGATGGGTTGAAGAGCTACCAGAAATCCTATGGGCATACCGCACTACTTTCAGAACATCAACTGCGGAAACCCCGTTTGCTCTGGGGTTTGGTACGGAACCTGTTATACCAACGGAAGTGGAAATTCCAAGCCACCGAACTATGTGTTTTGGCGAACACACCAACGACCAGGAGCTCGCTTTAAGTACGGATCTGTTGAAAGAAAAATGATTCGAGGCCGATTTTAAGAATGTTATGTACAAACAAAGGTCTGAAAAATTTTATAACTCCAAGGTCCGGACTCGCAGGTTTAACGTTGGCGAGCTCGTTTTGAGACGAGCAATGGGGGTACTCAGGCGGTGTTTTCGGCCGAGCTTGGGAAGGTCCATTCCGAGTGTCAGAGCATTTACTAAATGAGGAGTATGATTTGGAAGACTTGGATGGAATTCTGCTTTCTTATTCATGGAATGCGTCAAATTAAAAAAAAATATTATCAGTAGGAGCGAGCATGACTGATAATCAGAAATCAGAGCACAAGCTTATGTTCGCTCGCAAGCAAATAACCAAAACGACCATTCACGACCATTCTTCTGGGACGGGCAGGGCAATCAGAAAGGCCGAACATAAAGTGTCGAATGCGGAGCCCAGAAATCTACAAAAGGGGTTTTATCAACATTATTGAGGCTAAAGATTACGTGTCGACGCATGGTGAAAACTGGTGGCAACCCAACGATAAGTGCGATGTCGATTTCTTAATCGGCCGCAAAAGCAGGGACAGATGTCGATCTGAGAATTGAAGTGAGAAGGCCAGCTCCAACTAACCATGCCAACACCTGTTTGGTGTAATAATATAAATAGGCCCGTCGATGGCCAAAAGAAGGCAGAGAAAAAAAATAGAAAAACAAAAAATTTCTGCAAAACATTAGCAAAAAATACGTTCATCAGAATTGGCCGGCTTGGTATGCCTCCAGACGTAACTCTCAACGCCGGGTTCAACAATTACTTCGCTGACTCAATCATGTGTCTCGACATTTGTTCTTGTACGAGCTTTAAATCTTGTTCTTGTATGAGTAGAATACTTCGGCTTCGATTTGGAAAAGCCAATCCGAATCAGGGGAAGTGTTTTCTTCGGACTGTATATGCTCACTCCTAGCATGCTTTGGTGCTCGTTACGAGCCCCAGCTGCTCGATGGAGTTAGGGTTGCCACTTCACGTTCTCCACTGCTTTCGCAGTAGTTAATCATAAGTCCCCCTCGCATCCCAAAAATCTCATCCTTGGAGGTTGTGTACCGACGCACCTACACGAGGCAGCGTGCAGATGCTGATGCTCAGGCATCCGCGGTTGGCCCGGACAAATAGTCGGATACATGGACAAGGGGGGAGGTTGGTGCGAGCAGATTTTAGAAAGGATGATGAACAGATGCCTGTGCTCGCACCAGGTTAAGGCGAGCAGGATTGCTCGCCATATGCTCAGGATGGCAGTTGGCCGCATAGTCACAGCCTGCACAAAAAAGTGAACACTGCTGCTGCTGTCGGTCCTGAGCACGATGTTTAAAGAGGAAGGGCGAGACGAAGAGATGAAGACCTCTCCCGAACATTTTTACGTAACAAGTACATATGAGATGTCGGGAGCTCATACTCGCCCTAATTTAGATAAAGATTCATGATCAAACAAAACACTCGTTAGATACCTGGAATACTAAAGTTGTAAATTGTAAACAATTGTGATTGTAGTAGTTATCTCCAAGTGTAAAAAGATGTAATAAATTAGAAATATTTTGTGAAATGTTTGTTTATTTAGTTTCTTTAGAAGCCTAGAATGGTCGCACCTAAGCCGGACTACCAGAACAAAAACAAACAAGCAGAGCTTTATGTTACTTTGATGAAAGCAACAGATACTTTTACGGATGCCCATAACAAAAGCGAGCAATGGGTGCTTGGTCGCAACTAAATAAGGCGACCCGTCGAGAAAAAGTGATTGCAGCGAAAATAAGACAATCACGAAAGAAAAAGGGGGTTGCACTTAAGTTAACCAACTTGGTTGCAGCTAAATAAGACAACCTATCTGATTGCAACTAAATTTTACAATAAAAAACTAAAGAAGTCAGGTTGAAACATAAGCACATATCATGTTCGATTCATAAAAAAGAAATAGGCACAAATGATTAAAGAAACAAAAACAAACATTGTCCAAAGTAAGCAAAATAGGCCTTTCAAGACCGAGCAAAATGTCTGTTCAAACTAAATACAAGATTCTTTACAAGAAAAGTTAAGGGAAGAATTCGTTATTTGGAGTCGGCGGAAGAGAAAAGCCGAGCATGCCCTGTCTCACCTGGTCGTCTCCATTAGGAGCATCCTGCTCGTCATCATCTCAGGTTTTTGGCCCACCATCAAGTGCACTCTGTTCGCCATCAACCCGACCACCCTGTTCATCACCCACACTACCACCTTCCTGTTCGCCTTGGTGATGCTGGTCTATAGGATCCCCAACAACCCCACCATCCTGGTCGTCTTCTTCATCCGTCAGAGGATCCTCAATTTCAATCCCATTGGGGAGGTTGGAAAAGTCGCACAACTCATGCAGATCGGCTAATGGCAAATTACGATCGGGAGTTTTTGATCTACCTATCAGACGAGGGTATTGTTTCCCAGTTGACTGCACCCGGAACCCCTCAACAAAACGAGGTTGCAGAACGAAGAAACAGAACACTCTTAGAAATGGTCAGATCCATGATGAGTTATTCAGATCTACCCAAGTCATTTTGGGGACATGCCTTGAAACAACGAACCACGTTTAAAACTGGTGTCATCCAAATCGGTTCCTAAAACCCCTAAAGAGTTGTGGACCAAGGCATGAAGCCCGATCCCGAGACATCTCAGATTTGGGGTGTCAGAGCATACGTCTTTGAACAAGGAGGTAGGTAAGTTGGATGCACTTTCGGAACTAAGGTTGTTTATAGGATATCCCATGGGAATGAAAGGGTGCATGTTCTATGGTCCCGAAGATCAAAAGGTGGTAATAAGTACACACTTTAGATTTTTGGAAGAAGACTTTATGAACAATCGAAAGCCCAAAAATGAGATTACCTTCAATGAAATAAGAGGGCAAACTTCTATACCAAAGCAAAGGTTGATATACCAAGTGTCACAACAAACACAATCGGAACCTTGTCAGAAGTGGGAGGGTTGTTCGACAACTTTGAGAGATTTATGGGGATAGGAGAATCTTGATTTGGTCCCCAGGGGATAGTGAATCGGACCCGGTCCCTCTGAGGCGGTCCAAGATAAGGATTGAGAATCTGGCAAACTGCGATGTAGTTTAGAGATGGGCTCAATGGACCATAATCGGGTGTGGGAGCTAGTCGAACCACCCGATGGGGTAAAACCCATTGGATGCTGAAGTGGGGTCTACAAGAGGAAAAGAGGGCCGTCGAGAAGGTGGAAACCTTTAAAGCTAGTAGGCAATGGGATACACTTTCCGGAAAGAGGGGTATCGGTTATGAAGAAACCTTTTTCGCTGTAGCCATGCTTAAGTCCATCCGTATTCTCTTGGCAATAATTGCACATCTAGATTTTGAGATCCGGCAAATGGATGTCAAGACAAACTTTCATTGGTGGGGAGTCTTGACGAGGAAATCTATATATAAAAACAGAAGGTTTCATCGAAAAAGGCCAAGAACACCTGAGGAAGTCCATTTATGGACTTAAGCAAACATCTCGGGCTTGGAACCAATGTTTTGATCATGTAATAAAATCTTATGGGTTTGATCAAAATGATTTGAAAAGTTGTGTTTATAGAAAGTGTGTCGGAAGCGCCTTGGTATTCTTAGTACTATACATAGGCGATATTACGCTCGCCGGAAAGCGATGTAAAGGTTTTGTCGGGACGTAGGTATGATTGTCAAAAAGCGATTTGATATGAAGGACTTAGGGGAAGCCCGATCATATTCTTGTGATCAAGATCACTTTCGAGATCGAAAGAAAATAATGATCGGTTTATTGCAAAACTTTCATACATAGATACCGATTTTGAAGCGTTTCAACATGCGAAGATTCGAAGGGTTTTGTACCTTTCGGACATGGAATCCATCTATCGAAAAAGACATGTGCCCTAAGACACAAATGGAGATAGATGACATGAGGCATTCCTTATGACGTGGAGTAGGAAGCCTCATGTATGCAATGTTGTGTACGAGACCGGATATATACGCTTTCGCCGTAGGCATGGTAGCGTAGATATCAAAAGTAATCGAAATCAACATTGGATCTTTGTTAAGAACATTCTAAAGTATCCGAAAAGAACTCGAGATAGAATGTTGGTTTATCATCGAACGGTTTATTTCGATGGGATACTGCGGACTCGGATTTCCAATCAAATCTAGATTCGGACTATCTGCCTCGATTAATCTTGTATTCCATGAGATAATCTTGTATTCCAAGAATACATATCTTCATTCCATAACAAAATTCAAAGAAATTCTTTCTCCCTTTTTTTATTCATAATTTTCGAAAAAGAGAAAACTAAGCAACAATTTTATTTTATTTTTAAACCCATATTCTTCATTAATATGGCTCCCGGTTATTATTTCGTGTTTAAGATTATCTAGCCCATTAATTAATTCAAGCCCTTTGAAATAGCTTTCCATTAATTAATATCTTTTATCCTTGGTTGAGAGCGGTTCAACATTATTATCCATACCAAAAAACTAGTTCCACTTGCAAGATTTGGTATGATAAATCTTATGAACCTCAAGGGAACAAATCGAACAAAGCGTGCTTACACCCACGATTCTCCGTATTAAATCTTAGCAATCGCGTATGACCAATAATATTGCCCAAGATATAAAGTATTGAATCTCGTTGATTCTCTACACCGTGATAAGTCAAAGCAATAGTTACCAACCACACGTGATCCTATTTAAGGGACGAAGATTAAGAAATAACGAACCACTGAGGTCTAATTCTTCCTTGTTCAGTTCTGAAGAATTTGTCCTCATGTAGGTCCTATTCAGTGTATCAGTCATGCACTAGTGTAATCTCTTGGTCAAGACAAGCCAATCTGAGCCTTACACTTCAACCTTTCACGATGGATTGTTCATTTCCATCTAGGTCGTGAATGGTGTACTTTTTGGTTATAAGGCATTAATTTAATCTTACGTGATGCGGTATCACTAAATTAACTACAATGTAACACATCTTATTTATTGAACAATTATCATTAAATATATGTAACATTCGATGATATTTAAAGCATCGATGATAAACAATTTATTTGATAAATAAGTCGAGAATTGAGGTTTTGATTATACAAAGTAAAAAGCATACTTTCAAATATAATCCCAACAATCTCCCATTTATACTCAAAAAGTGCTTTTTAAGTATACTACATCATGTCTCGTGTAGTTCTGTCGTGACATCTAATGTCACCTAAACTTGAACCTAATAATTTCTCCCACTTATACTCAAAGCAGTTAGAAAGCGGTCTTGACACCCATTCCTTCCACATGTCTCTCGAATGTATTACGAGGCGGACCCTTTGTGAATGGATGCGCTGGGTTGTCTTCGACGCGATTTTACCACTTCTATATCTCCTCTTAACGATGATTTCTCATATAAGATGGTATGTCCTTTCAATGTGTTTCTTTGGCCTTGTGGACTCTTGGTTCCCTTGAATTTGCAATTGCTTTAAGCATTGTCACAATAAGCGATGATTGTCTTTGGCAAATTCGAACTACGTCCAAGTCATTTAGGAAGTTCTTGAGCTAAACCGCTTTTTCATTTGCCTCATAGACATTTTACATATTCGGCTTCCATGGTAGAATCTGCGATGTATTTACGCTTAACGCTTCTCCCGTGTCATGGCTCCTCCCCATACAAAACACACTACGGAGGTAGATTTTACGGAATCTAAGTCCGATTGGAAATCCGAGTCCGTGTAGCCGATGGGGATTAGACTATCGACTAATAAATTAACATTCTATCTAGAGTTCTTTTGGATACTTGAGAATGTTTTTAGCGTCAATCGATGTTCTTTCCAGGGTTACTTTGATATCTTGCCACCATGCCAAAAAGCGAAAGCGGATATCCGGTCTCGTGACTACCTGACATTTTCATACATAAGGCTTCCGGCAGTAGAAGCATATGGAATGCCTTTCATCATCTATCTCTCTTTTTGTGTCTTAGGGCACATTTCCTTGATAGATGGATTCGTATACGAAAGGTCTGAAGCCTTTCTTGGAATCCTGCATCTTTGAATCGTTTCAAGGCGGTGTCTATGTATGAAACTTTGCGATAAACTATCATCGTTTTTCTTGCGATCTCGGTGATCTTGATCCCAAGGATGTCGGCGAGCACCCCTAAGTCCTTCATATCAAACCATTTTTGAAAGCCATGCCCTCGCGTCCGATAACACCTTTACATAATTCCCGATGATCGGAATGTCGTCTCGTATAGTACTTAAGAATACCCAATGCGATTCGACCCAACTTCTTGTACACACAACTTTCAAACTCGTTTTGATCAAACCCGTAAGACTTTATAACATGATCAAAACATTGGTTCCAAGCTACGGATGCTGTTAGTCCAAGTAAATGGACTTCATGAGCTTACAAACTAGGTGTTCTTGGCCTTTTTCAATGAAGCCTTGGGTTGTTGCATATAGATTTCCTCATCAAGACTTAGATTAAGGAAAAGTACATCTTGACATCCATTTGCGATTTCAAAGTCGAGATCTTGTGACAATCGACAAGAAGAATCGGATGGACTTGAGCATTCTTCTGGTGAAAAAAGTTTCCTCATAGTCGATCCGCTTCTTTACGAGTATAACCTTTCGCCCACAAGCCTTGCCTTGAAGGTTTCCACCTTAAGATTCGGCCCTCTTTTTTCTCTTGTATACCCACTTGCAACCAATGGGTTTGACCCCGAATTAAGTGGTTCGACTAGCTCCTTTTCTGTTATGATCCATAGAACCGTTTCGGCTTTTCATTCTTTGTTTGCAAAAGCTGCATCCATGTCTTGGATTGCCTCGTCATATGTCCGTGGGTGCGATTCGTCTTGTCGGGGATGTTGGGATTATCTTTGAAAAGTATGCTTTTTACTTTGTATAATCGGCGAATTTTTCGGACTTATTCTTTGAAATAAATTCTTTATCCTTTGATGCTTTAAATATGATTGAATGTTATATATATTTCTTTGCATAAGCTTCATTGATAATTAAATGCGTGTTACCTTTGTAGTTAATTTAGTGATACGGATCACGAGAAGATTAAATTAACGATCCCTTGTAACTAAAAGTCGCCATTCACGACCTAGATGGAAATGAACAACCATCGTGAAAGGTTGAGGTGTAAGGCTCGATTGGTTTCTCTTGACGAGAGATTACCTTAGTGCATGGTGATCTTGTTGAATAGGACCCTCTGAGGAGGATAAATTCTTGAGCGAGAACAAGGAAGAATTAGACCTCGATTGGTTCGTTATTTCTTAATCTTAAATCCTTAAATAGGATCACGTGGGATTGGTAACTATTACTTTGACTTATCATGGGTAGCGAATCGGAGAGATTCAATACTTTTTATCTTGGGCAATATTATTGGTCACATGTGATTGCTAAGATTTATCTGAAGAATCATTGTGCAGAAATAAACTTGATTTTGGCCTTGGGAGGTTCATAAGTTTTATCATACCAAATCTTGCAAGTGGAATTAGTTTAGGTATGGATAATAATGTTGAACAGTTCCTCGACCAAGGGAAAAAGATATTAATTGCGGAAAGTTATTTGATGGCAAGATTAATTAATGGGCTGAATAATCTTAAACCACGGGGAAATAATGCCGGGAGCCATATTATTTGTAATATGGGTTAAGATGGATGGTCTGATATTAATTATGTAGTGGGATTAATTAATATTTATGGGCTTGAATTATATTGTGGCTCAATATTAGATATTCAAGATCCGTTAGAAGGTCGATCTTAATTCTCCTCACTGGTAATGACATATAGTTCGATAGCGAAAAGGTGATTAAAATAAAATAAATATTGTTGCTTAATTTTCCAACCAAAATTTGAAATATATAGATATGTTGGGAGAAAGATTTTCTTTGAATTTTGTTATGGAATGAAGATATGTATTCTTGGAATACAAGATTATCTCATTAAATTTAAGAAATCTCATTTAGGCTTTATTTATATAGTAAATTTGAAAAAAGATGAAAATATAGTGGGCAAGAAAAATTTTCTTGATTTTCTTGAAAAGATATTATGGAAGATATGTATTTCTTGAAATACAAGAATATCTCATAAATTCAAGAAGATCGAATCTTGGATTCTTGCACTAAAATTTTAGAAAATCCATATTATAGAAGAGGTGGGATTTTTGTGGAATATTTTAATTATGGGAAAAAAAATATAAAGGGATATATTCAAGATTTCTTGGTGACCAAGAAAAGTCTTTTCGCGTTGAAATATCACTAAAAATTCGTCAACCCCTCTCATAAATAGGGGATGATTAGTTCATTCCCAAAGTACAATTCCGTGTCTTTGGAAATATTAGCAAATCCGTAAGTGGTGCATTGACAAAGTTTATTTTTTCCTTTTGTTAATTGTTGCGGTATCCTTCCACCGGATTGTCGAGCAAGGGCTAAAGGAATACTTGGGAAGTCCTTTTGGTTAGTCGTCAGGCCAAAGCCTTTGCCGTCCAGGAGAATGCGTTCGCGTAAAAAGTAGATTCGCGTCGTGGGTTTTCGTGGCTTTTTATATCATGATATGTTGTTGCAATTATTATTTGAATTAATATAGGATTAATTCATGCTAGTAATAATTAATGAATTAAATTTGTATTTAAATATTCACCCGAATAGATCGTGTAACTTTCGTTTCCCCAATACGGGAATCAAGTCGGAGGACTCTCCTATCCCCGTAAATCTCTTCATCTCACAACCCTCACATTTCTGACGAGGTTAGGTTGTTGGGGAATGAGTTACACAAATCTATTAGGGGTGAATATTTAAATACAAATTTAATTCATTAATTATTACTAGCATGAATTAATCATATATTAATTGAATAATAATTGCAACAACATATCATGCATATAAAAAGCCATTTAAAACCTAAATTCGGAATCTACGGGTTTACGTGAAGCGTACCTCTCGGGATAGCGATAAAAGACGGACTAACCAAAAGGACTTCCCAAGTATTCCCTTAGCCCTTTCGACAATTTGGAAGGATACTTTTCCGAACAATTAACAAAGGAAAAATAAACTTTGTTGCGACTTATGTGGATTTCTTTAATACTTCAACACATGGAATTGTACTTGAGAATGAACTAATCATCCCTTATTTATAAAAGGGAGGGTGGTCGAAAATTTAGTGATATTTCAATGTGGAAAAAAGACTTTTCTTGGTCACCGAAATCTTGAATATATCTTTATATATTTTTCTCATAATTAAAATATTCCACAAAATCCCGGCCTCCTCTATTATGGATTATTTTAAAATTTGTGTACAGAATCCAAGATTTGGATCTTTGAATTTATGAGATATTCTTGTATTTAAAAAATACATATCTTCCATAATATCTTTTCAAGAAAATCAAGAAAATCTTTCTTGCCCATTTATATTTTCAAAATTTGAAATCTTCTACATAGATAACCAAGTGGGAGATTTCTTGAATTTAATGAGATAATCTTGTATTCGAGAATACATATCTTCATTCCATAACAAAATTCAAAGAAAAAATCTTTTCCCTCTTTTATCCATATATTTGAAAATTAGAGAAATATTAAGCAACAATATTTATTTTATTTTAATCACCTTTTTAGGTTATTGGGTATATATTTGGGCTTCTCGGGCCTTTGGGAAATTAAGATTGAACCTTCTAATGGATCTTGAATATCTAACATTGAGCCACAATATAATTCAAGCCCGTAAATATTAATTAATCCCACTACATAATTAATATTGCACCATCCATCTTAACCCATATTATAGTCGATATGGCTCCGGTCATTATTTCCGTGTTTAAGATTATCTAGCTCATTAATTAATTCAAGCCCTTTGAAATAACTTTCCGTTAATTAATATCTTTTGTCCTTAATTAGAGAGCGGTTCAACATTATTATCCATCTGGGAAACTAATTCCCTTGCAAGATTTGGTATGATAAAACTTATGAACCTCAAGGGGGCAAATCAAGCAAGCGTGCTTCCACGATTCTTCCGTATTAAATCTTAGCAATCACGTTGACCAATAATATTGCCCCAAGATAAAAGTATTGAATCTCTCTTTGATTAAGCTACCCATGATAAATTCAAAAATAGTTACCAATCGCGTGATCTATTTAAGGGCCGAATGTTAAGAAACAACAAACCAGCTGAGGTCTCATTAGATAATTTTTGAAGAACTTATCCTCTCAGGTCTCAAGTAGATCGGTCATGCCTTTAGTGTAATCTCTTGGTCAAACAAACCAATCCGAGGCCTTACCTCAACCTTCGCGATGGTTGTTCATTTCCATCTAAATTAAGTGAATGGGCGTCTTTATAATTACAAGAATTTATTAATTTAATCTTACGTGATCGGGTATCACTAAATTAACTCTGATGTTTCTTGAATTATTGAGCAGTTATGCAAATAAATATATATAACATTCAATCATATGATAAACAATTTATTTGATAAATAAGTCGGAAATTGATTTCGATTATACAAAGTAAAAAGCATACTTTTGATTATAATCCCAACAATCTCCCACTTATACTTTCTTTTAAGTATACTACAACACGTCTCGCGTGGTAGTCCGGACATCTAATTCTACGAGCTAATAATTTCTCCCACTTATACTCAAAGCGGTTGTAGCGGTCTTGACACCCATTCCACTCACATGTCTCTCGAATGGTTGCTTTTGTGAATGGATCTGGATTAAGGCGTCCTCGACTCTATCTTTGCCACATCTATATCTCCTCTTGATTTTCATGATAAAGATGTCTTTCCTTTAATGTGTTTGTTTTCGTGGACTCTTGGTTCTCTTGAATTTGCAAGCCCCTAGCGGATATTGCTGACAATGAACACCATCCAAGTCCACTAAGAAGATCTGAGCCAATCGGTTCTTTCGCTTCTGGCATTCTACTTACCTTCCATGGTTAGTCGTTGATGCATATCTGCTTCACACTCGTCCATTTGATGGCTACACTTCCCGAATGGAAACACGTGAGGCGGATAATTTACGGAATCTAAATCGATTGGAAATCCGAGTCAGGTGTGATTGGATGGGGATTGGAGTATGTCGGTGATAAATCAACATTCTATCCGGAGTTCTTTTCGGACACTTGAATGTTTTATTTGTCTTCAATCGCTTTCCTGGGTTACTTTGATATCTTGCTACTATGCCTCGACCAGCGCGGATATCCGGGTCTCGTGCCTGCAAATGCATACATAAGGTTTAAGGCGGTAGAAGCCTGAGAATACCTTTCATGTCATCTATCTCATTTTCGTCTTAGGGAACATTTTCTTGGATAGATGAATTCAAGTCGAAAAAGTCTGAATCCTTTCTTGGAATCTTGCATCTTTGAATTGTTTCAAAAACCGATTAATACATGTATGAAACTTGCGATAACCCGATCATCCCTTTTACGGCGATCTCGAGTTATCTTGATCAAGGATATGTCCAGAACTTTCCCTAAGTCTTTCATATCAAACTGTTTTGAAACCATGCCCTACGTCGATCACACCTTCACATCGTTCCCGATGATCACAATGTCATCTACGTATAGTCTTATGAATACCAATGCGGTTTGAAACACTTTTTATTCACACAACTTTCAAACTTGTTTTGATCAAACCCATAAGACTTTATTACATGATCAAAACTTTGGTTCCAAGCTCTGGATGCTGTTTGAGTCAAGTAAATGAACCTCTTGAGCTTACAAACTAGGTGTTCTTGGCTTTGTTTCAATGAAACCTTGGTGTTGTTGCACATAGATCTCTTTATCAAGACTTAGTTAAGGAAAGGCATCTTGACATCTATTTGCCGATTTCAAGGTCAAAGTCTTGACAATCGATAAGAAGAATACGGATGGACTTAAGCATGGCTACTGGCGAAAAAAGTTTCCTCATGTCGATCACTTCTTTTACGAGTATAACCTTTTCGCCACTAGTCTTGCTTTGAAGGTTTCAACTTTCTTGTCCGATCCTCTTTTCCTCTTATATACCTTTGCATCAATGGGTTTGACCCCCATTAAGTGGTTCGATTAGCTCCCACACTCTATTATGAAACATAGAACCCATTTTAAACTTTCATTCTTTGTTTGCCAAGAATCTGCATCCTTATCTTGGAGTGCCTCGTCATTTGTCCATGGAGTGCGATTTAGGAAATCAAGTCAGGGACTCTCTATTCCATGAATCTCTCGAATTTGTCTAACAACCCTCCCACTTATAACGAGGCTCGGTTGTGAAAATGTATCGTTTGGTATATCATCTAATGCGATCAGTCTTGAGGTTTGCCCTCTAAGCTCATTTAAGGTAATCTCATACGGGTTTTCTTTGGTTCATATAGTTTTCTTCCAAAATCTAAAGTGGGCGCGGATGTCCACCTTTTGATCTTGAACTATAGAACATACACCCTTTTGTTCCCTCGGGGTATCTACCAAAATGACCTTAATTACGATCGAGGATCCAATTTACGGTTTCCTTGTCCAACCGTGGGCGGACACCCCAAAGTTCTCATGTGTCTCATCTCTTATACTTGCGCTTGGGTCCACAATTCTTTGGGGTTTTGGGAACCGATTTGGATAGCACCAAGTTGAGAATGTAAGTCATTTATTACCAAGGTATGACCCGTAAGCGACTCGGGAAGATCGCATAACTCATCATTGATCTAACCATTTCCAAAAGAATTATGTTTCTTTGCTCTGCAACCCCGATTTTGGTGAGAGGTTCGAGTGCATTGGTGGGATACAATCCCTTCATCGGATAAGCGATTCAAAAACTCATCATTTGAGGTATTCGCCTCCCACGATCGGATCGTAGAGACTTGATCGTTTTCCATATGATTCTCTGCTTGATCCTTAAATTCTTTAGAATTTCTCAAAGGTCTCAGTTTCATGCTTCATAAGGAAAATGTACCTTGAGTAATCATCAATAAAATTACTCATAACCTCTCTCTTTGCTTTGGTTAACATTGAACTACGTACATCTATGTGAGCGATCTCTAACACTTCTTTGGCCCATTTCCCTTGGCTCCAAATGCCATCTTGGTCATATCACCCTCCAAAACATGATTCGCGAGGTTGGAATTGGTTCAACTTGGAGAAGCCCTAGTGAACCAAATCTCTTACCAACCTTTAGATCCTCTTTGGATTTATATGACTCAATTTATAGATGCTAAAAAGTGTCTCGTTCACATCGATGATGAACATTTTCTTTCTCGGAAACAATTGATGTGTTATAGGATACATTTAGTGAGTGGTGTGCACGATTAATTGTATAGAGATCATTCAACAACGTTCCATGACGAGATAAATTTATCAAAATTAAAATTGGTAACAACTTTATTAAAAAGTAACCAAAATATCCATCATAAAAGTTTAAAACCGAAAATGAATTCTTTTAAAAATTCGGAACTTAAAGAATATCTCAAAAAAATTAAAAATTTTGTCTTCAAAAGGCGGGTGCACTTCTCCCATCGCTCAATTTTGCCACTCTAAATAGCATCGCCCGGTGTGATGAGGACCCACTCCCACTAAGTTGTCGGGTCGCTTGAACCCCTGTAATGTGAAACAAACATGATTAGTGGATCCGTATCCACCACCCACAAAATGGGAGGCATACACCGCTAAACAAGTTTCAACAACTAGTGCGTGAGAATTACCTTTCTTTCCATCCCTCTTGGGTGCAGAACAGTACGACCTCAATGTCCTTTCTCACCCGGTTGAAGCACTTCCCCTTAGTTGGCTTGTTCCTCCACCACCCTTCTTCACCTTATCTTTGCCATTGGCAACACTTGAGTTCACTTGCTTGTGGCGTTTGTTCCTTTTCTTGTTCTTACCACCCCTTGGTCAGAAGAAGAAGAAGGTCAGATTTGCCACCAAGGCTTGGTTTTTCTACTGATATCGCCTCTGCCTTGGGAGACTAAAACACAATGGATCGGGGCATCGAGAACTTACGATTATTCATGGTAGTTCAACTTTGAATTGTTCAAAGCTTTTCTAACAGAGAATGGAGCACCTAAAATCGATTTGGGTCTCGATATCGTATTTATGTAAGTACCTCAAGTTTATTAAGGTGAGCCATCATCTGGAGAATGTGCTCCCTTCAGGCGTTCCTCCACCATTTTCATAGAGAGCAAGTCCCTCATGGTGATCGGCGAGACCCACTGCGGTTACGATGTTGAAACATCACTTTAAGACTAGTCATGATTTCGGCCGGTCTCAACGTTACGGTGTTGGTGTTGCAACACATCGACATAAAGCCAAGATGGTACACTTAGCCATTTTGTTAGACCGCTCCCGGTCGGCATACTCTTTCTTAACCGTTTTAGTGGACTCATCCGATGGTTTATCCGGTTTAGGTGTGGTTAGAGAACCGATTATGGCTTTGTGCAAATGAGGACAATAGTGAGTTTTCAATTCAATCAACAAAAATTTTCTCCAATTGAGCAAATTGTCTTTCGGTATATTGAGCGATTGGATTAAAAGGTTGCGACATGATGAACCTGAAATAAACAATAATATGCATAAGCACAAAATTATCACAAGGTTTGATCACATGCATCATATTAAAATCTCAAAAAAAAATATGAACATGCATGACCCAACATCTCAAAAAGCAGTTTAAATAAGCTTGGCGTGGGGTGGGTCATTATTTAAGCACATTCAAGCAAGTTACAAACAAAAACGATTACAAACCTTTAATATCCGGATTAATAGTTGGCTCCCCTTGACCAATATAAAATTGGCAGGACTTGAGGAAGTATATGCATATCAATTTTATACCTAAGTAATAACCATGATTAAATCTGGGATTACTATTTCGCTTTGATCGAGCCTCGTGGGGGAGGTCATCGTCGCCACTAGTAATAACCCACAATCATCCGCTCGAATTCATTCATGTGAAACCTATCTTTTGGCCGAATAAAAGTGAAGAAATTTCTCCAAAAGAATTCACAAATAAATAAATCATGGAGGTCGAAAATTAATTCAATTTTATTATCGAATAAAATTGTCAATTAATTACTTAAACATACTTAGTAATTTTGAAGTTGAGATTTTTCAATTTGGCAACCCTCATGCAAACACATTTAAACAAAATTAAATAAAGCATAAGATAGCACAAATAAATCAAGCAAAAGCAGAAAAATAAACATATTGAGCGCTAAATTATCGATTATATTATGGTTTGATTTTTCTTGGCTTGATTTTGAAAAAGAACGTCTCGAATTTCTCCTTTCGTTAGTCGAAAAAAAATACCGTCTCGAACACCACGCATGGCGGCTTCATAGCCAAGGATGCGCCCGACAAGATCCGCCCACTTGGCGCTGGGGCACCTAAGCGACCTCGGCTTGCCGGCGAGCCATACCCTTGATGCCTCGGCCGCCTCAGCAATCTGCGGCGGTCGGCCCGTGATTCTCGGCGGCGGCAACCTTGTACGTCCGTGGCGCATCCCATGTAGCCTTCTTCGCCCGTCCGCCTCGCCCGCGTCCTCGGTAGCGCCCGCGTCTCATATTGCCGTCCCCGTCTTGTATCCGCCCGTCGATTCTGGCGATGGGCGCAACCTCGTCTGGCAGTCTGACCTACATCTGCCTGCCGCCCTGCGCCCAGCGTGCCCGCCAGTAGCGCCCGCCTACCTTTGAGTTACGGATTTCGTCCTTTAATTGCCGTCTCTTCGTTTCCGATCCGATTACAATTTATTTTAAAAAAAATAAATAAACCTGAATCTGAACTAATCTATTACATTGATCAAATCAAACAAATCCTAGTCTCTTGTGGATTTTTCACGAGGCAAAAACAAATCCGAGCGAATCGAATAAAAAAACCACGGTTTATATGCATGCAAAATAAAATATTAAAATCCATGACAATTGGATACTGCAAAAGCAGATCTAATGGTTCTCTATCGATTTCAAATTTAATGTCACGAATTAAATTACAATTTAAAAAATTGAGCGAAAGCGGTGGCTCGATGCGATTGTTGGGAATGAGTTGCGCAGATCTATTCGGGGTGAATATTTAAATACAAATTTAATTCATTAATTATTACTAGCATGAATTAATCCTATATTAATTCAAATAATAATTGCAACAACATATCATGCATATAAAAAGCCACGTAAAACCTCATCACGAGAATCTACGGGTTTACGTGAGCGTACCTCTCGGGATGGCGATAACCCGGTCGGACGGACTAACCAAAAGGACTTCCCAAGTATTCCCTTAGCCCTCGCTTTCGACAATCCGGTGGAAGGATACTCATGAACAATTAACAAAAGGAAAAAATAAACTTTGTTGCACCACTTATGTGGATTTGCTAATACTTCCAAAGACATGGAATTGTACTTGAGAATGAACTAATCATCCCCTATTTATAAGAGGGAGGGTGATCGAAAATTTAGTGATATTTCAATGTGGGAAAAAGACTTTTCTTGGTCACCAAGAAATCTTGAATATATCTTCTATATTCTTTTTCCCATAATTAAAATATTCCACAAAAATCCCCCTCATCTATTATGGATTATTTTTGAAAAATTTGTGTACAAGAATCCAAGATTTGGATCTTCTTGAATTTATGAGATATTCTTGTATTTCAAGAAATACATATCTTCCATAATATCTTTTTCAAGAAAATCAAGAAAATCTTTCTTCACCATTATATTTTCAAAATTTGAAATCTTCTACATAGATAACCAAGTGGGAGATTTCTTGAATTTAATGAGATAATCTTGTATTCCAAGAATACATATCTTCATTCCATAACAAAATTCAAAGAAAATCTTTCTCCTCTTTTTATCCATATATTGAAAAATTAGAGAAATATTAAGCAACAATATTTATTTTATTTTAATCACTTTTTAGGTTATTGGACTATATGTTGGGCTACTCGGGGGCCTTTAGGAGAATTAAGATTGGACCTTCTAATGGATCTTGAATATCTAACATTGAGCCACAATATAATTCAAGCCCATAAATATTAATTAATCCCACTACATAATTAATATTGCACCATCCATCTTAACCCATATTATAGTCAATATGGCTCCGGTCATTATTTCCGTGTTTAAGATTATCTAGCCCATTAATTAATTCAAGCCCTTTGAAATAGCTTTCCGTTAATTAATATCTTTTGTCCTTAATTAGAGAGCGGTTCAACATTATTATCCATCTGGGAAACTAATTCCACTTGCAAGATTTGGTATGATAAAACTTATGAAACCTCCCGAGAAGCAAATCAAGCAAGCGTCTTGCACCACGATTCTTAAGTATTAAATCTTAGCAATCACGTGTGACCAATAATATTGCCTAAGATAAAAAGTATTGAATCTCTCTTTGATTAGCTACCCATGATAAGTCAAAGCAATAGTTACCAATCCCGTGATCTATTTAAGGGCCGAAGGTTAAGAAACAACGAACCACCGAGGTCTAATTCTTCCTTGTTCGATTCGAAGAACTTATCCTCACTGTAGGTCCTATTCAACAGATCGGTCATGCCTTTAGTGTAATCTCTTGGTCAAGACAAACCAATCAGGCCTTTACACCTCAACCTTCGCGATGGTTCATTTCCATCTAGGTCGTGAATGGCGTACTTATAATTCTAAAGGATTTGTTAATTTAATCTTACGTGATGCGGTATCACTAAATTAACTCTGATGTAACACGTCTGAATTATTGAAGCGATTATGCAAATAAATATATATAACATCAATCATATTTAAAGCATCATTGATAAACAATTTATTTGATAAATAAATGCGGAAATTGATTTCGATTATACAAAGTAAAAAGCATACTTTTTAAATTATAATCCCAACACCTTACCGGTTGTGTAAGTGTGTCATTTGGTATGTCATCTTATGCGATTGCCTTTGAGGTTAGCCCTTTTAGCTCATTTAAGGTAATCTCACTTCTAGGTCTTCTTTTTGTTCATATAGTCTTCTTCCAAAAATCTAAAGTGGGTGCTTATTACCACCTTTTGATTTCGGGACCATAGAACATACACCCTTTTTGTTCCTCGGGGTATCCTACAAACAACCTTAATTACGATCGAGGGATCGATTTTACGGCTTCCTTGTCCAACACGTAGGCGGACACCCCAAATCTTCATGTGTCTCAAACGGGCTTCATAGGGTCCACAATTCTTTAGGAGTTTTGGGAACCGATTTGGATGGTACCAAGTTCGAGAATATAAATTTGCTTGCATTTCAAGGCATGACCCTTGAGGCGACTTGGGAAGATCCGCGTAACTCATCATAGATCTAACTATTTCCAAAAGAGTTATGTTTCTTTCTCTGCAACCCCGTTTTGTTGAGGGGTTAAAGGTGCGATCATTTGGGATGCAATCCTTCATCGACAAAGTAGTTCAAAAACTCATCATTTGAGGTACTCGCCTCCACGATCGGATCGTAGAGATTTGATCACGTTTTTCCTATGATTCTCTGCTTGAGCCTTAAATTCTTTGAATTTCTCAAAGGTCTCGATTTATGCTTCATAAGGAAAATATAGCCGTACCTTGAGTAGTCATCAATAAAAGTGATGAAATACTCATAACCTCCCTTGCTTTGGTTGACATTGGACCACACACGTCTGTGTGAGCGATTTCTAACACTTCTTTAGCTCTATTCCTTGGCTCGAATGCCCTCTTGGTCATTTTACTCTCCAAACATGATTCGCGAGGTTGGAATTGGTTCAACTTGGAGAGACTCGGTGAACACGCTTCTACCAACCTTTGGATCCTCTTTGGATTAATATGTCCCAATCTTAGATGCCATAGAAGTGTCTCGTTCATGTTTTTTTCTTTTATCGGAAACAATTGATGTGTTATAGGATGCATTTTCGTAAGTGGTGTGCACGATTAATTGTATAGAGATTTTCCATCAATGTCCATGAGATACACTCATTATTTCAAGAAATGATTTCATTCTTATTAGAAGAAACTAAGTGTAATATTAACGAGAAATTTTAGAAACCGAAAGTGAATTCTTTCTAAAAGCGGGAACATAAAGAACATCTTTTAAAATTAGAACTCTTGTCTTCAAAAAGGCGGTGCACTTCTCCATTGCTTCAATCGCCACTCTCGAAGCATCACCTGATGTGATGAGGATCTCACTTTGCCACTAAGTTGTCGATCGGTTTGAACCCGTGAAGCAAACATGATTAGTGGATCCCGTATCAACTACCCCGAATGAGAAGTATACACCGCTAAACAAGTTTCAACAATTAGTGCGTGAGAATTACCTTTCTTCCGAAGCCTTTTGGGGTTGGAGCGAACAAACCTCCATTGTCCTCTTTCACTGCTGACTTAAGCACTTCCTCTTTGGATTTTCCTTGTCACCACCAAAGATTCGTCATCTTATCATTGCCCTTAAAGAAGATTGAGTCCCGATTGCTTATGGCCTTTGGTCACCTTCTTCTTCTTGCCATCCCTTGGCCTAGAAGATGAAGACGGACCACTACCGTCAAAGCTTGAGTTTGGTGCCCTATCAACATCTCTGCGCCGAGACCAAAGCTTGCAACAAATCGACTTTGTGAGGCAAAATTGCTCGAAACTTTTTAGAGAATGAAGTACCAAATTCATACGAGTCTCAGTTATAATCTGTACTTTCGAGAACTTCAAGTTTTTGTTCGGATGGGCCATCAATTTTGAGGGCGTAATCCCTCGCGGGTTTGCCCTCCACCAATTTCAGTGACGACATCTCGCATGGTGATCGCGAGTCTTGCATTTTTGACTCATCGGTTGGCTCATCCGATTTTTGGTGTGTCAAGAATCCACTTGTGCTTTTTTGTGCGGTTAGGGCAATTATAATTTTCCGTTTCAAAATATAGTTTCATACTTATTCTATTGACTTTAAGTATAATAGCGGTGGATTAAAAGGTTACGACATGTTGAACTGAAATAAATAATAATATGCATAAGCATAAATATATCTGAGTTGATGACATGTTTCATATTAAAATCTCAAAAAATATGAACATGCATCGACCCTAACATCTCAACAGTTTAAATAAGTCACGTGGGGTGGGTCATTATTTAAACACATTCAACGAGTTTGCAAACAAAACGATTACAAACCTTTAATATCAGTTAATAGTTGGCTCCAACTTGGCCAATATAAAATTAGCGGGGACTTGGGGAAGTATATGCATATCAATTTTATACCTAAGTAATAACCATGATTAAATACATAATTATTATTTCTCTTTGAGCGAGCACCGTGGGGAGGATCATAAATCGCCCACTAGTAATAATCCACAATCATCCATCTGGAATTTATTCATGTGAAAGCTATCTTTTGGCCGTCCCATAGAGAAATTTCTCCAAAAGAATTCACAAATAAATAAATCATGGAGGTCAAAATTAATTCAATTTTATTATCAGGAATAAAATTGTCAATTAATTATTTAAACATACTTAGTAATTTTTGAAGGTGAGATTTTTCATTGGGCAATTCTCATGCAAACACATTTAAACAAATTAAATAAAGCAAGAAATCACAACAATAAATCAAGCAAAGCGGAAAAATAAACATATTGGGCACAAATTATTCAATTGTCATGGTTTGATTTTTCTTGGCTTGATTTTGAAAAACAAATCTTGAATTTCTCCCACTTGATAGTCGAAAAGAACTATGTCTCGAAGCGCCATGCCAGTAGCTAGCGGTAGGGATGCATGCACTCATCCGCCCCTTAGTAAACTGGCGACTTATCCGTGCACCTTAACTGCGCCGCGCCCATCCGCCAGTGCTCAACGACCTCGGCGAGCGCCGCGTATTAAACCTCGATGACAGCATTAGCGCAGCGTCTTTCGCGTGCTCATATATATCGCCCCATGGCTTCAGCGATGCCTTGTCCCCCGCTTTCGCCTTCAATACCGTCGCCGTGCCCTTCACGCATAGTCCATGGCAACGCCCGCCATGGCGGCGCGTGCGTCGCCGTCGCCAGCCCGCCTTCGAACCCGTCTGGCAAGCGCCTAACGCCGTGCCCATCCGCATGTGATATCAGCGTCGTCTGTACCCTCCCTTAGCACATTCGCGCGATACCGTCGTCCGCGTCTGATTCTGAATCTATCCTTTAATTAACCCGTTTCCATCTCGTTTAGATCCGGTTATAATTTTATTTATAAAAATAAATAAACCTGAATCTGGTAATCTATTACATTGATCAAATCAAATAAATCCTAATCTACTCGTGGATTTTCTCACGAGGCAAAAGCGAATTGAGCTAATCGAATTAAAAACCACAATTTATATGCATGCATAAATAAACACATTAAATTCCATGACAATTGGATACTGTTAAAAAAGATCTAGCAATTCTACTATCGATTTCAAATTTAATGAAAACAAATTAAATTACAATTTAAAATTGAGCGCAAAACCAGAGGCTCGATACCAGGTTGTTGGGAAATTAATTGCGGCGGATCTATTAGGGATGAATATTTAAATACAAATTTAATTCTAACAATTATTACTAGCATGAATTAATCCTATATTAATTCAAATAATAATTTAACAACAAATCATGCATATAAGCAGTTCACATAAATCCTACGCATGCGGGTACTCGGGTTTCGTGAACTAACCTCTTGGAGTGGCAATGGTCTCGTCGATTAAAACCCGAAAAAAGCCTTCCCAAGTATTCCTAGTCCTTGCTCGACAATCCGGTGGAAGGATGCTGCGAACAATTAAAAAGGAAATAAAAAATTGTTGCACCACCTTTGTGGATTTATTAATTTTTCCAAACATGGAATTGTACACTCGCAATTGGCGTTTTTGAAAATACACAATCATCGGCGTTTCAAAATATTTGATATTTTATTGATCTTTGATATTTTTTGAAAAACCAATTTTCGTGTTCACTTTGGGATGAAACATTCATCCCTATTTATAATAATTTGGTGGTGAAAAATTTGGGGAAAATAATATGGGAAAATATTTTTCATGATCTCAAGAAATCTTGAATATATCTCATATATTCTTTTTCTCCATAATTAAAATATTCAAAAAATCCCAACTCCTTTGTTATGGGATATTTCAAAATTTTAAGGAAAAAAAACCAAGATTTGGATCTTCTTGAATTTATGAGATATTCTTGTATTCCAAGAATACATATCTTCCATAATATCTTTTCAAGAAAATCAAGAAAATCTTTCTCTCCCTTAATTATTCAAAATTTTCGAAATTCACATACGAATAACCAAGTGGGAGATTTCTTGAATTTAATGAGATAATCTTGTATTCCAAGAATACATATCTTCATTCCATAACAAAATTCAAAGAAAATCTTTCTCCCCTTTTATTCATAATTTTCGAAAAAAGAGAAAAAATAAGCAACAAATTTATTTTATTTTTAAACACCTTTTTTAGTTATTGGACTTTATGTTGGGCTACTTTGGGGGGCTTTTAGGAGAATTAAGATTGGATCTTCCAATGGATCTTGAATTATCAATATTGAGCCACAATATTATTCAAGCCCATAAATATTATTTAATCCCACTACACAATTAATATTGACTATCCATCTTAACCCATATTCTTTATTAATATGGCTCCGGTTATTATTTCCGTGTTTAAGATTATCTAGCCCATTAATTAATTCAAGCCATTTGAAATAACTTTCCATTAATTAATATATTTTATCCTTGGTTAAGGAGCGGTTCAACACCATTATCCATCTGGGAAACTAGTTCCACTTGCAAGATTTGGTATGATAAATCTTATGAACCTCGAGGGGTAAATCGAACAAAGCGTGCTTGAACACGATTCTCCAGTATTAAATCTTAGCAATCGCGTGTGACCAATAATATTGCCCCAAGATATAAAGTATTGAATCTCGTTGATTCTCTACCCGTGATAAGTCAAAGCAATAGTTACCAACCACGCGTGATCTATTTAAGGGGCGAAGATTAAGAAATAACGAACCACTTCGAGGTCTAATTCTTCCTTGTTCGATTACGAAGAATTTGTCCTCGCATAGGTCTATTCAATTACATCGGTCATCTTGTTAGTGTAATCTCTTGGTCAAGACAAGTCAATCTCGAGCCTTACACTTCAACCTTTCACGATGGATTGTTCATTTCCATCTAGGTCGTGAATGGTGTACTTTTTGGTTACAAGGCATTAATTTAATCTTTTGTGATCTGGTATCACTAAATTAACTACAATGTAACACGTCTTATTTATTGAAACGGTTATCACGATAAATATATGTAACATTCGATGATATTTAAAGCATCGATTGATAAACAATTTATTTCGATAAATAAGTCAGAAATTGGGTTTTGATTATACAAAGTAAAAAAACATACTTTCGGTATAATCCCAACGGAGAGGATAAACTCATTCGCACTTACTTAAGGGATGAAGAGTTAGACCTTAGTGGTTGTTGATTTCTTAATCTACATCACTTAATAAGGATTGTGTGTGATTAGTAGTTATTGCTTTGACTTATAAATGGGAAGAGAATCATTGCGACTTGATACCTATATCTTGGGCAATAATATTAATTGCCTGACGTTTCTTAAATTGTCTGAGAGAATCGTGTGCTTGCAATGTCTTGCTTGATTGGTCCCCTTGGTGGAACTGAAAACCTTTATCATACCAAATCTTGCAAGTTGAATTAATTTTTTAAATTTATGGATAATAAAATTTGGGTTTGTCCTTACTCCAAGGATAAAGATATTAATTAATATAAAGCTTTTCGTTGGCTTAATTAATTAATGGACTAAATAATCTTAAAAACGGAAATAATAACCGGAGTCATATTACCGTAATATGGGTTAAGATTGGATAGTGCAATATTAATTATATAGTGGCATTAATTAATATTAATGGGTGAATTATATTGTGGCTCAATATTGGAATTCAGAAGCCCATTGGAAGGTTCATCTTAATTCTCCTAAAGGTCCCTCAAGTAGCCCAATTATAGTCCAATAAATAAAAGGTTCTTAAAATAAAATAAATTAGTGTTGCTTATATTTCCTTGAAATTTTCGAAAATATTAAAGAAAAGAGGGAGAAGAATTTTCTTGAAAAGATTTTATGGAAAGGAGATAATGTATTCTTGGAATACAAGATTATCCCATAAATTCAAGAAAACTCCCACTTGGCTTCTTTAATGGGAAGTTTTCAAAAATTATAGGGCAATAGTAGGAAGAAGGATTTTCTTGATTTTCTTGGAAAGATTTTATGGAAAAAGATATGTATTCTAGGAATACAAGAATATCTCATAAATTCAAGAAAGATCCAATCTTGAAAGATCCCCTATTATTTTAAAAAATATAGGCTAAATAAGGGTGTGAGATTTTTATGGAAAAATACACATGGAAAGAAGAATATATGGGATGTATTCAAGATTTCTTGGAGATCAAGAAAAGATCTTTCCTAACCCTATTTGGACTCCAAATTTTCGTCCCTCCCTATGATATAAATAAGGGGATGAATTCTTTTCATTCTCTAGTATTCCATGTGTTGGAAATATTAAAAATCCACAAAGGTGGTGTAACAATTTTTATTTTCCTTTGTTTTATAAATCGTTCATCGGAGAACCTTCCACCGGGGTTATTGGACGTGGACTTGGGAATACTTGAGAATGACTTTTGGTGGGTATCCAGATACTTGATCATGTCTGTCTCAGATCGTCTCTCCAACGGGTACGTTTACGTAAACTCCTATAAATTCTGCATGCTAGGATCTTTTACGTGAAATATTATTTGCATGTTGTTGTTGGATTAATTATTATTTGAATTCACTTAGGTAAATTCATGCTAGTAATAATTGTTAATTTAAATTTGTGTTTATGAGGTCATCCCGATAGATCCTGACATATGTTAACCCAACATTCACCTCTTCACGAGCTCAATTTAGCTCATCAATCTTTTCTTGAAAACTTGATATGAGTTTCAGATGCTGGGAGTGGAGTTTGGCAGTCGCCAAATAGGCATTCTCCAAAAGAACAAGAGACTGGCCATGACTCACTAGGCTTAAACGCATTGTTTCCAACACAGTCGGCTCGTCGATTGCTTCTTCAAGATCAGTCATCCATGACCGAATGGGAGTCTCACAAGCTCTCTGGACATGATCAGGGAGACCGGGGATATTGAAGACTGTGGGAGAGCAAAAGTAGTCTTTCAACTCAAGCATTAGAGGTGATACCCTGCCAAGCCTGCAAGGTGTTAAGTGTTCAGGCGAACCGGGCGACCAAAATGAACGTAATAAGAAACACGAAACGAGGCGAACAAGTATACCTGCTCACCCGTGTGGGGTCCCATCCCAAGAACTGTTAGTGTTAGTGTCCTAGAGACAATCAATTGTAAGGACATAATACTCGATGATATTCAGTTTGATTTAATATTATAGTTCACTTAATATTAATGTATGACAATACACCTGTTTGAATATTATGTTTGATTGTTTGCATTTATTCATACAAGTGTTCCCATGAGTCATTGCTGTCATTGAGGTTGTGAGAACTCAGATGACTTAAGCATGATTCTCAAATAGCCCCGATCAAGGATCATCAAGAATGGGATATTGATGATGCAATGGAGATTGGTGTGCGATTTGCATCATACTCTTAGAGAGTGTAGTAAGATCTCACTTACTACGAGATACTAGGTATCTCATGATGGATGCACAAATACCTTAGAGGGTATTGGTATACCCATTCGAGAAACTGTTTGATGTATTTCCACTATATGTGTTTACGGGTGTCTCGGTTAGTGGGAGCGATGCGATACTCATTTGACTTGAGGTCAATACGCACGACATGTGTGGGATGATGAACTTTGACCATGACCAACGCTTGCACCCTTCCATGGGTAGATACGACTTGGATTGGGTTTATCACGAAGTGCATGTGCGTGGTAGTTGAGCCAAGAATAGGATTCATTCCTCAAAGTGGATTTAGAGAGAATACTCATCTTCTCATCATAATTGGATCAAAGTCATCGGCCGATGCACGTCAACTTAGACTTTGTGGCTAAGTGTGACATACATGATCAATTAGTGATTGGAGATAACATGATTAAGTTATTTGAATAAACACTTCATCATGTTCAAGACTTAATCGAGTATTCGTGAATGAAAGGAGGAAATCGTAATAGTAATGTTTTTGATTCTGGGTAGTTTGCACGTTTCTCTTAGCGTACCTCATATGTTGAGAAATGTCGATTTATTGTCTAGGGTTCAATTAAGACGAATTAGTTTATTAATCGCTCTATATATGAGGGCTTTATGGGTCACACAACAAGTAATTCCTTTTACGGATTATAGTTGGTTGATTAAATGTTAAATTGGATTTAATGTTTAATTTATGGAGAATTAATTAATAATAGATTAATTTGGAATTAATTATTATTAATATTTAATTAAATTGGATTTAATTAAATAAGAATTCCCAATAATTATATTTGGAATATAATTGTAGGATTTAATGTATATGGAAATAAATCGTATAGATTTTTATATAAGGCATTTAAATCCGTAGAGATTTATATTTAGGGAATTAAATTAAATGAAATTAATTTAATTCAAGATTAGGGATTTTATTTCCCTAATTGGGTTAGCTTAAGATTTAAGTTGGGCCTTTCCTATATATAGCTCTTGGGAATTCACAAACAGCGTTAATTCATATTTCTCCATAAAATCTATAATAGGAATTTTCCTAGCAAATTACATCTCGGATTCATACCATAGATTCATTTATTTGGAAAATCTTTATGATTATACGATTCAATTCGCAAACGGTTCGTGAACGGGGATTACGTGGATACCATAGTAGAGAAATATGCGTACGATTTACTGTAAGATTTCTCTTTATGATTATACGTATTCAATTATGAAATTACGTGTTCGTTCGTTGTTAGTGAACTGTTTAATTTCGATGCGCATGTATTACGTGTTTACGTGCCACTAAATTCCAACAAGAACGACTTATCATCGGGAGAACGAACTTGGGAGCTTGAAGGAGCCCAGACTTTAGGAACCACGGGTGGGGGTGCAATTCCGCTCGTCTCCGCTTCTATAGCATGATAAGCGCGAGGCGATAAGCGAAAGTTACAAATACTTTGGTTACCTCGGGAGAGAGTTTTATCCGGCGGCATCGCGTGCTACTTTGGCCAAACCTGAAGGTTACGCTCCTCACTTCTTTGCCTTCAGATCTTTTGGCGAGGAGCACGCTTTCCTTTGTCCTTGTTCGGTGATCGACTTGTTCTTTTTGCACCCTTTTCGATTCACCACGAAGCAAACGGACTCTTTCTTTCATGGTATCGGAAACAAATTCTAACCCATCTTGTTGGGTTTCCTACTCCGGGTCATCTCAGTATGCTCGGCAGTGCTTATGGAAATTGTGATAGCGGGAAGAGCTACGAAAAGACAAAATTTATTAAGAGCATTACATAGGAAATTGGTACACTAAAGAGTGCAAAAAGTGAACCAACGGTTGGGTTAAGCGACCAAGTGGTGCGGAGGCGTTAAAAACTCCAACATTTTTTCTTCATCATAATTGGTCGGCGTTGTTCAAGGTTTTTTCTTTGAATGCTCGCAAATGGATAAGAATAAGACTCGATCCGAGGTCGATTTGCCAAATGCTCTTTGAAATATTAAGTCTTTTGGACTTCTTTTGTCCGAAATCGAGTTAATAAAGACATTGGATCAAAATGAATAAAAGGAGAAAAAATAAGTTAATATCGAGGTTCAGAGCGAGTAAAATAGAAGAATAATACACTTATATAGGTTCTCGACAAACTGAAAAAAATCGTTGGGATATCTAGCGAGCTTCGGCTCACATCCGAGGCTTGGGACTTTTTCGATCACCCCAACACAAAACCAGAATTTATCTTTCCAATCTTTGATTTTGTTAAAGCACATCCTCGATAACCTTACACTTGGTGTTACGCTTGCATATACAACCTCTGAAGAAACTCGTGCTTTGGCCTTTGGGTGTCAAATGAACGGATGAATTAGAGGGTAAGATTCTGCATGGGTGGTAGGATAATAAATAGGTTTTCTTCTTGCCGAACAAAGTCAAGATGCTCATTATCATATACCACCCATTTGGCATTAAAAAATTGCGTAATAGTAATGTTCCCTCCCTTGTCATAGGTGTAAGCAAGTACCAAATTAATTCTTTGGGTAAAGTGGGAATCAAAGGCAATTTCGTGGTATCGAATTCACGGCCACATCTTTACACAACCTTAATATACCCTCGGCTTTAATTTTTTTTATCATTTTCGTTAAATCAAGTTGGCGCCCATAAAACACGTCTTTTCGGAGTTTTATAAGTATATATACATTATATATCTTTTTTAAAATTATTTTATCATTT
Organism: Stenogyne calaminthoides; assembly: GCA_037126765.1. NCBI lineage: Eukaryota > Viridiplantae > Streptophyta > Magnoliopsida > Lamiales > Lamiaceae > Stenogyne > Stenogyne calaminthoides. The sequence continues at coordinate 47,535,097 of JBBCBC010000001.1, read as the reverse complement.
CAATTATAAATAAAAAGCATGTCCACATCAATCACACTAGAAATCTTGCTCCCGGGATACTCATTTTCAACTCCTACCCGGTGGGAAAAAAAATTATTGGTTGTTATGACCATTCAAAGTCATAATTTTACCATTAAGTTTACGATAAAAATAATGGACACTTTACTTTAGACGGAGGGAATATTTGTGAAATGAACAAATTAGTAAGACAATCCCACATAAAATGTTAATTTAACTAAGGAAAATATTAATTTATTATAGAAACAACCGTATTGGAATTTTGTGAATTATTTTGTATAATAGGCCATTTGGGACGTACAAAGCCACAAACAAGGCCAAGAATCACAGAAACTTTTAAGAATAGAGTCATATAGATAAACCCCTTACCAAACACAAAACTCCACACTGTAAATTCCCTCCAAAAAACTTTCGTCTCAAACCCCCCCGACGCTCGTCTACCGCCTCGCCCTCCAGCTGCCGTCCGTTAACGCCGTCGAGGATTCAAAGACGCCGACGCCGATGATTCAATTTTGACAAAACCCGGCGCCATTGACGCCGATCCTCGTTCCTGGGAAGAACTCAGGCGCTAGAGGATTTGAAACCAAAGCTCAACGCCATCACGGCACAACTCCGCCGGCGGCATTGTTGCGCCTCGATCGCCCGCCGATTGGAAACCGAATTCGACGGTGAAGAAGAATTTCTCTTTCCACACACGAGGACCTCGAGGCGAAGTTTCCCAAATCAAGTGACTAACGAGTTGATCGGCAGTGACTCAGCCCGAGTTGAAAACTCCATGACCGGGTCCAATTTCGAGACGACGATTGAGTGCCGAAAACCTGAGGGAGAACATCTTCATCGAATCATCTAAAAAACTAAAACGGCGAGGTTTCGTGAAGCGCGACCCGCTGAGCGATCCGGAGATTCATTAATAGTTTCGGCGGACGTACGACGACTGCCTCCGCGTGAAAGGATGACAAATGGAGCGCGACGTGGCGCTGGACGGGCGGTTTCTGGGCGGCGACGCGGCGGTCTCGATCCATATCGGGTTGAACGAAACCGGGTCAGCCGGAAAAAATGGGCGCGGGCCCCTGGGGTGCCGGGGTGCAGGGGGGCGAGGTTTGTGCCGTGTTTGGAGTGCGGAGGGAGTTTGGGGATAGGAAGGAGAGGTGAGGCGAAGAGAATGGGCTGGCACTTACCCATTTGATGGTTTGACTATTCAAGATTTTAGGTGGGTAAAAAATAGATGGAAATCGGCGATAAGACATAGTTGAAATCAAAATGAATAAAAATAATTACGGAGTATTATTAAAAAAAAATTTGTGGGAAGAAAGAAAAAAACCGGAGGTTCTAGAGAGAGCTTAACAAAGATAAAAACCTTACTTTTAAGAAAATAAATACTAAAGAATGACATACATATTGCATATATATAAATAAAATTCACATTTAAAAAGATTTTTTTTTATATAGGTTATGGATTTTAAAAGGTTTTCAAAATTTTGAAGAATGAATTCAAAAACCCACTATTACCATAAATATATTATTGCTAAAATATATGTATCAATTAAAAAGTCAATATATGTCAAAATTCTCTAAAGAGGTATCTGTTGAATTTTCGAGATACACCCTAATTTATCGGAAATTGAGGCGGCGCTTGGGACTTTCCATCCAAGCATCGACACTGACTTGTTTTATCGGGCTCCATGACCAACCTGGCAAAATGGGGGGTATTCCAAAACGTTGTGATCATCAGATTTCTTTACTCACAAACAATCACTTTATCTATAAAAAAATTTTTCTATTTCCGTTGCTTACATGACTTATATTACGAAAGAAGATTGTTGTGTTAACCCGACCTGTACCTAGTATGAATAAACTATAAATATTCTGGGAGGGAATACCGGCGACGCCGATGACCTCGGGTCGACACAAATGCAGAATGCATTAAATGACAAATCGATGGATGACGAATCAAGAAAAGAATTTCCAACACGGCAAGCACTTATATTTAATTACTCATTTTCGGCTCGTGCTCGGTGATCTTTCACTTCCCAAACATATAAATACGGCTCATTTATGACCCAAAAAGAGAGAAAATTGACTATGCCCAAATTCATTACTCTGAAGAAACTATCACATTTATTGTTTGTGGATCATTCATCCAATCCTATGTAATTTTAAGAATGCTGAACTTGCAGTCGTTTTATACGGAGAATATTATGTGGCTAATTTGGTGACAACTCGCAAACAAAAAGCGTGTAAAATGAATTGTAAATAAAGGTAGTGGTCGAGCAAAAATCGAACAAAAAAAGGAAGGATGATTTTTGCCCGTCTAAAGCCCCTCTTTTGTTGTTTTTTCGAAATTTGTGAAGAAGATGTACGATTTTTTGACTTTAAGCTTAAATGTTTGGTTGTTTTTCTTCTTATTTTGGAGACCGGGCCATGCAGAACCATGTGATCTTTGCCCGTTTCCAACCGTCTTCAGTTGATCTTTGCACTTGCTTGTCTCAAAGACACTCTTTTTGGTCGTCCCAAATCAATCGGAATACTCAGAACATCAATTTTATCTTAAGCACACCCCTCAGCACCCGGGAAACGAGCAGCCACATGTTTTAAGTCCATACCCTCAAGATATACATCTTGACCACAGTTTTATCCCCCTTCGGGGATGCCTCGAGGCCTCCGATATCTCGAGCATCGGCATCTTGATCCCTCGAGGTTTGTGCGAGCCTTGGGATGTTTGAGCATCATTTATCTGACGACCACGGGGTCCTTATTTAGAATTTCTTCAGAAGATCGGATCAACACATCTTTTCGGGATCATTTTGCTTTCGGTTAGAGAGAAGAACAATTTGGTAAATGGCGTATTTGGCGAACAAAACTTACTTCATAATGGTTGACAAGTGGCGGTGGCCGAACAAACTTGTTTGTTTCGACATCTTGGCGAAAGCACACTTGTTCATCGGCTTCGATTATTTTAATAGTTAATATTACATCGTGTCTCTCTTATGTGTTCGATAGAAAACGCGGGCAAGTATTCAATCACGGCTGTTATAATTTGATTAGATCGAGTAGTAAATGATTAGGTATTAAATTCGCAAATTAAACGTTATCTATAAATAATTGCCACTTTCTTTATTTCTTCTTCTTCGTCATTTTCAATCTCTTCTTTCTTTCGCCGAAACTAAAGCATTCGGCACCACACGCTTATTCATACTCTTTGTCAAAGCTCTATAAATAGAAGGATCTATAGTTTTCCTCCCTCTCTCGATCAACATTCGAAAAGTCATAAATAGGGTTCGAGAAAAAATTCCAAAGAAGAAACATACATCACCTCATTATCCCCGTGTAAGTCCTACTTGTCATAGGTGTATTATGCTATAAGACACCACCAAATCATAAATATAACATCCCAGATGCAGCATAATGCGCCCCAGGAGGTAGTCAATTTTTTTTAACCGGGTCCAACAATTTCTTGTCACTCAAAATAACATTATACAGATCATTACTTTGTTTGTAAGTTTTCACATACAACGCCACATCATATTTTCCACGTAACACGACTTACAACAGAGTATAACTATCATACCCCACTTTAATTTTTTTTTATCATTTTAAATATTAATAAACAACTCGCTTGTTAAAACACGAGTCAAACAGTGAATGAACAATCTAAAATTGAACGGAAAGAGTAGTATTTCAAATGATAAAGTGACTTTTAAGAAAATGTATGATAGATTATATATATATATATATATATATATATATATATATCTCTATTATATATCTTTTTAAAAATTATTTTATCATTTCAATTATAAATAAAAATCTCGCTCGTTAAAACACGAAAAAATAGTAACTGTGAACAAAGAATTGAGACGAAAGATAATATATTTTAATTTTTATCATAAAAGTGCTACATATTCTGTTAATAGTTATACCCCCTCCGTCCCAAACTCTATGGTATTTTGATTGTTCATAAGCATTTAGTGTAATAGTGATAAAACGATAAAGGGATGAAGTATAAATAGTTGTTTATTAGTATTTTATATGATAAAATGATAAAGTGATGGGTAATTGGGGGTAAAAAAAATTATTTATTAATATTTTATATGATAAATTGATAAAATGTGTAAGTAACTTTACCATTAAGTTTATAATAAAAATAATGGACACTTTACAATTAAGTTTGGGACGGAGGGAATATTTGTGGAAATGAACAAATCAGTAAGACAATCCCACATAAAATTTGATCTAATTTAAATAAGGAAAATACCACAAAAATTAATTTATTATAGAAACAACCGTATCTAAAAAAAGCTAGTACGTGTTTTCTCGTTCTCCACATTTGAAATATTTGTCTATATTTTGTATAATAGGCCATTTGGGACGTACAAAGCCACAAACAAATTTAAGGCCAAGAATCACAGAAATTTATAAAATAATTTGGACCAATAAATAATAAGAATAGAGTCATATAGATAAACCCCTTCCAGTTCCAGCGTTGATTAACACATTTCATCAAACACTCCACTCACTGTAAATTCCCTCCAAAAAAACCTCTGCTAAAAATGGGGTGCGCCTCATCCAAGAGAATCGAGGCCGACGTCGACGTCTACCGCCCCGCGCCCTCCAGCTTCGCCGTCTTCGACGTTAACGCCGTCGAGGAGCCCTGGGTCAAAGACGCCGACGCCGATGATTCAATTGATGACAAACCCTCCCACGTGCCGGCCCCCATTCTCGCCAAGCTCACCGGCGCCATTGACGCCGATCCTCGTTCCTGGGAAGAAGTCAGCAAGGCGCTAGAGGATTTGAAACCAAAGCTCAACGCCGTCACGGCGCCGCCTCCGCCGGCGGCAGAGGCTTCCACATCGCCGCCGAAGGACGGATCGCCCGCCGATCGGAAACCGAATTCGACGGTGAAGAAGAATTTCTCTTTCCACACACTCGAGGAGCTCGAGGCGAAGATTTCCCCCAAATCAAGTGACTCGAAGCGAGTTGACTCGGCAGTGACTCAGCCCGAGTTGAAACGAGTTGGCTCAGCCATGACCGGGTCCAAATCGGAGACGACGATTAAGGGGAAAATTACCGGAGAAGTGCCGAAATCGCTGAGGGAGAACATCTTCATCGTGATGGACAAAATGGAGAGGGAAAAGGACGGAAAAACGGCGAGTTTCGTGAAGCGCGACCCGCTGAGCGACTTCCCGGAGATCTGCCCGCCGAGCGGTGCGGACACGGTGGTGCTGTACTCGACCTCCCTGGGCGGCGTGCGGCGGACGTACGACGACTGCCTCCGCGTGAAGCAGCTGCTTGAGATCCACCAGGTGGTGTTCGACGAGCGCGACGTGGCGCTGGACGGGCGGTTCCTGACGGAGCTGCGGGCGCTGCTGGGCGGCGACGCGGCGGTGCCTAGGGTTTTCGTGAAGGGGAGGTACATAGGCGGGGCGGAGGCGGTGGTCGGGTTGAACGAAACGGGTCGGGTCAGCCGGATACTGAACTGGGCGCGGGTCGAAAGGGGGTTGGGTCGGCTGGGGTGCGCGGGGTGCGGGGGGGCGAGGTTTGTGCCGTGTTTGGAGTGCGGAGGGAGTTGCAAAATAGTTGTTGGGGATAGGAAGGAGAGGTGTGGGGAGTGCAATGAGAATGGGCTGGCACATTGTCCTATTTGTATTTGATGGTCTTGTTTTAGTTTTGTTTTGTGGATTTTGTCAAGATTTTAGGTGGTGTAATTACAAAACAATGGGGAAGCATTTGTATTTAAAGGGATGGATTGTTTTTGTTGGCTAAATTGCAATTAGTTTGATTTTTGTACTTTATCCAACGTGCAAGTCTTGTTTATATTTTCTCAGAATGTTTTACATTTAAATTGTGGAAAAGTATAGGGTCAACCTCGTGAAATTGGTTAAAGGGAATCCTTTGTATTATTAAAGGGTATCTATAAATATATAAAAGTAGAAGTCTATCAAAATTTCAAGTGCATATTTAAGCAAGTGCAGTCACACTTGCTTTATGGTGAAAGGGTGTACTTCACTCTCTTGAAAAGAGAGTGACTTAACATCAACCAATAAATTTTTTTCATTTTATTCTTTATATTTTACTTTATACTCTTACTTTTAAAGTTTAATAAATACTAATTTTTTACCGGTCTTTAATATGACATACATATTGCATATATATAAATAAAATTCACATTTAAAATATAATTTTTTAAATATATTTTTAATTTTTTAAACAATATGAGTTGATTTTTTTATTTTATAAAATTTTAATTATCATTAAAAAATATAATATATGTAATATTTTAGTGTTTAATTAAAAATTATCTACTTAATTTTATTATTGTGGGATACTCATAAATATATTATTTCATAAAATATATATACCAATTAAAAAATCAATATATGTCAAAATGTACATATACATACTAAATTTAGTTTAAATTTCTATCATAATCCATTTTGGGTTGAATTTTTAATATTCAAACCATGCATCGCACGGGAGAAATATTAGTTTATTGTAATAATTGAAGGGTAATGACTTATTATTATAGAAAATAGTACTATCTCCGTCCACCAATCTTATCTTGTAGCTTGTTTTTATTAAATGCATCCACCAATCGTATATGCACATTTCATTTTTTGGCAAAATATATTTTTATTTTATTCCATCATCACTTAATTCTCAAAATGACATTTGTCTTTCTTTCACAAACAATCACTTTATCTATAAATGAATCTCACAATATCATATAATACTTTTATGATGAAGATACAAAATTTTGTGAACTCAAGTGATGTAGCTCTTGTAGGCAGCAAAAGACACGTGCGTTTACCTAAGTCAGTGTGATCGCATGACGACCACATAGTTAAGGACAATAAGGGCCGACAAGGTAAATGATCAGTGGAGCGATTAAATACCAAATGAGACGGCAATATAAGAGCCCTGAACAGATGATAAAGAGCGGACGTGCGATATGTTTGAAGTCGCCGATGTGAAGACTTTTCCGTAAAGAAAACAAGGCTCGTCTTTTCCAAAAAAAGAAAACAAGGCTCGTCTTTTCCAAAAAAAAGAAAACAAGGCTCGTGCCACGCCGCCGGGATAGGGATAAAGAGAGTTCAATGCACAAGTCATGATTAGGGTGCGATCAATGAGTGGTCACCCTTACGTCATATCCAGGTGGCGCAGACCAACCTAAGATAGACTGGAACTCACTCATTTAATACAGTGGCAGATTTGGAGGCTAACATCAGTCCTCATTTAAGGAGATCACAGAAGATCACATTAACAATGCCTTGTAAACAAATACGAATTCACAACCTAGATGAAAATGAAATTTTTTTTTTCGTGAAAGGTTGAATTGTAAGGCTCAAATTGGTTTATCTTGACCAAGATATTACACTTATGATGCACTGAATAGGACCTACATGAAGATAAATTATTCAGTACTGAATATAAAAGAATTAGACCTCAGTGATTCGTTATTTCTTAATCTCTGTCACTTAATAAGGATTGTGTGTGATTAATAATTATTGCTTTGACTTATGTTGGGAAGAGATAGCCTATATCTTGGGTAATAATATTAATTACATGATGATTGCTAAATTAATACAGGGAATCGTGTGCTTGGAGAGTTTTGCGTGATTTGTCCCCTTGGTGGGCTCAGAAGTTTTATCATACCAAATCTTGCAAGTGAAATTAGTTTCCGGTATGAATAATAATGTTGAGTTGTTCTTACTCCAAGGAAAAATATATTGATTAATATAAAACTTTTCAGTGGCTTGAATTAATTAATGGACTTGATAATCTTAAACACAGAAAATAATAACAGCGAACCATATTACAGTAATATGAGTTAAGATGGATAGTGCAATATTAATTATGTAGTGGGATTAATTAATATTTATGGACTTAAATAATATTGTGGCTCAATATTGATAATTCAAGGTCCATTGGAAGATCCAATCTTAATTCTCCTAAAGGCCCCTTTAGTAGTCCAAAGATAAAGTCCAATAACTGAAAAATGTGCTTGAAATGAAAGAAATATTGTTGCCTAATTATTTTCTATTTTTTTTCAAAAATTATGAGGAGGAGAGAGAAAAGATTTTATGGAATAAAGTATTCTTGGAGCACAAGTTTATCTCATAAATTCAAGAAAAAACAAAGATCTTATTCTTCTTTATTTATTTGATATTTTCGAAAATTATAGAGTATTGGGAAGAAAAGATATTTTGTGAATATTATGAAAATATAATATATGAGATATATTCAAGATTGTATCTTGGGAAGATACAAAGAAATTTCCTAACCCTATTAGGGCACAAAATTTTCGTCCCCCCTACTCTATAAATAGGGGATGAATTTTTCATCCCCAAGATAATTCATGTGTTGGAAAAATTAGAAATCCACAAAGGTGGTGCAACATATTTTTCTTTTTCCCTTTTGGTAATTGTTCGCGAGTATCCTACCACCTGATTGTTGGACAAGGACGTGGGAATACTAAAGAAAGTCGTTTGGTTTGTGTGATCGTTTTTCCTCCGTTTAATCCGCCAAAAAGGTACGCCATACGTAACTCCTAAAATTCCGCATGTGTAGGATTTACGTGGCTATTTGTACGCATGATATGTTGTTGTATATGTAATTGTTATTTGAATTAATATATGATTAATTCATACTAATAATAATTAAATAATTTAAATTTGTATTTAAATTGCACCTCGAATAGATCCGGGCACCCAATTCCCCAACAAACACGACACGACAAGAATACGTGTCGACAGGACATGAACACGAAATTTTTCGTGTCGACACGACACGAGAAGAACATAATATGAAAAAAAATCAAACTTGAAAAAATATTTACCATTCAAAATTGTAAATGCAAATATTAAAATTTGAGATTTTTTTAAATAAAATTATATTTAAAACTTGAAATTTAAAAACTTAGCTTGTCATTATTGTGTTTTAGTCGTATACATATTATTATCATATCACTAACAAGTTAATAGATTATTAATAAATTATTGTATCATCTGTTCATTTTATTGTGTTTAACGGGTTGACACGACGAACACAATACACAAAATTTTTGTGTTCTTATCAGGTCGACACGATAACCATACGAACACAATAAACCCAAACATTAACCCACAATTTTCGTATCGTTTGTGTGTTGTGCCCAAAATTATCACCCTAGTTAAATATATAAATTAAAACGGGATATAATCTGTCAAGTTTTCATTCAGAAAATAAAAGGGGGGATGATATGCCAAGTGACCCAATTCCATAAATAAATTCAAAAGTAAAAAGAGTGAAATAAAATGTCAAAATTATTCAGAAACCAAATGACCCAAATCCATAAATAAATTTAAAAATAAAAATGTGAAAAAAATTGTCAAAAAAATCAGAAACCAAATGGCTCAAATCCATAAATAAATTTAAGAAAGGGTGAAAAAAAATGTCAAAATCATTCGGTAAATAAAAAAGGACTGAGGTGATTAGTGTGATAATTGCTTAAAACCATGTGTAAAATTTGCTTATTTGATAGAATTTTCTTCATTTATATTTATACTAAAATACCAAAATTACATATGATATGGAGAAAATATTATTTTGTTAACTTTATAAAAAAAAAAAAGGATTTTTTAGAGTAAAACATGAGCCCACAATTTATTAAGGTCAATTTAAAATTGAAGTTGGGAGGCGAACAAAATACTGAGTGAAACGTAATTGGGCTCAAGAATTAAAATTGAAAGAGAAAAATGCCCAAGTTGTTGAGTCCTATTTTATACTTGAAGCCCATTATTATATAAATTCAACAATGAAGAAATTTGGGACCCATACCATTTAATAGAAATGGATTGTCAAAAAAAATTACACAAACGTAATTGGGCAAGGGCCCAACCGGGTTCAAGCCGGTGACCTATTGATCTGCAGTCAAATGCTCTACCACTGGGCTATGGACCCTTAACATCAATATTTTAAAGGGTCCGGTTATCCGCACCCCATCATTAGTAGATACACCCAAACAAATCATGCACTACCTAATATACCCTTCTTATAAAAAAATTCAGAATTAAATTCTTTCCCCAATTTCTCTCCGCCGTGCCTTAACCCCTTATTTGTCCCTGCTTCAATTGCCGGCGGTTGCCGGCAGCCGATCTCCGCCGCTCGCCATCTACCCATCTCCGCCGCGCCTTCACCCCTTATTTGTCCCAAAGGTATACCAGTCATTTTAGAATCATAACCGCCGCCGCCGCCGCCACGCCGATGCCGCCAAACCTAAAATTCATTTGAAGATAACGGGATGGAATCACGCGATTACGTTTCTAACAAACCATTTGGTAAAAATATGTATACAAAATGTGGCGAGGCTACATACGCGAGGCGGTGGTTTGCGCAGGGGCAGCGTCGCTGTGGTGGGTACGCGGTGTGTGGGCGGTGATTGTTGGTGCTCGAACGGGTGCTGTGCGTGGAGGGCGACGGCGCGGTGTGAGGCGGCTGTGGCGGCGCCGGAAATTACAGAAAAACACCCAACACCCTCTTTGTATTAGAAGAGAGAGACGGTAAAAGGGGATTTTGGGAAGAAGATGGGAAGGGAGGGTATAAATAGGTAGTTTTTGTGGATGGTGGGTGTATGTACTAATGATGGGGGTGTGAATAACTCCGGACCCTTTTTTAAAACATTATATTATTATTTCTTTAGGAAAAGACACTCTTTCGTCATCTCTTTGATTGCTCATGCCAAAATGACACGAGTTTTAATGAGAGGTTATTTATTATTATAAAAATGAGTGAAATTATTTTTTGCAGGGGTGATTTGGTCCTTTCAAAAGAATGAGAAAAAAGTAAATACTTTTTCTGTGTAATTATTAACGTAATGAGATGTAATTTAGAGATATTTGTTAAGGATTTGTTTGAAAGGGTAATATATATATTTTTAATATTTATGAAATGAAAAAATTAAATAAAGATATTTATTTATAAATTTTGAGCAATAAAGAATAAGACGGATGAAATATAACAATAGTAGGACAATTTAGAATTTAAGGTTACCACTCACACAATATAGTCTTGTCAAATGGTTTTGATTTTCCATACAAGTACAAGTAGAAACTCTATAAATTAATACTCATGGACCACCAAAATTTATTAATTAATTGATAAATTAATAATTATTAATTTATATATTAATTACTCCCTCCGTCCCGGGATAACGTGCACATTTTCCCGGGCATGAAAACTAAGAAAACTTGCTTTATTGATATTATTTAGATAAATTATAATGATATTGTGAGTGTGTAAGTTTTGAGTGTTTTGTCATTTTAAGAAATGTGTATGTTATCTTGGGACAAACAAAAAAGGAAATTGTGCACGTTATTGTGGGACAAATAGAGTAATATTTTATTAATTTATAATGAAATACTCAATTTATAAACACCTTTCGAACTCCCACTTCATTATTGTACAATGCATGTACATATATCAAATGAAGGATCCAATTTGAAAGAACTCTTCAATCTCCCACCTTATTATGCTTCTTGTGTTCTTGTATCACTTTATGGACATTAAAAAATATTTTATATATAACTACAAGACCAAAATATGTTAACACAAACAAATTATACACACAACATTAGAAAACAACACCAGAAGTTCTTACAATGATAAGGAAAATTAGAGACAAGATTCAAGGTGAAATTGATTTCAACAAAAAACAAAAGACAATTGAGTTATTTTTCAAAAAACTTTCATAAACCATTCATGTAATATGTAGTATATAAGGAATTATTAATTTATATTTTATATAGGATCTATAGAAATTATAAAAAATATATTATTTTATAATTTTAGCGAATTATTAATTTAGCATCCCATCCTCGAGTCGGGACCGGTCAAAAATATTATATTAGAAAATTTATTAAATAATCGAGTATTAATTTATCGAGTTTCGTAGTTCTTTCCACATTTTAAACTTATTATATTTTGGACAATTTTTTCCCAATGAACGCAATAATGATTTTATTGATTAAAATATTTCATGATGAATCTTTAGTTGCATATTTAGTGCTACTTCTGAGTTTCTGACCAGTTGGTAGAATCTTTAATTATAATAGTCATTGCATTTCTATACACAAACGTAGACGTACCTACATTTTGTAGAACTATAGGTGCAAATGTAAATACTACATCTAATTTATTCCGCCATACATACATGATATGATGTGTGTATACAATATATAGACAAAAACTTTTATAGACTATTTTTAATTCATGTCATTTGACCCTACCTAGGATATAATACGAGTCAAATTTAGTAGTTTAAAAAAATATATTGAAAATGAGTGAAATATGTTAAATAATTTAAGTTCAGACATGGTTCATGAGAGACCAACTCCAACAGTATATGTTTTTCACCATCCAAAAAAAGTGTACAGAATTTAAAACAAAAAAATTAAATTACTCATCGAGTTTACAAACTCTACTCAGATTGGATGGGTGAAATAATTCTAAACCTATATCAAATGATACAGAAAAACTAAATTGTAATTTGAACTTTTGGATCCAAACCTATGTTATTTAATACATTAATTTGTTAGGCACCAACAGTTTGGAATTTAATGTTGTAACCTATGTTTTAAAAACCGGAACCGGAAGTTGAGCCGGACGACCCCAAAAAAAGGTTGGACCGGGTTCGGACTGGTCGGACCGGATTGAGCCGTATTGAGCCGGCATGACGTCATAATAAATATTATATATATATATATAATATGCATAATTTTTAAAAAATTCAAAATATAGAGTATGATAAGTGAATATAAAGTATCTAAAGTCACTTCAAACTTCAAAGTTCAAACTTAAATTTCTAAACATAATAGAAATGTCCATTAACATAAATAGTTCCAACTTTCAAATTTCAATTTCCAAACATAATAAAAATATCATCAACAATACAAAAGTCACAAGTCATAACATAAAGCAAACATAGTAGATGTCAAATACAATACAAGAGTTTGAAATTCAAATCATCATCACAAATGTCTTATGATTGCAAAATAAATAAAAGTGAACAACAAGTCTAAATTTTATGCCGTAAATTGTCTTCCAAGTTCCTCATCCAACAAGCCCAAGTTGCCCAAGCCATCCAAGTCTAAGTTTCCAAAGTTGTCCAAATCAACATCATCATTATCAATGGGTGCATCATTCAAGTTAACATCACCTAGATATAAAACATATACATCAATAAAGAAAATGGAGACTATAAATAAAGAGAACAAGATTTAAAATTTTATTGATTTGCATTATAAATTCAAGAAACTAAAAGTGAAATAACAATCAACTAGTACCTCCAATATTTGTGTTTTGTGAAGTACCAACATCATTATTCTCTTGCATAATAGGTGTTACCACAAGTTCACCTTCTTCACCTTCTATGTCTATGTCATCATCAACAATCCAAGAATCCACCTTATCGATGCATTCATAATCAAGGGATCAAACATGTCCATCTTATCTTTACCACTACAATGAAAATCACAAATTGTAATGAACATATACAAGATCATTCCACAAACACAAAATCAAAAAGTATATAGACTTACCGATCTTGCAAGCGCAAATTGTAATGAACATATACAAGATCATTCAACCTTTCATGCTCCAATCTGTTCCTCTTCTTAGTATGAATGCGCTCAAATACACTCCAATTACGCCACAACCGGAAAGAAGAAGATGTTTGACTCAAGATTCTCACAAAGAAGATCACGTAACTTTGGTGTAGACGAGGCCAAATATCCTCCACCATTCATCTAAAATAAATTCACTTAACATATATATATTATATACGCATTCAAAAAAAAAAGATAAAAAGAAATAACAGAAAAGGAAAAGGAAAAAAAATATACCCGAGAGCATTAGTTTTTGATGATGGTCTAGCCAATGAATTTGCAAATGAACCCATACCCTCACGAAATATTGTAATCTCATCAATCACATTCGGCACATCTTTATAATAATCTTGAATTATCTGAAGCAAACCCGTGAAAGCATGACTAGGTATTTGATGATCAGGGTCATACTGAAATCTAGGATTCAACCAATAAGCAGCTCCATGAAGATTCAACTTCAACATATTGTCAAACCTCTCCTAAATTTTATCCACAAATGGCTTATACTTAACTTCATCACCTTTGAACAGTTCTTTTGTTGCTCTAATTGCCCTCTCCAACCCCTCATAAACATAGCCCAAAGAAGGCTTCTCATCCGTGTCACAAATGCGTAGAAAGCATAAGAGGTTCCAAGATCTTCACAACTACATTGGAATTACTCCAAAACCTATTGTTCAAGACAATCTCCCTCACTCCCTTACCTTTGTCACTATTACAATTTTCACGGTACTCAGGGCATAAAACCAAGGCCTCCAAATCAGCCCTATGATCATAAAGACTTTTCAAAGCAATGAAATTTGTACCAAACCGAAAGTAGTCAGAGGGCCTAACTATTTCAAATCCATCCGTGCCTTGCTCTCAACCAACCAAGACACCATTTGTTGTTATAAAAAACGCTAGTGATTTGAATGCCATAAGAGACACATGATGAGACAATTTTCATCTTGCCAATGTCTTCCAAGATCAAATTGAGACAGTGAGCAGAACAAGGGGACCAATAAATTTTTGGATATTTTTCATTCAACCTCTTTCCAAAGACCATTGTAGTTACCCAGATTATCGGTAACCATATGGACAACGTTTCTCCTTTCCCACAAGTTCCACTATATTTGAAAACAAATTGCACAAGAGTTCGAACTTGACTTTCACATTGGATGCATCATAAGACTTGATAAATGAGACACCATATCGACTATAAACCAAAAAAGTTGATCAATGGCCTTTTACTCTGATCTTTCCATCCATCACCCATTATTGTACACCCACTTTCACCCCATTTAATTCGAAGAGCATCAATGGTCAAGGTAACTTGAGTCTTAACTTCTTTCAACAAAGGAACTCTCAAAGCATGGTAATTAGGTGGAGTATACCAAAGACCATATATCGCTATTTTCTCCATAGCCGGTTTAAAAAACTTGTAATTCACAAAGATTCATAGGTATGCAAGCATCATAAAACCAATTTGCCAAAGCCAAATCGGTCTCATATTTTTTTTTTCCTTACTTTGCCATGAAGCTTTTATGCTAAATTTGAGACCTGATTTGGTAGTGGACTAGATTTCAAAAAGTTTCCAACAAGTTTTTTTTTTTTTATTAAGCAGGGGCACTCAAATCATTTGTCATTAAAATTTCAACTTCTTCTCCACCTATCATACAAGTATTCGGTTTAACTTTGTTCCTTTTAGCAATTGCACATTCATCTAACGACTTTCTCATTTCAAGCATCACCACATGAGGAACACTAACACAACTAGAAATATTTTCAGTAATTTGTGCTAAATGTTCTTTCATCCTGTGAATACCCCCACCTCTATACTATACTTTTTTCGACAAAAAAGAACATAGGAGATTTTGGTTCTTACCAACATTTTTATCAGCATCAACAATAGAGATATACTTCCAAGTTGGATCAAGCTTGGTCAAGTCGAACATTATTTGAACTTCCGAAGTTCCCGATCGCAACGAAGGATTAGAACCAACCGAGATGCTTGTTGGAGAAGGCACATTTGGAGTAGAATGAACAAAGATGAGCTCTCGATTGTGAAGTATCCATTTTTCTACAAACTACAAAGAATAAAAATCAGAAAAAAGGGGTTTGCTGTTTCATAATCTTTCATCAATAATTGGACTGACATAGAACAGTTCCAAAACACCCAACATTATATTTCTCTATAAAAATATTAGCAAATCTAGAGCTAACATTAATCACAAAGAAAATCAGAGGAGACAGAGAAATTCTTCTTCATCTAATACCATCTCTCAACATTCTAAGGTTGGGCCATAACCGTGAACCTTCAACTTTGCTAACGCATTAGTATTTAGTACTGGTATTAATTCTCCGCGTTCTGAAAATAAAAAAACAGATACATCACTCAGAAAGCAAGAATCACATTCCTCTCATCTTCTTCACGTTATTCCATCCTTCACCATCGCAATATTGAACCAACTGAACTCCAAATCATATAACTAAAAAAGTAAAGGGCACTCGCGAGAATCTTGAGGTAATTTCCTCGTTCTTTCAGAATGATTAAAGTAACAAAATATTGCGCTATACATATCCTGCTTGCTATTCGTTTTCGTAATTATAAAATTGTAGTTTCTCAACGGAAGATGAGATGGAAAATCTGTTGTTTCGTAGTAATAATCGATTTATTTAAGAAGTGGAAAAAAGAAAAAAAAAGAACAAAACTCACCGCGATTGGCGGTGAGCTCGGCGAACCCACGCGCGCGCGCAGAAAACAAGCGGCGATTTGGCGGTCGGTCCTTGATGAACAATCGATTTCGTTTGGGTTGGATTTTGTTTGCCGCTGTGCTTAGCCGCTTAGGGCTTTTCTCAGTTTCTGAAAAACTGAAACGAGGAAGAAAGAAAGAAATCGATTTCGTTTTTTTAGTAAAAAAACAAAAAAACAAAAAAAAACAAAAAAGTGAAAACCGGTCAAAACCGCCGGTTTAACGGTTGACCGGTTTCCGGTTTTCAAGCGGTTTTTCTGGTTTTCGGGGTAGCGGTCCAATAGCGGTTTTATATACCTCTATTGGACCGGTTCAGGGCGGTTCACCGGTCCGACCCGGTTCGACCGCCGGTCGGACCGGGTTTTTAAAACAGAGGTTGTAACTATGCATTGGAACTAGATTGAGGGAACAGTGCAAGTTTGGCGACATAAGTACGTAGCTTCTCCTAATTAGTGTAGGATTTTAAAATTAATAACTTTAAGTTTCGATCAGCAAGAACAAAATAATTATTTTTGTAAGACATATGTGAGTCAAATAATACAAACAAATAATGATAGTTTTGTTTATCAATTTAAATGTAAATTTATTCATTAAAATGAAACGTAGGTAAAGTATATAGTAGAATAAAATTATGGCCTAAAGTGCCAAACTCTATATTCGTTATTCCTTAATTAATTTACGAATCACTATTGCAACATGCAAGTTAATAGGAGCCAATAAGGCACGTGTTATTAAATTTTAAAACCACTTGTTTGGACACAAATTCTCTTGCATATAATAATGCTAAACATCTCTTTTTTGTTAATTAACAACACACAAATGAAGTATCTTATTACAAACTGAGTTCCGAAGGATTTTATGCTTTGTATTTTTACAAAATGTCATGCAATGCTTATTCATCTACTTCCAATTTTATCTTCAAGACAAGTAGCAAAGAATCAACAATTAATGGGGCTTCAAAGTTTCATTGCCTTGGTTTTGATAGCAAAGGTACATTTATATATACAATATCTGAATTTTATTATTTTTTATTTCGTGAAATGGAGCTCCAATCGAAACAATTACATTGCGATAAAAGAAAAAATTAAATTCAAATAACAAATTACAATTGAGGTCTGATATTCTTATATAGCAATCAAGGTGATGGCTTCACAAATAGTTTCTGCTCCGAGGAGAGAAACGGACCCCAAGAAAAGGGTCGTCATAAATTGCTCGATGGAGTGAGTGGCATCACTCCAATAGACAAATTTGATGCCACAGAATTCTCCACAAAATTCGGAGGTCAAATCCGTAATTTCTCTTCGGAAGGATATATCGATGGAGGCCTTGATGATAGTTGGAGATATTGTTTGGTTGCTGGGATCAAGGCCTTTGATCATGCTAATCTTGGAAAACAAGTGCTTCAAAATGTGAGTATTTTTACTCTTTTATCAAATTTTAGCGATCCATTACTATGTGTAGATAAATTGTAAGATTAATTAGTCTTGCACCTAATTATGTAAAAATTATAACTTGTAATTGGTGTAATTGGACATAAAATGTAAAGGTGCTTGGTTGAGAGGCTCTAAAGAGAAGCCCGAAAAGAAAAATTGGATTAAATTCCTTTAATTTTACGAGACCTGGAATTAAATTCATAAACAATTGCACGACATAGGGTTAAGAGAGTGTTTTCAAAAATAAATGGAGGGAGTAGAAGCATTTACTTTTAAAGTAGTTCTCTCATAATTTTAGCTTTTGATAAGTGCTTTTAGATTGTGAGCGGAATTTGCAAACATGCCTAAATTGCAAATTTAGCTTCTTAACTGTCATCTTACCCCCAAAAGTTGTAAAACTATTCTTCCGCAAGGTGACCATTTTTAATTTATTATTGGGTTTCGTACAAATTATAATTTGCAATTTAATCATGTATCTACAATTGATGGTGAATTTAGTTGCAACAATCAAATTCTCAATTTCTAATGACTTTAAACGGAAAATATTTGTTCGGACTTTAATTGGAGCATCCGCTAATGGATAATAATTGATCTCCAAATTAATCGATTCTTGAGTTGTCATAAAAAAAAGGACCAAATTTGCGACCAATTGCAAAATGAATGGTTAAGTTGTAAATTTGGGATTTTTACATAACACAAACTCTTCTGGAAAACATGTTAATAATATGAAACCGTTACTATTACACTTATAAACTCATTATACTTATAAATTGATATCACTACTTTTATAAATTAATATTTATAGTAGTATTAATTTGTAAATATAATGATATAAATTTCATATTATAAATAAATTTCGCTGAAAACTTAATTTTTACATAATTGATATAATAATAGTAAATATTAATGTGGTGGAAATATGAGATGAATAGGAGGAGAATGGGAGTGGTGGTGGGATCAGGTACGGGCGGGGGCACAGTTTTATGCAAAGGAGAGGAATCAGCAATGAGACGTGATTGGAACAAAATATCATCATTCTGCATTCCGTACACTGCAACAAACATGGGGTCCGCCCTACTAGCGATGGATAGGGGGTTGACGGGGCCCACCTATTCGATCTCAACGGCTTGCGCCACAGCGAATCACTGCCTCTTCGCTGCCGCAAATCATATCAGACGAGGCGAGGCGGACACGCCCCTAATTCCGATCGCATTCATAGCGTGTAGAGCCTTGTCGAGCAACCGCACTTGGCATCTAGGCCGTGGGACAAAAATCGGGACTGTTTTGTTCTTAGCCAAGAGTGAAGAAATTAGTCGAAAAATAATGGGATTTTGGGGAATAATGTTTTTTAGGGGTTGTGTTTTAAGGATAATAATGTTGGGGGCTTGGAAATGTAGGATAATATATTTTAAAATTTATAAATATAAGACAATATGTATTAAAATCTGTAAATGTAGGACAATCGAGCCCCAATAAGCCCAAATTCAAGTGACATTTCAGCCCGATTTAGGCTTATTCGGACTCGATTGTCCTACATTTACAGATTTTAGAATATGTTGTCATGCATTTCCAAGTTCGTTAAATTACTATCCTTAAAACACAACCTCCCCTAAGTTTTGTCATAGAAAAACATTTTCCCCTGATATTTTGTGTACAATTGTGAGAGTGGAGTTTATGGAGGTGTTTTTATTTTTAGGGGTGTGAAAATAATCTTGGAACACCAATAAAAAAAGTGTGAAAATAATCGCGGGATGGAGGGAGTATCAGTTATTTTCACTGAATAATATTAGTTTTTTGTTTTCACTTAGATTGATATTGTTAAGTGAAAACACATGACATTATTAAGTGAAAACAAGTGAAATGCACTCAACAGATTTACTCCTTTTTTTAAAAAAAATGTAAAACCTTCATCTATTTTAATTTTAGTTTCGTCGGCTTTTTAATATCGAATTTTGTTTTTCCGATGTTTTAGTCATGACCGGGACGTTCTACATTCAGTACTCTTTCGAATGACTAAAATATAAAAAAACTAAAAATTACACGACGGAAAATTCAATTCCGAAAAGTCAATAGGACTAAAATCGAAAAACTCGGTAATTTTCCAAGTTCCACGAGAGAGAAGTTTTCGTAATTTACCCTATAAAATTCGAATTCAATTCCAATAGTAAAACAAAATCATAACAATAACGGACAAATTAACAAACATTGTATCATGTAAAACAGATGATGGAAAGCTTGGAGCATGCAATGAAAAGAGGAGGTGAAATAATTGGAGAGTATTTGGGAGGTGCGGTAAAGTGCGATGCTTTTCACATGACTTTTCGTCGGGCAGATGGAAAAGGAGTATCGAGTTGCATAATAAAGAGCTTGCAAAATGCAGGGGTTTCTCCGGAAGAAGTAAACTATATCCTGCTGGAGATTTGGTTGAAGTTGATGTAATCAATCAAGTCTTCAAAGATACATCCCACATTAAGATGAATGCCACCAAGGTTTTTCATCTATTCTCTTTTCTTTTGTTTTATTTTTCTAAAGATTGAGTGGTCTTGTTTAATGTGTTCTGAATGAGAAAAAATATGTTTTTTCATGCAAAATATACTCTCTTTGTCCTGAGAGTGGGGTCCGTCTCATGTGCATCCAGATGCACCAACGTGCAACTTGTTATACTGAAATATACAATTTATTTAC
The DNA here is from genome assembly GCA_037126765.1 of Stenogyne calaminthoides. Taxonomy (NCBI): domain Eukaryota; kingdom Viridiplantae; phylum Streptophyta; class Magnoliopsida; order Lamiales; family Lamiaceae; genus Stenogyne; species Stenogyne calaminthoides. The sequence goes on along the minus strand of JBBCBC010000001.1, from coordinate 47,514,592 downwards.
ATTGAACCGTGCAACTATTTTTTCATATTAATAGTTGCACAATTCAATGTAAACAAATTGCATGGTTCTAAAATTCAATATACACTTTACTGATAGGTACATTTCAAGATTACGATTTAATAATAGTTGCATATACGTAGATATATTTGCACTTTAGAGTGCAACTTTGATTATATATATAATCTCATTTGTATCTATTAATAATTAACATTAAAAAAATTGTACCCAATAATAATTTTTCCAGTTTTTTTCCTTTGCATGAATCAATTTCAAGCCAATCTCATGTAAGTATTTTATTTTATGATTTATTCAATGATTGGACATGGACTGGATTGGAAGCAATAGCAACCATTAAAGCAATCAGCACCGGATGGTTACACCCAACAATCAATCAATATGTATGTTTGCAACTATGAATGTAATTTCATTTAAATTATTAATTTTGTCCTAATCTATTTTATTGTTTTATGTGAAGGATTTGGAGCCTGATGTCACAATCGACACTGTCCCGAATGTAAAGAAACAACATGAAATAAACGTTGGTATGTGATAATTTCCTAATTACAAATTTTCTTACAATAACCAAATTTAATTATCAGAGTTAATTTGATCACATCCCGCTATTCCCCCTATATTACTAATAATGATTTTTTTTATATCTCGTTTCCTCATTTATTTTGATGATGTATCACATTTTTAAAAAAATATTGGCATGATGATATTAGTTGATTTAAGATATTTGAAATGGTGTGTAAAAAAATATTATAAAAGAAATACTTTACTAAATTTAATTTATTCCTTAAAATCAGCTCATCAACTCATTATCTTGATTCTGAAGTATTTAATTAATTAGCTAGATTGTCGGTATAACTATGTAGCCATTTTTATGATCAATATATAAATATTATATTTAAAATTTCCCGTAATATGCGTGTTCTATACTAATTAATGTGTGTATATATATATATATATATATATTGAAAACTTGATGACATAATTGATGAAGCTTATAATTTATTTTTCTCATTTGTTGCAGCAATATCTAAACTCATTTGGCTTTGGTGGGCAAAATTCTGTTTCTGTCTTAACACCCTTCAGGGGTTGAGATGAGAAAGAGAAAATTGCAAAATTAATCTTGTAACTAATTTGCAATTCAAAATTGTATCTCCAATTGACTGTCAATTTAGTCCTAAAAATGTCATTGTATTTTGTTCCCAAACACATGGAAGTGAACTCTCCTTTCGTTTTTCACCAAATGTGCATTAATATTTTTATTCTAATTCATCAAATATTGTGCAATGGAAGGACAGTTACTATGCATCAATAAGTTAACTAGATATGTTAGGAGTACTTGGTTTATGTATGACCAATTTGAGCAACTTTGCATGCAATAAAATGTTGAATTCATCAAGAATTAAATCCCTCAGCATATTATAAGCATTACTTTTAGGTAAATAGAGGTTAATTTAGATATAGAAAAAGACTTAATATGTAAGATGATAATTAATTACTATTGAAACCCAAAAAAGAAAAAGAAAAAAAAAAGAGGAAGAAGAAAAAGGGGTGCTAAATGGGCAGATTCTGCCAAGGGCAGAATCATTAAAAAGTCTTTGCCCTCAATCAAGCCCATCCAAGAATATGCCCTCACTCAAGTCCACCAAATCTAAAATAGTTTTTACACATGCGTTTGAGAATCAGTGCAACTGGAAAATGGACAAAAGAGACATAAATAGATCAAAGGGGTTGTAGAAAGGAAATTTAAAGGAAATTTAAACACATTCCAGGAGCTGTAGTTTAAATATGTGCAACAAAGTGAATTGAATTAAAGCAGTTATTCAATGTCAGACAAACTGTTACAAATCTTATGCTTGTCCAAAAAATAAAGGGTAATGAATGCTTACAAATATTCAGCCAGTACACGTAAGTAGCTTAACTACAAACCTCATCATAAAGTGTGCTTGAATGACATTTTCTTGATAGACTTACAATCAAGAGAGGAAGCCACTTCGATGTGCATTTCTTTGCTCTGGTCCGTTTCCACGATTCATTTACACATCCTCTTATAGGAGAAACTCAAAAGGACGATAAAAAGAGAGGCGAAACATGGAATGATAAAGCAACATATTCTTCATGATGTCTTTGTCTTCTGGGCAGCTTCAACATACTGCTCCGCCAGTTTTTTCACTTTTTCACCTTCCTTGATCAGAAAATTTGCATTCTTCTCCTTGGAGTGATACTTCATGACTTTCTCAGTTGTCTTCCCCACAGCCCAACGATATTGTTCGACTGTGATTACACCACTCTTGCATAGTGGTCTTATATGCTCCTTTATATATGCTTCAACCTGTAATATGAACAATGTAATCAATTTCTGAATGTGAAAAGGAAGTTTATTCATATTTCACATTTTTTATACTCTTTCCCCAGATTCTTTGGTTGAAATTTTAGAATCTGGTTTTCAAAAATCCAATATATTCAACCATGCAAATACCTAGAAAACCCTACAAATACCATTTCACTCCACCACTCTCTCCAATGTTTCATTAGTTCAAATATGATTTTTTAATTCCTACTCTGATTTTATTTATCAATTTTCACACCTTTTATTCTAACTTTTACAACTTCCAATAAAACCCACTAGTCATTACACAATTATTCAATCAAAACAAGTAAAATTAACAATCAGCAATAATATAATAATACAACATCACACACTCTTACAAATCGATTTGACATAAAGTTAAAACTCTACCTTACTTATACCTCAAAACAAACAAACACCATAACGATGTAATTATGAAATCCATATTTCAAAATTCACTAAATCCCAAATCAAACGTACCCTTAGTTTCTGTAATTTTGTCTACTACAATTCTATACTAATACTACTTCTATTAACTTTTGTTCTCTGCACTTCCATATTTCTTGCAAGTTTTCATATGCTCTGTTAATGAAGGGGCAAAATTTAATAGAAATAAAAGTCCAAGGAGCAAAAGTGTGGAAAACAAAGTGCAGGGACACCAAAAGTCGGAAAAAGTTGAAAGTGCAAGGGTGCAAAATATGCATTTCTTTTGATATAGAACAGAGAACCAGTATAAGATTCATGCATGGATTTACCTTTTTCATGACCGTATGGCGTTCTGATTGATCAGTGTCACACTTAGACGTCTTCTCGTTTTTTATTATACCCTCTTTTTTTCCAGAATCAGGAGGCATTTGCTTTGATTCATCTGTTGCAGCTATTAAGTTGTCTGTTTTATCCATGCTTGGCTCTGGTAACTTTTCAAGAACTGATTCTTTATCAGGCCCATAAAGTTCTTCACATTCTGCAACAGAAAGCTCCTGATCATTATCATCTGAAGAAATTTGAACAAGGCAATCATCTGCTCCACCAGTCTTATTTTGGGCCTCAAGCAGGTCAGACGGGCCCGTTAAAGCTTCAACATCTCCACAAACCTCAAGATCCGATTTTTCAGATGTAAGGGAGGAAAAAAACACTTTCATTTTCGGTTCTTGAGGCTTTATCTTAGAGATGTTAAGAGAACCAGTACCAATGAAGTCATCGTCTTCCAAACTATACTCAAAATCACCGTAAATATCAAGATCTGGATGAGAATCATCTTCAATTACATTGTCGGGCCCCAACTCATCAGTATCTTCAACTTTGTTATCAATATCATCTGTTCGATGATTAGGACTATTTGGAGGAGAATCTGAAATGAGTCCAGCGTTTCTTAGTGCTTCATCTACTGACAAATCTAAGGAGCTATCATTAGAATCTTCCATAGAAAGACATTCTGAAGTGGAAGGGTTCGATTCTTTAGCTCTGTCACAGATCGAATCATCTGATCTACGTAATAGCTCCTGAGAGCATAGATTTAAGTACACAAGCTTGCTTTTTGACCTTTTTGCAACTTCTTTTTCAATATTAACCGCATCTGCAATAGCTAACTCTGTTTCAGCAGATTGGGAAACCACTGATGATAGATTTGCTTTCTTTAGAAAGTGTTCGGTCAGGCGATAAAGCTGAGCCTGTATAATAACTATTGGTTAATTTTATCTGTATTCGTGAAGTTAGACAAATTTCAGATTTGAGAAAAGAAAGAGTTACAGGTTCAGGATAGGATGTTACTATGACAAAGAAAATGGATGTATGGAACCTTGTGATAAAAGCAGAGTAGATTGAAAGAAGTATGTTAATCCAGCCAACTCAAACCAAGGTCGCTATTGTAATAATACAGTGGTATGTTAATAAAATGAATTAAATGATTGCAGAATCAAGAAACGAAACAATGAAAAAGACCGCAACAATGATTGTAGTAACACGTCTGGATTAGTGGTGAATTCCATAACAATATCGATCCTCGGAAAGGAGGAAAGCAATATAATTTTTTTTTTTTTCTACTCACGGTGGGTGAGAAAATTGAATTGCATGTCAACCTTGTTTTGCATATTGCGTAAGGCAGAAAAAGTATCTTTTTGGGATTACATGAAGTGCCCTGAATTGATTGGAAAGAACTAGGATTTTTTTCATTGAAGAAAATATCATATTACAACAAATATAGTGGAAAATACATTTCAATTATTGTTGTGTTTCATTATACCCCATCACTGAAATGATAGCTTATGTATTAATTACTCATTCATTCTTTTCAAAAAAAAAAAAATTATTATTTGCAAGGCATATATAGGCAAAGTATAGTGTGAATAAGTTTTACGGTGAAACTGGTTAAGGAGTGTGACTTATATTACTAAAGAGTGTGACTTTTTACTGTAAAGGGTGTGACGTTTTACTATAAAGAGTATTACTCATAAAAGTGAAGGATGTGACTAATATTATAGCAAAGAGTGTCGTAGTGATAACTGAAGGATGTGACTTATATTACTAAAGGGTGTGACTTATATTACTAAAGAGTATATCTGTAAAAAAAAAACCAGTTTCACGGTGAACAAGTTTCACAGTATACCAACTCAGATTGGTTTCTGCTGACATGGAAACAAAGGCTACGTTACCTGCCTGACAGATGCGGGGATTTTATTGTGATGAATGGAAGCCAAAACAGGCCTCATATCTTTGGGTAGTTGGGCCTGCAAAGTTGTCAAAGTAAACAAACTTAATCTAATTGGAAGATTACCAGGAAGAAGAGAATCTTTGCAGAAGAAATAAAAAGATAAATAATAGGGTTAATTGCATAAAAAATCACGACATTTTCACATTTTTTCAATTACAACATATGTTTTTAAAATTTGCAATTCAGTATATACTCTTTTTAAAAATTTCAATTATATCATATGCTATTTTCCGGCAACTTATGCCGACTTGGCAACCAGAAAATCTTTGAAAAGAGTCAACTAAACTTGTGACCCTTTTTTTTATTGTTTCAATTTAACGCAACCTCATTTTTTATTTGCAATTTCATGCACTGACTTGCAAGAAAATAGCCATGTGATATAATTACAACAATTTGAAAGGTCGTGTATCGAATTGCAGATTTGAAAAACATATGTTGAAATTGAAAAAACGTGATTTTCGCAATTAACACTAAATAATACTAGAAAGTACCAGTAAAGCATAGTTCCCTTTGAGAATTGTGTTATCCTCTTCTTTCTCTTGCATACTCTTGCCTGAGGCAGCTGTTTTTCTTGCCAGAAGGTCCATAGCCCATTTTCTTTTATCGCCCTTTAGTGCATCACTGGAAGCAGTTTCAGATTTCACATCCTTGATAGTTTTCTTCGTCTCTTTACTCTCTAAAGGGGAACAATCCCTTGGAATGAAGTATTGTTCTGTGGATTTTTGTCAGACTGATTAATCAATGTTTTTTCAGTCAAACAATTAGGGTTTTTCTGATCGAGAGCTGCGACAGGTTGGATATCATTCTTCCGGGGGAAAACAGAATTGTCAGCTAAATATAATCTTGAAAGAATTGAACCCTTTTTCTCTTGCTCATTCCCAGGCATTTTTTCCACATCATCTGAATTTGCTCTTAGCAGATCAAGAACAGACTTTAATGCCTCGATCTTTTCAGGCTTTGATGTTTGTGTGCATCGATGTTTCCAAAATTCAACTTCACATTCCCGAGTCCAAGCTCGTTGCCGCCTCCCCCCAGTCCCATATATCTTTTTTGTTAAATTTTCCCGTACTTTTCCCTTTTGCAAATATGACCTTTTTGCCCTCACGTTCAAAGTTGGTTTCCTGTTTTCAACCCCTGTTCCAGCCAAAGTAGCTCGAAAAGCATTCAGAAGTTTTGGGTCAAAAAGTTCAGGCCCTAGCTCTACAGAGGATTTGTTATGAACTGCTTCTCTGATTTTCTTTCTGAGCTCTTGAACAAGCTCTAATGAATCTTTATTATCTGTGGGCCTTCGCATGATCTTTTTTAGCCTTAACCCAGCGGCAGTTTCTCTTTCATTGGGCCTTTTGTCGGAAGAATTCTGATGTTTAACGTGTTTCTGAGATCTACAATCCGTCTCCTGGATTATATCCATTATATCACAGGTACCACTTTCCTTTTCAGATTTACGTTTATACTTGCTCCCCCTCGATTTACTTTGATTAGAAACTGTATTGGAATCATCTAGAGAAGGTAAAGCTGTTTGACTCGTCAATTTAATGGGCTGACTATCACTTTCAGCTTTGATTTTCTTTCGAGAAAATTTAGCCTCTATTTTTCCATCATCCGCATATCTATTACATCACAACAAATCATACAAAACAAGGGTAAGAAAATGCAAAGGAATCATAGATGCACAGATCATGCAGACTGTAGAGCTAAATATTGCAGTAAACAGGAGGGTTTTTGTGGGGGGGGGGATTTTTTTTTTTTTTTTTTCAGAACTGTGATTTTTTTTTTTTATCAATGCTCTCCAAATCAAATCCTAAATCCAAATTTGATTTAAGAATAGTCTATATGATCAGATATTCTCTATGTGTTGAACACTACATACCATATTTCACAACTATAAAAATAGTTTTAAGTTTTGAACCATCTTCCTTCTCTAAAGCACAGATGGTAAACTAGAGGGTATCGGCAAATTTATATAACACAACACGAGTAAATTGCAAAACTGGTCCTGTATCTATTGGGTGTTAGCGATTTTAGTCCTCTACGAATTAATTTTCTCAATTTCAGTCTCATAACTTTTAAAACGATGCTATTTCCGTCATATATTAACAAGAATGCATGATTTTTGCATGTGCCGCTCATGCGAGCTGCCGGAATTCCATGTAGCAACTGGACTAATGACTTGACGTCGCTTACTAATGAGACCCCCAACATATTGATTTCAATTAGAAAAAACAAATTAATAATCATCCTAAAACAAAAAATTGTCAATATAGGACCTAAATTGCATCAATTAAGTTATGGGACTTAATCGAGAAAATTGATTCGTATGGGACCAAAATCGCCAACACCCAACAGATATGGGACCAATTTTGCAATTTACTCAAACACACACAAACACATCCAACAAAAATAATAAAAAAACAAAAGGTATTGCGCCATTTTGGCTGGTTAGTTGCAAGTTCTATTTCAAAAAAAAAAAAAATAAGAACTAAGCAGTCAAGTAACACACGAGAAGATGTTGACCACTATCAGGTACTTCTATTCAATAAATTCCTCCCTAGATAAAAACTGCAAATGTTCTTCATTTAACTGTAGATTAGCAGCAATGTCTTGAAGCATCAAATATTAATTGAAAACTGAAAGCAAGAAACTTCTACTGTATAACCTGCTGTTTTCGTGCTTTCTTTTTGCACCAGGAGTCCCATGTATGATTTCTTTCTCGTCACACATCATACTTTTGATTGGAGAAGTTTCCATTTCCTTGGGCGCTATTTTCTCAGCTGATATCTCTCCTGAGAAAAGGCAAGAAACAATTATGAGATTAACTTTTCAGCCGACTGAGTTAATTCATTTGCTTACTCTATGTTATACCTGGTAAAAGATCTTCTGTCCTATTATTTGCTTCCAAAGGTCCAGCCTCATGATCTGCAGCTAAGTTATCGTCCTTCACATCTAAATAAACATATGCATGAGAAAGTATAAGATTAACATCTTAGTCATATTCGTTTCTAATTTAAGATGGATGTGAAAGAAGCAAAATGTCTATGAAATGTGCTTACCAGGTATGTCAGAACCCATATTTAAACCAAGATCAGGACATAAAGCAGTGTCAACTGTTTTGTTGTTTAAATGTGTTGGGGCTCTTTTCACAGTATCATCAGCACTTATCTTCAGATCAACAGGTGATAGAGAATGTGCCAAAGTATCACAATTATCTTGAGGTAAGAAGTGTCCCATTTCTTCTTGACTGTTTGTAGATAAGGTGTTTTCCATGTTTATGCTATGTTGCACAACTGATTTGCCTGATTCCTTAGAATCTTGATTTCCTTCAACCAGTGAGATGACTATAGCAGTCTCGATATCATCAGCAAGAGAAACTGATACTCTTCCAGAAAAAGATGCTTCAGCACCAGTTTCCAGACAGCTTTGGTAGCTATTCCTTAATACCGAAGACCTGTCTGATTTCTCTGGGCCTTTAACATCAGTACACCTGCATCAACTAATGTAATGATATCAGGAGTCTAATAAAAACCACCTTCTTGAAAAATCCATAACCTAAGTTACTGCAGAAAATTTGATACAAGAAAGCATGTCAGAGATACCATGATTTTTAGAAATGTACAAGGAGTTCACAGATTTAATTGTCTACATTTAAAAGTGCCTAATTAGTAAGGCATGCATAATAAGCAGTGCATTGTTGAGTTGAGTTGGTTTACAAACAAACCAGTTAATCACCTCGGGCACAGCCATGAGCTATCACAAGTGCCTTCAGGATCAAATCCCACACAAAAAGCGTGGTACCTGATTACAAGCAACATAAGAGCATATCAGAAAAATAAAATGAGACATCCCGTATTAACAACTTAATTACCAAATATACAAATTCTAAAAACTTCAAAAATAAAGTCAGCTCTGATAATGAGTGAATATCGAGCAAAAGATATTTGCACTTTTCCTGCAAACTTAATCATGATATTCCGACACTCCATCATTTCTTAATATTATCATGAAAATTTGGGTGAGTAAAGATGAGTAAAATTAAAATTTCACTTCTACTTAAAAAAAAAAAAGGGGTGGACACAAATACATTGGAAACCAGAAAGTTTGTTGCCTACCATTTATCACAGGAATCACAAGCAATGGATGTATCAATGTCAGAATCTTCTTCAATTACTACTGATTCACTCCGTATTTTGCAGCCATCTCCATCCAGGCAGACAACTGCCTACAAGAGGACAAAGCTACCATGATTATGTGATAACTAATAACTGGCTACACTAAAGATGAGTTAAAGAAAAAGAAAAGCTAAGACCATCTTTATTCATACCCATTACAACCACAACAAATTAATAAACAATTTATTTCTCTCTCCTCCACATTCACATTTTACTCTACAACCCAATCTCATCTTTTTCATACTTTATCCGTAACCACCCACAACCACAATCAACCTTTAATAAATTATTTCTTTTATAATTTAACAAGTATATTTATAACTAATTTTTATTATATTTAAAATATTTAAAAAATATATACAGTTATTTTGATATTAAAAAAAAATCATAATTATAATAAATAAATTACCATACACTTAAAATAAATTACATTATCTAATAACAAAATTAAAATTACAAGAATTGAAATACAAAAGAAAATAAATAAATCGAGCTACAAATACATGCGTAAATTACAAAGAAACAAAAGATTTAGTGCCGAATTTTGATAATTTTGAAAATTTGAATTGTTTTGGGTAATGAGAGTAATTGGGATGATTTGGATCAATGTAGAAAATGATAAAAATTAGGAGATTTGACATAAATTAATTTTATAAAATTTGGTTTTTTTTTAAAATTATTTTTTTAGTAGATAAATTGAAATCTAAAATTATACAAACAAAATACACTCGGCTAATCATATGATGCCACGTGTTATATAATGAATTAAATAAAGATAAAAAAAACTGGGCAATTGTCATGCGGCTCATGCCCATGGTTATCGGACGCCCCCGGGTCATCAACTAAAAGGGAATTTCAAAAAAAAAAAAAAAATTGTCGCATGTGTATACCCAAGTCATGACCAAACCATTAAACATGGTCTAATGGTAAAAGGATGAACATGAGTAAACATGGAAAATAATCCTTAACCCCCTTGGGAATATTGACGAGTATCCTGAGCTTGGACACTAATTATCAAGTTAGCAAAGCTTTCAAATTTAATAAACTACATTACTTTCTCATATCGTTATCTGAAGAATTAGCTAACATAAATTCTCAATTTTATTCTTTTTCGGAAATATTAGAAAGGAGAATAGTCATTATACTTCTTCAGAAATGTAGAGTGCCTAAGGCAGGCAGGCACACAGCTCAATACAAGTTCATTAGTTTTTCCCAGATTATAATCTGAAGCTCAAAAATATCTACTAAAAGGAATCAGAAAACATTAAGTAAATTTTCTTTTGAATAATAAAAAAAAATTCGAGTCTTGTAAATTGGTTTTTGATGCAAATTTGGAATAAAGCAATTGTATGATTTCACAGGTATAATGAGCATATCGTCAACTTACATTTTCATCAATATAGTATGAAGGGAAAGAAACTGTGTTAGTTTTCCCTTCGACAAACCAGTCATCGTCTCTGCAACATAATAAGATAACTGTAGTAAAAATTTCCACAGATTATAACAAAAGCACATTAATTTAGAAAAGTCAATAAAATAACCATTACCTAAATATTACAAATTCGACTATAATCTTGAGTTACATTTCTAGAAGTCTTTCAGAACTCAATAGAATACAAACCACTATTTCTCCTCACTTCTATTATTCTTCGTCATTGTAATCATTATTTATCTCCTTATCTACAGAAAACTATTTTTACAACACCCATTTAATAAGTTATTTTGTTCTTTAAACAAGATCATAGTAGTTTTACCATAGTTTCATATGCACCTGTGCTGTAATTATACTGAGGAACTTAGGAAAAGGTAAAGAAGTGGGAACTTATAGAACTATGTATTCAAGGAAATTGCCTTTCTTTTCTTTACAGAGCTAATATGGTTTAACATCATACGAGAAATAAGGAGATACAAAACAAAAGATGGTAGAGGGCAACTGGTGTATATGTATAACAGTATAACAGCTAGAATACTCACCATTTATAAGTCAGTAAAAGCCGATATAAAATTATAAGCACATCCCTTTTTTGTATACTTTACAACCACAACAGCAAGACTGTTGCAAAATTCCTACTAAGAGAATAAGAATGACAGCAAGATAATAAATCAGCTATACCTTGGATTTGTTTCGTCATCACTCTTGCTTCCACCAACAGTGTCATATACCTTCATTGACCATTTACATCATAAGCAAGTAGTTTTGCATGAGAAATTTGGAATACCATTCAAAACACACATTAAATAGAAATAAATCATGCTAATTGCTAATATGTTCTTTAGAACTGTCAATGCAATTAGATAAAGGGAAGAAACTATGAAATAAATTTGAAAGGAAACAAATAATTCTGCAGCAATAACAATGAGCGTGTCTTAAATGGAAATAGTATGATAACCAGGCAAAGAAGTGACCACCAAAGTTTGAAAAAGTTGACCCAACACCTCGACATTTAAGTACTCACGGGTACACATGTTATCAGTTGAAACTCATTCTGGCAAAGAGGACAAAGATTTGTGATAGTAGCCCAGTTGTCAATGCATGCAAAACAGAACCTGAAAAATAAGCGATCATTAAAATCTGCTTCGGCCTTAGAGTTGAGCTATTATTTAAATAAAAAACATATGTACATTTATGGGATTATTTTACTTATAACAAAATTACTATATTGAATTGATAAAGAAGTTAGAAAATGAGTGTGTCTATTTAAAATGTTTTTTGTCAATTGTCCCCAGTAATCCTAGTTATCTGTAGGGAGTTGAAATTGTATTCTCATCTAGTTTCATATCTATTTCTAACTGGACCCTCATATTTTTAGCTTATTGTCTGTTCTGACACGATTTGAAGCTATCATTTTCTTTCTTTCCTTTTCCTTCTGAAATATCATCTTTGTATCTTGCAGTACACAGAGAAATCCCAGTTTGTGAATAAAAGTAGACCTGTCTCCTTTTAATAAGCATTCGTTCAAATCATTGAGGGGCAAAAACACCAAAGCAAAATCATTATTAGACAGAGAAGTTGCACAAATAAAAACAAGTAGTTCATAAAGATCAGCTGCCGCGGATCCAACATACTAAACCAAGATTCAAATGATAACAGGCTCGTTGACTTAACAGCCACCATATATAAGAAACTATGAAGGTCGAACATTTCCGCAAAATGACCTCTTTCTACATTCATAATTCCCTAAAGTGACTTTAACAACATGAATTTTCAAACCATCACCCCCCATGGAAACTCCAACGAAGAAGCAATAGATTCGTCAATTCTACAAGTCACAGAATTGTTTTAGGTATGGATTTCCACTTTAGAAAGTTAAGTACAAAAACAATTGAAATTAGAAATATACAAGCTATAGGTGAAAAGAAAGACTAATAATGACATTGAAACTACTTGATACAGTATTATCACGAACATACCAGTGCTGGCAGCAATCAAGCACACCTCTGTCAATCACAACATCCATACAAATACCACATCGCTCTCCATCAATACTCGAGTAGTCCTGCCAAAACAAGCAATCATACAGCTCTAAGCAAAATTTCGTGATATCCTTTATTTTATTAGATATTTTTTTTTTTTGACGCACTAAGTATATCTTTCTTTAAAATAATTAAGATAACAACCAAAAGCATGTAATCCAAAACTTCATCTTTGAAATCAGAGCATCCTGTGGATTGCCCAAGCATTCCTTTTACCACTCCCATACACAAATGTATGTTAAATGAGCTTCCACAATCCAAATTCCATAATGCGCAGGCCGGAAAAGCTCAATTTAAACTATTAAAAACACAGAGAAGATAATAACAATATTTTACCTCACTGTAATAATCATTTCCGTAATTATCATCCTCAGATGTTTCCCCCGTGATCAATTCCACGTCCATATCACCACATAAACCTAAGAAATGCTAAAAAAAACCGCAAAAAACAAGGTCAATTGCCCCCAAATAAGCAGAATCTTAAACACAAACCAAAAGAAAAAGAAATGGTGACGTTTGTATAACGCTTAGGCTTCAAAAACAACTAAACTAGAGGATCAAGACTAGTTTACACACCAAATTGATCTTGAGTTTCAACAGTAGTGGGAAGTCTTCAGGAACAGAAAAATCGATGACTTGATTGATTTTGTTACACGAGAAAAGGTAAGAAAATCAACAATTCATCAGCTAGGGATTCAAAAATAAATAAATATATAATAATGTATACGTCGTGTTTGGTTGGATGTTTTATAAATTTGGGAAATTGGAATTTCCACGCAAACACAACTTACATACGTGTGGGAATGTCAAGCTACCCCGCCTAGCCTGGCCTACTAAAATCTGGTTCGGCTCGATCCGTTTAATAATTAACTTAGACTCAATTTTTTTGTAAAGCCTACTTACTTAAATAGGTTATATTTAAGTTTTTGGTAAGTATATTAAGTTCAATCGATCGACTTATTTAACTATATATATAGATATAAATTATATTAATAAAATAGACAATAACTAATTTGATAGGTGCGATTTTGAATTTTTTATGATGAATAGTAGTGTTAGTAGGTTTGTAAAAATATATTCTTTAAATAGATTTTTAAAAGGCGTTTCGGTCTGACATATTTATTAAAAAGGTCAGACCTAACCTATTAAAAAAGTCAATGATAAATAATAGGTCAGATTTGGCCCAAAATTAAACATCAGACGCAGACTTTTTATGCAAAGTTTGGTTCGATCTTGCCTATTCCCACCCCTACCTACAAGAATATAGAGTTTGCAATACCTTGTATGCGGGCAGAAACATTGGTGTATATGACCCTATAATTATGGGTTTCTTGAGGTTTTGGGCTATGGGCTTCTTGTTCAGTCATTTTTAACTTAACTGATAATCATTGTATCATATTATACCCTAAAATATAAAAAAGTCTAGAGAGTCCTTATTATTCGATCGAGCCTCCAAATTTTGTGGATGACATTTACGATATCTGTCTTTTTTGCATGTAACTTTTTTTTTTAATTATATTTGTGCGTCAAATTAAATCGAATAATAAAAGCAATATTATTTATTTATCCTAATAATATTACGTATTTACTCATATTATATTACGTTGAACAAAATAAGCAGTAGTACAAAATGAACAAAAATATAATATTGAAAGTCTTATATTGTAATATTGGTTATCATAATATCATATCACAACAAAAGCATAAGAGCATCCACAATGGATGAATGAAAATTCATCCATCCACTCTCTCCTCCACATCACTAATTTACAAAAAATTTATTCTTTAAACACACTCTCACAATGGTTTATCAATTATTTATCCATCCATACACTTTTTGTGACCCCACATTCACCTAATTTCTACCTACTTTTCTCCAAAAAAATATTTTCTCTCCATTCATTCCATTGAATGAACGATATTCTCTCTCCAATCTAATGAACACCCATAATGATTTTAAACATCAACTTTCATTCATCCAATGATTAAACACTCATTGGATGGACCATCGTGGACGCTCTAAGACTGCCCAAAAGACAAGGTACTATTGTCTCTGTGACCTAACTCGATTTTGATCATTAAATTTTTTACCCATCACATTTTTATTTCTTATATCATATTCCTATATACTAATGGGAGATTTAGTATGCTGCATTAGTTTAGCTTTATTTGCAACGAGTGCATTAGCGCTAATGTGACGATTTGTGATTAGTTTAGCTTATTTGTTGGTTTATAGTTAATTTAAATATTATGCATTGCTATTACATTTAGTTTAGATGTCTTTTTTTTATTATTATTATTTTGTATTTAACATGTGACATTACGTTTGTGTGTTAATATTGAATCTAACGTTTCTATTGATTTGTAGACATATCAAGCAGAAGTAACACTTGTTGTTACAGGTGGTGGCCATCAATTTGGCCAATCCACTTTCATAATGACAATTACTGTCATTAATGCCCGGAGTTAAATTACTGTCATTAATGCCCTCTAAGCCAATACAAAGTTAATTTTTTTACATTAAAATAGAATATTCTATAAAGATTTTTTATTTTTTTATGTTATATATAATTATCTATATTTGTAAT
Organism: Stenogyne calaminthoides; assembly: GCA_037126765.1. Lineage (NCBI taxonomy): Eukaryota > Viridiplantae > Streptophyta > Magnoliopsida > Lamiales > Lamiaceae > Stenogyne > Stenogyne calaminthoides. Next base: position 47,499,292 of record JBBCBC010000001.1, on the reverse strand, counting down.
GTATTTGTATACTTATTTTTAATATAAATTAATTTTTATATTTAAATTAATATAAATTATTATTTTTATATTTTCATGTAAATTATTGTAATATTTGCATATTATTATTATTTTATGTTATCTTTTCAATTTACTTGGAAATATTTTAAATTAATTAGATATTTTTTAATTAAATATAATATTAATTTTTTTTTCATTAATTGAATACAATAAAATATATTCATTAAGTAAAATAATAATTTAATAATATATGTCATCACCTAAATTATTTCTTGTCGATTTAAAATATCATCCCAACACAAATACTAAATTGTTTTGGTGTTATCACATATTATTTAAAACCAATTAAAATTTTAAAAAAAAAAAACATTACGACTTTTGGCATCTTGTTAGATTGTTTTTTATTTGGGAACAATAATATCTCTATTTTTTGAGCATAGACTTGTTCGTGTTGAAAAAAAAATTTATTATGTCACTCCGAGCATTCTTTGGATATGGTCTTACATGATGGGATATGCCTATAAATAGGAGGCTTATTCATTATTTGTTGCCAACACTTGGAAAATTTGTTGCATTACACCTTTAAATCATGCATAAATATATTCATTACATTCCATACTCAGTTATTCTTGTCGATTTCAATTCATCCTAGCTCCATATGTTGTGGTGTTGATCGTATAGAGACGAAGATATTTTACCTTTGAAAACATTCGTTTCGTGTTTTTTTGATTCGTTTTTTGACTCGACTTGTTCGTGTTGTTTATTTATGTTAAATGAGTTGTTGTAAGTTATTGTTGAGAGTTGTTTGGAGTGATAAACCAAGTGAACTTCAAACTTGTCATTTCTGAAAAGCATTAGTTGTATTATTGAAAAGTATTAATTGTACTTTTCAGTTCTTTCTATTTTTTATTTCGTTTATTTATGTCTATGTTGTAAGTTATTGTTGGTGCCTCTATAAACCAATTAATCTTTTCGATTCAATTCTTAATATTTTCGATTCAATTAATATTTCGTTGAAATCACCCGTGTAAAACCATGATTTATCTTCCACCCGGTCTCGAAATATTGATTTTTGTTTCCAAAACACTTTTTTTTATTAGTCTGTTAGTTGATTAGGACATTTTTTTCCTTCTTAGTTTGAAATTTAAATTTATACAACATTGATGTCTTTCCCTGTCATTTAGAGCCTGTTTGGCTCAACTTATAAGCTCTTTTATTGTAATCGATCAGCTACCGGTCAAAGACCACCTACCATGTGTCCACCAAATGAACAGGTGGACGAACACGGGCCACACAAGTCCGGACGAGCAAAAGGTGGGATTTAACACGGCCACACCAAATCGACGAAAGCATAAAGGACGAGACGACCACACTAAGGACAACCACACCTACGTCAGTAAGGTTTTGGCCGAGACAGAATTCACACTCGCCTAGATTGGACGAGCACAAGGACAGTACCACAACAGGGCCTCGGAGCCTAACGCATGGCCACCGAGCATGGGGTGAACACAAAACTATCAGAGCTCACCACGTGCTCGCCAGCTAGGGCGACCACAACATATCAAAGGTAACCTCGCCCATTTAAACAGTATGCTCGCCCAGGAACCATGCACATGCTCGCCGTGGCGTGCATTTGAAAGCACAAGTACGAGCCGGAAAGTAAAAGCCAAATAACAGGAGTGAAAAAAGGAAGAAATCGGGAGTTGTCGAATCGAACTTACTCCAGTCATTCGAAGAGCCCAAGAAGGCCCATCGTTTATCCACCTTGTTGTTGGAAAATTAGGGGTGCCCGGATCTATTCGAGTTGAATTTAAATACATATTTAAATTAATTTATTAATTACTAACATGAATTAATCCTAAACCAATTCAACATAATAATCAATAAGCAAATAAACAACATGCGTACACGTAATTCACGTAAATCCTAAGCATGCGGAATCTAGGAATTATGTAAATACTAACCTCTCGTAGAGACAACCGTTGAGACGATGAATCAACGAACGATTTTAATTTTAATTTTAAAGGAGAAAATAAAATATCAACGAACGATTTTAATTTTAAAGGAGAAAATAAAATATTTGGCCACCACCTTTGTGGATTTCTATTTTTTTCAACACATGGAATTGCATTGGGGATGAAAAATTCATCCCCTATTTATAGGACTAGGGGGACGAAAATTAGGGCTTTGTTGGTCATTTGGGAAATTTTCTTGCTTCTTCCTCAAGACACAATCTAGAATATATCCAATATATTATATTTCCCAAAATATCTCCCAACAAAATTTCTTTCTCCTTTCTTGTCCATTATTTTCGAAAATATCATATCAAATAGGAAGAAATAAGATCTTTTTCCTTGAATTTATGGGATAAACTTGTATCTCAAGAATACTTATTCCATGAGATCTTTTCAAGAAAAATCAAGAAAAAATCTTTTCTCTCTCCTACTCATATTTTTCGAAAAATAATTAGGAAAAATAGGCAAAATATTTTCTTCTCCTTTTCATTAATTGGACTTTAATTTGGGTTATTTGAGGGGCCTTTAGGAGAATTAAGATTGGACCTTCAATGGGCTATGAAGCTTTAATATTTAGCCAGAATATTATTCAAGTCCATTAATATTAATTTACTCCACTATAAAATTAATATTGAACTATCCATATTAACCCACATTACGACTTCACAATAATATGGCTCCCGGTCATTATTTCCCGCGTTTAAGATTATCTTAGTCCATTAATTAATTAAGCCACTGAACAGACTTTATATTAATTAATATATTTGTCTTTGAAGTAAAGACAGCTCAACATTATTATCCATACCGGAAATAAATTTCCACTTGCAAGATTTTGTATGATAAAGATTTCGAGCCCACCAAGGGGACAAATCAAGCAAGCCGTACTTGCACGCGATTCTCCGTATTAAATCTTAGCAATCGTCATGTAATTAATAATATTGCCCAAGATACAAGGTATCGAATCGCATTAATTCTCTTCCCATCATAAGTCAAAGCAATAGTTGTTAATTTCACACGATTCTATTTAAAGGACAAAGATTAAGAAATAACGAACCATTGAGGTCTCATTCTTGTATATTCAGTACCGAAGAATTTATCCTCCTGTAGGTCCTATTCAGCGCATCATAATGCACTAGTGTAATCTCTTGGTCAAGACAAGCCAATCTGAGCCTTACACTTCAACCTTTCATGATGGGTTGTTCATTTCCATCTGGTTGTGAATTTGTACTTAGTTACGAGGAACTGTTAATTTGATCTTCTGTGATCTGGTATCACCAAATTAACTACAACGTAACACGTACTGACTTTATTGAACGGGTATGCAGTAAATATATATAACATTCATTCATATTTAATGCAACATGTGATAAATAATTTATTTCAGTAAAATAAATAAGAAATTCAGTTTGGTTATACAAAGTTAAAACATACTTTTCAGTATAACCCCAACACTTGTTAGATGGTTCATCCAAGCAACCACGAAGTCAACCATAACAACAACGTGTGCTCGCCCACATGGCTAGCACGAGGAGAGAAGCCAGGAGACCCAGCAAAGGCAAGACCCATATTCGCCAAACCACATTGGTGAACACGGGGCAGATACCATGAAACCAGTCAGAAGGTATGGGTGCTCACCTCACTTGGCGAACACATGACCAAGCCACCTGCTAAGAAACACCACCTAGGCGACAGGTCGAAGTCTTCACAAGTAAGCAAAGACAAATGTCAACCCGGAGAGCACAACAAGATACGTGTCAACATCTCTTGCAATCTTGTTGAGCAAGAAAGGCCAGCTCCTGCTCGTCGTGCCAGCACCAGCTTGGCAGAATAGTATAAATAGGTCCTCAGAGGGCCAGAGAAATGAAGCTTTTTTTTCCCACCTGTTGCTTTGATATTCACTCTCCATTCCACATATGCTTGTGCTCGCTACATCCCCAAATCTCAATAAAATAACTCTGGTTTGGTATGTCCCCAGACATAGTCATTCTTGACGAACTAGGTCACCAAATTCTTGTTGTCGTTATATCTCATATACGTGCTCTCCATTTCAAACATTGTACTTGTGCTCGTCACTTTGCACTTGTGCTTCGACACATTGTACTTGTGCTCGTCACTTTGCACTTGTGCTTGCCACATTGCACTTGTGCTCATCATTTTGCACTTTTGCTCAGCCACATTGCATTTGTGCTTGCCATATTGCACTTGTGCTTGCTACATTGTACGCGTGTGCTCGCCACATTGCGCTTGTGATCGACACTTTACACTTGTGCTTGCCACACACACACTGTGTTCGACACGTTGGATTTTATTTTGTTTAGTTGTCAATCAACATAACCACGACATTTTTTCCACATAAGACGACTAATCAACATCTTTAAAATAGTTTATAAGTTATCTAGTAACTTATAAGCTCTTTAAATTTGTTTGGTAAAATAAGATGTTTAACATACTCGATCCCAGCCTAGCACGAACCCAAACCAGCCCGACTCGAACCTGTCACGATTCCCACCACGGCCTGGTCGGCCATCTCAATATACAAAACTAAAAAAATAAATATTTTATACTCATCCGTCCACCAAAAGTGTGCTCATTTTCCTTATTTGTCCATTCACCGAAAGTGTGATCATTTCTTTTATGGACACAATCATTTTATCTCCACTCTCTCCATTCATCATTTAATTACTCTGATTAGTTAGAATGCAATCAGATCCAGAGTTGAACTAATACCTTTGTGAATGTCATCTAATGCCACTCATTTTAAGGAAACTTTAACCTGAACCGAGTCTGACTTACTAGCAAAGCGGGTTTGTTGTGTAACACAAAAGGGTTGTTGCACCCGTTTTCAACATAATTCAAAGGCGCGCGATGTGGTTACACCGGGAAAACGATTTTGGGGTTCAAGATGGATTGAGATTCAATAAGTGCATGGGGTTCACTCAGAAATCAGTTGCGAGGTGATTTATACAGTTTTTCTCAATTTCCTTTTAGAGCTTCGTCTAGATTTGTGAGTTAGGGTTCATACTTGAGAACTTAGAGCTCAGATTAATTCTGGAGAATCTTGAGATTGTAGCTTGTATTACTTCGACTGTGATATAGTGGTTTTGACCCCTGATCCTCCGTGTTTATAAATCATTCCTGATCGAATCACGTATGTCTTGTGTTTTGTGTTCTTTTCATTTTTCTCTTCATGTTTTACTGTTTGATCGTGAAAAGTATTAGTTTGGTAATTGAGTAATACTTTCTGAAAACTCAACATACTCAAATTGTCATTGTGCTTTACCCACAAAATTCATTTTATTCATAAGTAGACCTCATTGTTTAAAAATAGAAAATTTATGTGCATAACAGTGATAATTTTTGCATATAATAACGATAGAGTTCATGTATAGATCTGTTTATAGGCGAACGATATCATCTATTTAAAATATGGTATTTCATTATATGTTCCATAGTCTAGATTAATGACATGTGGAATGGGTAAAAATATCCAACGTTTCACCATAATACTGAGTCCATGTGTTAAAGATTTAGAAAGTGGAATAATCCTGGAATATAAAAAAGTGACACAGAAGAATTGATCTGATTTATGAACAAATCTAATATGAAATAAATCTTTTTGACAAATGAATAATTTTATATGAATCGAAAAGAGTATCAATTACTATTCAATTCAATGAAAACAATTGATATCATTTAAAAATGGAGTTGAGACCTACTATTAGAAATGTTGAAAGTTTTTCATTTAAATTAATAAAACTTATTAGATATTAACACCTTTCTAGTATAGGGAAAGGATATCTTCCTATGGCGTGTTTGAAATACTTAAAACAGCTTTCAGAAGCACTTATTTTCAAAGCATCTCTCACAATTTTTGAAAATAAATGCTTCTGGAAGCTATTTTAAGTGTTTCAAAACACACCCTTAGTCTCAAGTCCCATAAATGTATTATCTTCTATTAAAGGGAATGGGCCTTTCCTAGTCTAACTGACGTGAGTTTATTAACTAGTATTTTTTATCTTTCAATTTAATTTTGTCATGTTAAAAAGGCAAAGTATAGTGTGAATAAGTTTCACGGTGAAACTTATTAAGGAGTGTGACTTATATTACTAAAGAGTGTGACTTTTTACTATAAAGGGTGTGACATTTTACTATAAAGAGTATTACTCATAAAAGTGAAGGGTGTGATTTATATTATAGCAAAGAGTGTTGTAGTGATAACTGAAGGGTGTGACTTATATTACTAAAAAGTATGTCTGTAAAAAAAAAATCAGTTTCACGGTAAACAAGTTTCACATAGCATACCAACTCAAAGTATAGTGTGAACAAATTTTACGGTGAAACTGGTTAAGGAGTGTGACATTTATTACTAAAGAGTGTGATTTTTTACTGTAAAGGGTGTGACGTTTTATTATAAAGTGTATTACTCATAAAAATGAAGGGTGACTTATATTATATCAAAGAGTATCGTAGTGATAACTGGAGGGTGTGACTTATATTTACTAAAGGGTGTGACTTATATTACTAAAGAGTATGTCTATAAAAAAAAAAAAATTTCACGATAAACAAGTTTCAATGCATACCAACTCAAAACTAAGGACTAAACAAATTTTTTCTCTCAACGTAAATTTTTATATATTTTTTATAAACAACATACTTGATTAATGCATATTGGAGGCATCTTTTAGATTAATGCCTTCAATACATTTTTACTACTATAATTAATTATAAATAATACATTTAATAAAATATGTGATTATATATTAGATTTTTTTTTTTTAAAAATGACGTGAAAAACGATGAAAGATGCGAATGAAATACTACTATAAGTCCACAAATTTATTATTTGAACCATTAATATGAAATAGAGTCCAAACTTAAAAAAATGATTATAATAATGTGGATTAATTAAATATGGATTGGATCTTGAAAAGTGTCAATGCGGACCTTTTTATTCATAGCAAGTATTGTTAAAGTTTAAATAAAATAGTACAAATATAACTCCTTCCCAAGCATACTTGTTGGGAAGGAGTTAATAACAAGTATGCTTTGCATTTGCATTATGTCGATCTCATATTCCCACCTCCCACATTATAGCTATAATTTTCGTCCCCCCCCCTCTAGTATATATAGGGGATGATTTTTTTCATCTCCAACACAACTCAAAAGTTGTTTTTTCAGAAAAAATAACAGTGTCGACATAAATTGATTTTTTTTTAAAATTCAGTATGTGCAACAAATGTTTTATTTTCCCTTTGTTAAATTATTCTTGAGGACTTTCCACCGGATCAACGAGCAAGGATTTGAAAAGAGTGGATTTGAAAAGAGTGGAGTTAAAAAGTATGAAATTAAAGATTCCAAGTGAAATGACGAATTAAGACCAAGTTTATGTATCTGCTCTGAACTGTCCGCTCTAAAAGATAGGAAACCTCCTTGCTACTATGAACGTCCGCAATCGTCAAATCAACAATGTACGTGTTGCCGCTTACAACATTATAGATTTTATATTGCGGCTTCATGGAAGATTCTGCTCGTGATGCCTTAAATCAATAACAGGTCATGTATTCTCTCTTTGTATATCTCGAGCATCGACACCTGAATAAATGCCAAAAAAACTAGATTATTAAAGTGAAAAAAGAAAAAGGCTCAGCAAAGAGGGCAATTTGGTCCACACCTTTATTTAGTACTTCCATCATTGGGCTTCAAGGATTTGCCTAGTATTGAATACTTGCTCCAACTAACGGGGAATCATACCTTTATGATCTGGCTTTCACATCATAGTGTAGGTCTTCCCAGAGCCCGTCTGCCCAAAAGAAAAAAAAGCAAACCTGGTACGAAAATGCAGTAGGTTAAGAAAAGATTTGTGAACAAGTGTCTTTTATAAGTTTAAGAACGAGGTTTGACCTTATATCCATCAAGAGCACTCTGAACGAGCTGTGACATCTCCACAAAAATACTTTCTCAAGTATCTTTTGGCATAAACACTTTGTCGAAAGTGAAAAAATAGTTAGACATGAGAACCTATTAACATAAAGAACACATAAATACTTTATAATACTCACCATTCTGTGTTATATCAATGTCTCGACCAAACATCTCCGTTGATGTTGGACATGAAATAACTTTTAGATCAGAGTTTACTTCATCATCTGACGTAAGCGGTCTCACTCAAAAAAATACACAACTCCTGTATCAACAAGGATTTATGTAAAATCATGAAAATTTAGTAGGTTAAGAAAATGTTTGTGAATAAGTGTCTTTTATAAGTTTAAGAACAAGATTTGACCTTATATCCATCAAGAGCACTCTGAACGAGCTGTGATATCTCCACAAAAACACTTTCTCGAGTATCTTTCGGCATAAACACTTTGTCAAAAGTGAAAGAATACTTTTGCCCTTATAAAATATAAGAAAAACAAAAAAATTGTGAGAAAAGAATTTAGACATGAGAACCTATTAACATAAAGTACACATAAATACTTTATAATACTCACCATTCTTTGTTATATCAATGCCTCCACCCAACATCTCCGTTGATGTTGGAAATGAAACAACTTCTGGATCAGAGATTACTCTATCATCAGACGTCGGCGGTTTCAATCGACAAAATACATGTATATTACCCTTCAACTCCTGTATCAACAATGATTAATGTAAGAATCATGAAAATGCAGTAGGTTAAGAAAATGTTTGTGAACAAGTGTCTTTTATAAGTTTAAGAACAAGATTTGACCTTATATCCATGAAGATCACTCTGAACGAGTTGTGATATCTCCACAAAAACACTTTCTCGAGTATTTTTCGGCATAAACACTTTGTCAAAAGTGAAAGAATACTTTTGCCCTTATAAAATCAAAGAAAAACAAATAAATTGTGAGAAAAAAATTTAGACATGAGAACCTATTAACATAAAGAGCACATAAATACTTTATAATACTCACCATTTTGTATTATATTAATGCCTCAACTAAACATCTCCGTTGATGTTGGATATGAAATAACTTTTGGATCAAAGTTTACTTCATCATCTGACGTCAGCGGTCTCACTCGACAAAATACACAACTCCTGTATCAACAAGGATTTATGTAAGAATCATGAAAATTTAGTAGGTTAAGAAAATATTTGTGAATAAGTGTCTTTTATAAGTTTAAGAACAAGATTTGACTTTATATCCATCAAGAGCACTCTGAACGAGCTGTGATATCTCCAAAAAAACACTTTCTCGAGTATCTTTCGGCATAAACACTTTGTCGAAAGTGAAAGAATACTTTTGCCCTTATAAAATATATGAAAAACAAATAAATTGTGAGAAAAAAATTTAGACATGAGAACCTATTAACATAAAGAACACATAAATACTTTATAATACTCACCATTCTTTGTTACATCAATGCCTCGACCCAACATCTCCGTTGATGTTGGAAATGAAACAACTTCTGGATCATAGTTTACTCCATCATCAGACGTCGGTTGTCTCAATCGACAAAATACACGTATATTACCCTTCAACTCCTGTATCAACAATGATTAATGTAAGAATCATGAAAATACAGTAGGTTAAGAAAATATTTGTGAACAAGTGTCTTTAATAAGTTTAAGAACAAGATTTGACCTTATATCCATGAAGATCACTCTGAACGAGCTGTGATATCTCCACAAAAACACTTTCTCGAGTATCTTTCGGCATAAACACTTTGTCAAAAGTGAAAGAATACTTTTGCCCTTATAAAATCAAAGAAAAACAAATAAATTGTGAGAAAAAAATTTAGACATGAGAACCTATTAACATAAAGAACACATAAATACTTTATAATACTCACCATTCTTTGTTATATCAATGCCTCGACCCAACATCTCCGTTGATGTTGGAAATGAAACAACTTCTGGATCAGAGTTTACTCTATCATCAGACGTCGGCGGTTTCAATCGACAAAATACACGTATATTACCCTTCAACTCCTGTATCAACAATGATTAATGTAAGAATCATGAAAATGCAGTAGGTTAAGAAAATGTTTGTGAACAAGTGTCTTTATAAGTTTAAGAACAAGATTTGACCTTATATCCATGAAGATCAATCTGAACGAGTTGTGATATCTCCACAAAAACACTTTCTCTAGTATTTTTTGGCATAAACACTTTGTCAAAAGTGAAAGAATAATTTTGCCCTTATAAAATCAATGAAAAACAAATAAATTGTGAGAAAAAAATTTAGACATGAGAACATATTAACATAAAGAGCACATAAATACTTTATAATACTCACCATTCTGTGTTATATCAATGCCTCTACCAAACATCCCCGTTGATGTTGGACATGAAATAACTTTTGGATCAAAGTTTACTTCATCATCTGACGTCAGCGGTCTCACTCGACAAAATACACAACTCCTGTATCAACAAGGATTTATGTAAGAATCATGAAAATTTAATAGGTTAAGAAAATATTTGTGAATAAGTGTCTTTTATAAGTTTAAGAACAAGATTTGACTTTATATCCATCAAGAGCACTCTGAACGAGCTGTGATATCTCCACAAAAACACTTTCTCGAGTATCTTTCGGCATAAACACTTTGTCGAAAGTGAAAGAATACTTTTGTCCTTCTAAAATATATGAAAAACAAATAAATTGTGAGAAAAAAATTTAGACATGAGAACCTATTAACATAAAGAACACATAAATACTTTATAATACTCACCATTCTTTGTTATATCAATGTCTCGACCCAACATCTCCGTTGATGTTGGAAATGAAACAACTTATGGATCATAGTTTACTCCATCATCAGACGTCGGCGGTCTCAATCGACAAAATACACATATATTACCCTTCAACTCCTGTATCAACAATGATTAATGTAATAATCATGAAAATGCAGTAGGTTAAGAAAATGTTTGTGAACAAGTGTCTTTTATAAGTTTAAGAACAAGATTTGACCTTATATCCATGAAGATCACTCTGAACGAGTTGTGATATCTCCACAAAAACACTTTCTCGAGTATCTTTCGGCATAAACACTTTGTCAAAAGTGAAAGGATACATTTGCCCTTATAAAATCAAAGAAAAACAAATAAATTGTGAGAAAAAAATTTAGACATGAGAACCTATTAACATAAAGAGAACATAAATACTTTATAATACTCACCATTCTGTGTTATATCAATGCCTCGACCCAACATCTCCATTGATGTTGGAAATGAAACAACTTCTGGATCAGAGTTTAGTCCATCATCAGACGTCAGCGGTCTTGTTGGGATTATACTAGAAAGTATGTTTTTACTTTGTATAATCAAAACTGAATTTCGGACTTATTTACTGAAATAAATTGTTTATCACTGATGCTTTAAATATCATCGAATGTTACATATATTTACTGCATAATTGTTAAATAAATAAGACGTTTTACATTATAGTTAATTTAGTGATACCGGATCACGTAAGATTAAATTTAAAGGTCCCTTAGTAACTAAAAAAAGTACACCATTCACGACCTAGATGGAAATGAACAATCCATCGTGAAAGGTTGAAGTGTAAGGCTCGATTGGCTTGTCGACCAAGAGATTACACTAGTGCATGACCGATGTAATTGAATAGGACCACAGGAGGACAAATTCTTCTTAAATCGAACAAGGAAGAATTAGACCTCGGTGGTTCGTTATTTCTTAATCTTCGTTCCTTAAATAGGATCACGTGTGGTTGGTAACTATTGCTTATTGGGATTATACTGAAAAGTATGCTTTTTACTTTGTATAATCTAAAACCGATTTTCGGACTTATTTTATTGAAATAAAATTATCGATGCTTTAAATATGATTGAATGTTACATATATTTCTTTGATAATCTGTTCAATAAATTAAAGACGTGTTACATTGTAGTTAATTTAGTGATATCGGATCACAAAAGATTAAATTAACAAATCCCTTGTAACTAAAAAGTACGCCATTCATGACCTAGATGGAAATGAACAACCCATCGTGAAAGGTTGAGGTGTAAGGCTCGATTGATTTGTCTTGACCAAGAGATTACATTAGTGCATGACTGATGCCGTTGAATAGGACCTAGAGGAGGATAAATTCTTGAGCCCGAACAATGAAGAATTAGACCTCGGTGGTTCGTTATTTCTTAATCTTCGTCCCTTAAATAGGATCACGTGGGATTGGTAAATATTGCTTTAACTTATCATGGGTAAATAATCAAAAAAGAGATTCAATACTTTTTATCTTGGGCAATATTATTGGTCACATGTGATTGCTAAGATTTAATACTTAAGAATCGTGTGCAAGCATTTTTGTTTGTTTGATTTGCCCCCTTGGGAGGTTCATAAGCTTTATCATACCAAATCTTGCAAGTGGAATTAGTTTCCGGTATGGATAATAATGTTGAACCGTTCCTCGACCAAGGACAAAATATGTTAATTAATGGAAAGCTATTTCAGTGGCTTGAATTAATTAATGGGCTAGATAATCTTAAACACGGGAAATAATGACCGGGAGCCATATTGACTGTAATATGGGTTAAGATGGATAGTGCAATATTAATTATGTAGTGGGATTAATTAATATTTATGGGCTTGAATTATATTGTGGCTCAATATTAGATATTCAAGGATATTCAAGGTCCAATCTTAATTTTTCTAAAAGGCCCCCGAGTAGCCCAACAAATAGTCCATTAACCGAAAAGGTGATTAAAATAAAATAAATATTGTTGCTTAATTTTTCCCTAATATTTTCAAAATTTATGGATAAAAAGAGGAGAAAGATTTTCTTTAAATTTTGTTATGGAATGAAGATATGTATTCTTGGAATACAAGATTATCTCATTAAATTCAAGAAATCTCCCACTTGGTTATCTATATGGAATTTTCGAAATTTTTGAAAATAATGGGCAATAAAGATTTTCTTGATTTTCTTGAAAAGATATTATGGAAGATATGTATTTCTTGAAATACAAGAATATCTCATAAATTCAAGAAGATCCAAATCTTGGATTCTTGCACACATTAATTTTAAAATTACCATAAAAAATAGAGAAGGTGGGATTTTGTGGAATATTATAATTATGGGAAAAAGAATATAAGAGATATATTCAAGATTTCTTGGTGATCAAGAAAAGTCTTTTTCCCACATTGTTTTTCCACTAGAAATTTCGACCACCTCCCTCTTATAAATAGGGGATGATTGTTTCATTCTCAAGTACAATTCCATGTCTTTGAAAAAAATTAGCAAATCCATATGTTGGTGCAACAAAGTTTATTTTTTACTTTTGTTAATTGTTCGACAAGTGTCCTTCCACCGGATAGTTTGAGCAAGGGCTAAGGGAATACTTGAGAAGTCCCTTTTTGGTTAGTCCGTTCAACCGAATTCACCGCCATCCAGAGAGGTGCGTTCACGTAAACCCGTAGATTCCGCGTCGCCGTGGGGTTTACGTGGGCTTATTATATGCATGATATGTTGTTGCAATTATTATTTGAATTAATATAGGATTAATTCATGCTAGTAATAATTAAAGAATTAAATTTGTATTTAAATATTCATCCGAATAGATCTCAGGCAACTCATTCCCCAACAATTGGTATCGAGCCACGGTTTTGGGCTCAATTTTTAAATTGTAATTTAATTCGTTGGCATTAAATTTGAAATTGGATAGTAGAATGTTAGATCTGTTTTTGCGGGTATCCAATTGTCATGGATTTTAATGTGTTTATTTATGCATGCATATAAATTGTGGTTTTAATTGATTCGATTCGGATTTGTTTTTGCCTCGTGAGAAAATCCACGAAGTAGACTAGGATTTGTTTGATTTGATCAATGTAATAGACTAGTCTAGATCTAGGTTTATTTATTTTTTGTAAATAAATTGTAACCGGATCGTGAACGAAGAGACGAAGAATTAAAGGACAAAATCCGTAATCCCGGCATAGGAGGGGCTGGCGCGGCTGGCACGCGACGGGCGTTAGCAGGCGAGGCCGGCCGGGCGAAGCGCCAAGACGGCGAGCAGCGCCTGCGCAAGGCGAGACGTGGGTACCGCTTGTAGCGACGCACCGGAAAGGGTTGGTGGGCTTGTATATCGCTGTATCGAACCTAGGACGCGGGCTACCGAGGTCGAGGGCGCAGACGAGGTGTGTGATGGATCTGCGCTGTCATCTTCGCCGCAATCTTAGAAAGATCGGCGGGCACGGACCCACCAGTGCGGTCCGAGAGGATTATAGTCCAAACAATGGCCACGGATCTTGGCGTCATCATCATGTTGCTTGGCGTGGCGTTTCGAGGCTAAGTATTTTTCGAGACGAGCGAGTGGGAGAAATCCGAGACGTGTTTCTTCAAGATCAAGCTAAGAAAAAATCAAACCATGACAATTGGATAATTTGTGCCCAATATGTTTATTTTTTCTGTTTTTGCTTGATTTATTTGTCTTTATCTTATGCTTTATTTAATTTGTTTAAATGTGTTTGCATGAGGGTTGCCAAATGGAAAAATCTCACCTTCAAAAATTACTAAGTATGTTTAAATAATTAATTGACAATTTTATTCCCGATAATAAAATTGAATTAATTTTGACCTCCATGATTTATTTATTTGTGAATTCTTTTGGAGAAATTCCTCAACCAGATGACAAAAAGATAGGTTTCACATGAATGAATTCCAAACGGATGATTGTGGGTTATTACTAGTGGCGGCGATGACCTCCCAACGAGGCTCGATCAAAGGGAAATAATAATCTCAGATTTAATCATGGTTATTACTTAGGTATAAAATTGATATGCATATACTTCTCCAAAGTCCCTGTCAATTTTATATTGGTCAAGTGGGAGCCAACTATTAATCTGGATATTAAAGGTTTGTAACTGTTCTTGTTTGTAACCTGCTTGAATGTGTTTAAATAATGACCCCCCAACGTGGCTTATTTAAATTGTTTTGAGATGTTGGGCGATGCATGTTCATTTTTTTTTGAGATTTTAATATGATGCATGTGATCGAACCTTGTGATATATTTGTGCTTATGCATGTTATTATTTATTTCAGTTCATCATGTCGCAACCTTTTAATCCACTGTTATATACACTCAAAGAACACCAATTAACTGGAGAAAACTATAACGTTTGGAAACGAAATATGAACTTTGTCCTACCGCAACAAAAACATTATTGGATTCTTGATGTACCCAAGCCACGTAAGCCTACTGATGAATCAACTGATGCGGCAAGACATGAGTATAATATTTGGGAGCAGGCCAATGAACCCATGAAACGTGTAATCTTGACTTCACTGTCTGATGATTTGAAACACATTCATGAAGGTGTTGAGTCCGCTGCGGAAATTATGCAAAGTCTTGAAGAAATGTTTTCAACAAAGAGACCAAGATGATCGATCGGTTTAAAAAACGACGACGTGGCTTTAGCCGAAAATGGCCGAGGAACACTGAAGTGGAGCATGTTCTCAGAGTCAAACACCATTTTCTAAAACTAGCTTATCTCGGAACTAAGTATTGTGATGAGGCCCAAATCGAATTTCTGTTGCTTACTCTGCCAAGGAGCTTCGATGGATTTTACTAAGGTTTTGTGATGAGTGATCACATGTTTACTATGGATAATCTACAAGAAGCCTTGGAGATAGTAGAGAAGCATTTAGGAAAGAAAGACGAAGCATTGGTGACCAAAAGTCTTTTCTCGAGATCTAGGCCAGTGGCAGGCAAGTCTCAAGAAAAGGAAAGTGGTCAGAACCAAAGCAAACACATCACTAAGAAAAGTGAGAAAAAGACGGTTAGCTGGTTGGGTGTCAAGAAAGAACCAAAGGGAATATGTTTTAATTGCGGGGAGAAAGGACATTGGAGGTCAGTCTGTTCCAATCCCAAAAGGAAAGGAAAGAAAGGTAATCATCACTCACTAGTTGTTGAAACTTGTTTAGCGGCGTATGCCTCCCATCTATGGGTGGTGGATACGGGATCCACCGATCATGTTTGTTTCACACATGGGGGGTTCAAGCGGACCCGAACAACTAAGTGGAAGTGAGATCCTCATCACATCTGGGCGATGCTACGAGAGTGGTAAAACAAGCGATGAGAGAGAAGCACTGTCTTTTGAAGATAGAGTTTTAATTTTAAGAGATGTTATGTACGTTCCGAGTTTTAGAAAGAATTTGATTTGGTTTCTAAACTTTTTCATGATGGATATTGGGTTACTTTTAATAAAGTTGTTACCATTTCTCTTTATGATAAATTTATCGTCATGGAACGTCATGTAATAATCTCTATACAATTAATTGTGCACACCACTCACGAAATGCATCCTATAACACATCAATCGTTTCCGAGAAAAGAAAACGCTCGTGATCGACGTGAACGAGACACTTTTGGCATCTAAGATTGGGTCATATAAATCCAAAGAGGATCCAAAGGTTGGTGAAAGACGGTTTACTAGAGCTTCTTCAAGTTGAACCGATTTCCAACCCGCGAATCATGTTTGGAGGGTAAAATGACCAAGAGGGCATTTGGAGCCAAGGGAATAGGGCCAAAGAAGTGTTAGAGATCTTTCACACGATGTATGTGGTCCAATGTCAACCAAAGCAAGAGGAGGTTATGAGTATTTTTGTCACCTTTATTGATGATTACTCAAGGTGCGGTTACATTTTTCCTTATGAAGCATAAATCGAGACCTTTGAGAAATTCAAAGAATTTAAGGCTCAAGCAGAGAATCATATGGAAAAAACGTATCAAGTCTCTACGATCCGATCGTGGAGGTGAATACCTCGGCCGATGAGTTTTTGAACTACTTATCGATGAAGGGATTGTATCCCACCATTGCGACCGGAACCCTCAACAACGGGGTTGCGGAGCAAAAAATGTAACTCTTTTGGAAATGGTTAGATCAATGATGAGTTATGCGGATCTTCCCAAGTCGATTCGGGGTCATGCCTTGGAAATAGCGGCTTACATTCTGAACTTGGTGCCATCAAAATCGGGTTCCCAAAACTCCCAAAGAATTGTGGAGCGGTGCAAGCTTCAGCATGAGACACATGAGAATTTGGGGGTGTCCGCCCACGTGTTGGACAAGAAAGCCGGTAAAATGGATCCTCGATCGTAATTAAAGGTCGATTATAGGATACCCCGAGGAACAAAAGGGTGTATGTTCTATGGTCCTCAAGATCAAAAGGTGGTCATAAGCACCCACTTTAGATTTTTGGAAGAAGACTATATGAACCAAAGAAAACCCAGAAGTGAGATTACCTTAAATGAGCTTAGAAGGTAAACCTCAGTGCCAACTGTACTAGATGATAAACCAAATGATACGCTTTCACAACCGGAGCCTCGTCAGTAGTGGGAGGGTTGTTAGACGGCCGAGAGATTCATGGGAATAGGAGAGTCCTCGGACTTGATTCCGGACAAGATTTAATCGCAGACCCATGGACATATGACGAGGCACTCCAAGATAAGGATCAGATTCTTGGCAAACAACAATGAAAGCGAAATGGGTTCTATGTTTCATAATAGAGTGTGGGGAGCTAGTCGAACCACTTAATGGGGTCAAACCCATTGGATGCAAGTGGGTATATAAGAGGAAAAGAGGACCGGGCGGGAAGGTTGAAACCTTTAAAGCAAGACTAGTGGCGAAAGGTTATACTCAGAAAGAAGGGATCGATTATGAGGAAACTTTTTCGCCCGTAGCCATGCTTAAGTCCATCCGTATTCTCATATCGATTGCTGCGCATTTCGACTTTGAAATCTGGCAAATGGATGTCAAGACAGCTTTCCTTAACGAAAGTCTTGATGAAGAGATCTATATGCAACAACCCCAAGGTTTCATTGAAACATGTCAATAACATCTTGTTTGTAAGCTCAAGAAGTCCATTTATGGACTCAAACAGGCATCCAAAGCTTGGAACCAATGTTTTGATCATGTTATAAAGTCTTATGGGTTTGATCAAAATGAGTTTGAAAGTTGTGTGTATAAAAAGCGTGTCGGAACTACATTGGTATTCTTAGTACTATCGAGAGCGACATTTCGATCATCGGGAACGATGTGAAGGTGTTATCGCGTAAGGGCATGGCTTTCAAAATAGTTTGATATGAAGGACTTAGGGAAGCCGGACACATCCTTGGGATCAAGATCACTCGAGATCGCAAGAAAAGGATGATAGGCTTATCGCAAGCTTCATACATAGACACTATCTTGAAACGCTTCAGCATGCAAGATTCCAAGAAAGGATTCGTACCTTTCAGGCATGGAATCCATCTATCCAAGAAAATGTCCCCTAAAACGCAAAGAAGAGGAGATAGATGACATGAAAGGCATTCCTTATGCTTTATCGGAAGCCTTATGTATGCAATCTTTGTGTACGAGACCGGATATTTGCTTTGCCGTAGGCATGGTGGCAAGATATCAAAAGTAACCCGGAAAAAGAGCATTGACGGCGATTAAAAACATTCTCAAGTATCTCAAAAAGAACTCGGGATAGAATGTTGGTTTATCATCGTAGTAGTCAATCCCCATCGGTTCACGGACTCGGATTTCCAATCGGATGTAGACTCGGAAAATCTACCTCGGGTAGTGTGTTTTGCATGGGGAAGGAGCCGTGACATGGAGAAGCGTCAAGCGAAATCGTCGCAGATTCTACCATGGGAAGCGAATATGTAGTCGCTAGCAAGGCAAATGAAAAGAAGCCGGTTTAGCTCAAGCACTTCCTAGTGGACTTAGATGTGGTTTCAATTTGCCCAGCAGAATCATTTTTTTATTGTGACAATCTTAGGAGCGATTTGCAAATTCAAGGGAACCAAGAGCCCACAAAGCCAAAGAAACACATAGAAAGAAAATACCATCTTATACGAGATATCGTTAAGAGAGGAGATATAGATGTGGCAAAGATAGCGTCGAGGATAACCTAGCGAGATCCATTCACAAAGAGTCCGCCTCCGAATACATTCGAGAGACATGTGTGGAAGGAATGAGTGTCAAGACCGTTGATTCAATCTGCTTTGAGTATAAGTGGGAGAAATTATTAGGTTCGTGTAGGTGACATTAGATGTCACGGACTAAGCGAGACATGTTGTAGTATCGAAAAAGCGGACTTTGAGTATAAGTGGGAGATTGTTGGGATTATCTTGAAAAGTATGCTTTTTACTTTGTATAATCGAAACTGAATTTTCGGACTTATTTCTTGAAATAAAATTATCACCGATGCTTTAAATATGATTGAATGTTACATATATTTCTTTCGATAACTGTTCAATAAATTAAAGACGTGTTACATTGTAGTTAATTTAGTGATACCGGATCACAAAAGATTAAATTGCGGATCCCTTGTAACTAAAAAGTACGCCATTCACGACCTAGATGGAAATGAACAACCCATCGTGAAAGGTTGAGGTGTAAGGCTCGGGATTGGTTTGTCTTGACCAAGAGATTACACTAGTGCATGACTGATGCACTGAATATGACCTAGAGGAGGATAAATTCTTCAGAACTGAACAAGGAAGAATTAGGCCTCAGTGGTTCGCTATTTCTTAACCTTCGGTCCTTAAATAGGATCACATGGGTAGCGAATCAAAGAGAGATTCAATACTTTTTATCTTGGGCAATATTATTGGTCACATGTGATTGCTAAGATTTAATACGAAGAATCGTGTGCAAGTACGATTGTTTGATTTGCCCCTTGGGAGGTTCATAAGTTTTATCATACCAAATCTTGCAAGTGGAATTAGTTTTTTAGGTATGGATAATAATGTTGAACCGTTCCTTGACCAAGGACAAAAGATGTTAATTAATGGAAAGCTATTTGGTGGGCTTAATTAATTAATGGGCTAGATAATCTTAAACACGGGAAATAATGACCGGGAGCCATATTGACTGTAATATGGGTTAAGATGGATAGTGCAATATTAATTATGTAGTGGGATTAATTAATATTTATGGGCTTGAATTATATTGTGGCTCAATATTAGATATTCAAGGTCCATTAGAAGGTCCAATCTTAATTCTCCTAAAGGCCCCCTGAGTAGCCCAACAAATAGTCCATTAACTGAAAAGGTGATTAAAATAAAATAAATATTGTTGCTTAATTTTTTCCTAATATTTCAAAATTTATGGATAAAAGAGGGAGAAAGATTTTCTTTAAATTTTGTTATGGAATGAAGATATGTATTCTTGGAATACAAGATTATCTCATTAAATTCAAGAAATCTCCCACTTGGTTATCTATATGGAATTTTCGAATTTTTTTAAAATAATGGGCAAGAAAGATTTTCTTGATTTTCTTGAAAAGATATTATGGAAGATATGTATTTCTTGAAATACAAGAATAGCTCATAAATTCAAGAAGATCCAAATCTTGGATTCTTGCACACATTAATTTTCAAAAATTACCATAGCAAATAGAGAAGGTGGGATTTTGTGGAATATTATAATTATGGGAAAAAGAATATAAGAGATATATTCAAGATTTCTTGGTGATCAAGAAAAGTCTTTTCCCACATTGTTTTTCCACTAGAAATTTCGACCACCTCCCTCTTATAAATAGGGGATGATTGTTTCATTCCCAAGTACAATTCCATGTGCTGTGAAAATTAGCAAATCCACATAAGTGGTGCAACAAAGTTTATTTTTTACTTTTGTTAATTGTTCGACAAGTGTCCTTCCACCGGATAGTTGAGCAAGGGCTAAGGGAATACTTGGGAAGTCCTTTTGGTTAGTCCGTCCAACCAAATTCACTGCCATCCCGAGAGGTACGTTCACGTAAACCCGTAGATTCCGCATGCGTAGGTTTTACGTGGCTTATTATATGCATGATATGTTGTTGCAATTATTATTTGAATTAATATAGGATTAATTCATGCTAGTAATAATTAAAGAATTAAATTTGTATTTAAATATTCATTCCGAATAGATCTGTGCAACTCATTCCCCAACATTGCTTTGACTTATCATGGGTAGAGAATCAACGAGATTCAATACTTTTTATCTTGGGCAATATTATTGGTCACATGTGATTGCTAAGATTTACTACGGAGAATCGTGTGCAAGTACGCTTGTTCGATTTGCCCCCTTGGGAGGTTCATAAGCTTTATCATACAAAATCTTGCAAGTGGAACTAGTTTCCGGTATAGATAATAATGTTGAACCGTTCCTTAACCAAAGACAAAAGATATTAATTAATAGAAAGCTATTTCAGTGTCTTGAATTAATTAATGGGCTAGATAATCTTAAACACGGGAAATAATAACCGGGAGCCATATTGAATGTAATATGGGTTAAGATGGATAGTGCAATATTAATTATGTAGTGGGATTAATTAATATTTATGGGCTTGAATAATATTGTGGCTCAATATTGATAATTCAAGATCCATTGGAAGGTCCGATCTTAATTCTCCTAAAGCCCCTCTAAGTAGCCCAACATAAAGTCCAATAACTGAAAAAGGTGTTTAAAATAAAAATAAATATTGTTGCCTTATTTTCCATTTTTTCGAAATTTATGGATTAAAAGGGGAGAAAGATTTTCTTTGAATTTTGTTATGGAATGAAGATATGTATTCTTGGAATACAAGATTATCTCATTAAATTCAGGAAATCTCCAACTTAGTCATCCATATAGTGTATTTCGAAATTTTTGAGAAAAAAAGGGAAATAAAGATTTTCTTGATTTTCTTGAAAAGGTATTATGAAAGATATGTATTTCTTGAAATACAAGAATATCTCATAAATTCAAGAAGATCCAAATCTTGGATTCTTGCCCTATTTTTTTCGAAAATATTCCATAACAAAGAGGAGGTGGGATTTTGTGGAATATTATAATTATGGGAAAAAGAATATAGGAGATATATTCAAGATTTCTTGGAGATCAAGAAAATATTTTCCCACATTGTTTTTTCCCCTAAAAATTCGACCACCACTCCTCTATAAATAGGGGATGAGTGTTTCATTCCTAAGTACAATTCCATGTGCTGGAAAAATTAGTAAATCCACAAAGGTGGTGCAACAAAATTTATTTTCTTTTTATTAATTGTTCGCAAGCATCCTACCACCGGATAGTCGAGCAAGGATTAAGGGAATACTTGTGAAGTTCTTTTGGTGTGTCTAATCAACAAGACCATTGTCGTTCCAAGAGGTATGTTCACGTAAACTCGTAGAATTTCCGCATGCGTAGGATTTACGTGAATTGATTATATGCATGATTTGTTGTTGGATTATTATTTGAATTAATATAGGATTAATTCATGCTAGTAATAATTATAAGAATTAAATTTGTATTTAAATATTTATCCCGAATAGATCCGTGCAACTTATTCCCCAACAACTGGTATCAGAGCCTCAGTTTCGGGCTCTGAATTTTAAATTGTAATTTAATTCGCTTTCATTAAATTTGAAATTGGATAGTAGAATTGCTAGATCTTTTTTGCAGGTATCCAATTGTCATGAAATTTAATGTGTTTATTTATGCATGCATATAAATTGTGGTTTTTAATTCGATTCGTTCGAATTTGTTTTTTCTTTCGTGAGAAAATCCACACAGTAGATTATGATTTGTTTGATTTGATCAATGTAATAGACTAGTCTAGATCTAGGTTTATTTATTTATGTAAATAAATTGTAACCCGGATCGAAATGGAGGCGAGACTTAAGAATTAAAGGATAAGATCCGTAACCGGATTAGGCGGCGCGGCGCTGCTCGAACATGCCAAGTGAGGCACGCATGCTGGACGCGACCATCGCCAGCACTAAAGCACAGGCTTCGGCGTCGAAGTCACGCTGAGATCGCACACAAGACGGGCGGTGCATTAAAGACGCTACAAGAAGCAGCTGCCGGATTTTATGGATGAAGTTGAAGGGCCATGGGACGCCGCGGCGCTACCGAAGTTCCATGATGGTATGGTCATGAGGCTACGCTGCTGGATGCACACGGCACGCCGCCAATCCTCACAGGTCGCTGGTGTCGACGCGAAGTAGGCTCGGCCGAGGTCGCCGAGCACCGAGTGGGCGATGCTACCGTACAAGGTGCACGGATCACAAGGGTTTCGCTTAAGGGCCGCCGGATGGACGCGGCGGCATCCATCAGCGAAGTTACTTGGGCGTGGCATTTCGAGATGGAGTTCTTTTCGAGACGATCGAGTGGGAGAAATTCAAGACGACGTTTCTTCAAAATCAAGCCAAGAAAAATCAAACCATGACAATTGGATAATTTGTGCCCAATATGTTTATTTTTTCCGCTTTGCTTGATTTATTATTGTGTTTTCTTATGATTTATTTAATTTGTTTAAATGTGTTTTGCATGAGAGTTGCCCAATGAAAATCTCACCTTCAAAAATTACTAAGTATGTTTAAATAATTAATTGACAATTTTATTAGGATAATAAAATTGAATTAATTTTGACCTCCATGATTTATTTATTTGTGAATTCTTTTGGAAAATCCCCCCACGGGATACCAAAAGTTAGCTTTCACATGAATGAATTCCAAATGGATGATTGTGGATTATAACTAGTGGCGACGATGACCCTCTCCACGAGGCTCGTTCAAAGTGAAATAATAATTCTGTATTTAATCATGGTTATTACTTAGGTATAAAATTGATATGCATATACTTCCTCAAGTCCCCTCAATTTTATATTGGTCAAATGGGAGCCAACTATTAACTGGATATTAAAGGTTTAATAACTGTTTTGTTTGTAATTCGCTTGAATGTGTTTAAATAATGACCCACCCCACGGGCTTATTTAAACTGCTTTTGAGATGTTGGTCGATGCATGTTCATATTTTTTGAGATTTTAATATGATGCATGTGATCGAACCTTGTGATATATTTGTGCTTATGCATATTATTTATTTCAGTTCATCATGTCGCAACCTTCTAATCCACTGTTGAATATACTCAAAGACAATTTGTGTTGGGAAATTTATAGTTTTGATGAAAGTTCCAAAAACACATGTAATAGGACCGGTCGGATCGTTAATGATCGATGTTTACATTACTACTATAGGAGACCCGGTTGATAATGATTGTATAGAAAAACGGATGTAATAGATAGGTCACATATTGAGGGGGAACTCAATATGTAAAGGTCGATCTGAAGAATCAAGAAAGTCGATATCCCACAGAAAGCGTAACGCTAAAGCGAACGAAAGATCGATTGAATCGATCTCGTCCGATAACTCGATGGAAGTCATGAAGCTCAAACCTCTATACTAGAAGATCGATGACTTCCGGAAGATAAGACCGGAAGACCTACATCGGCCGTGAGTCGGCCATTGAAGCTAAGCTAAGTCAGCGCCAGAAGACTCCATCGTGGTGGATCGTTCAGATCGACGATCGGCTCATAAGATGAAAATCGATGTTTCATCTTATCATACGCTCTGCGATCCGAACAAGATGAATACAAACCTTAGTTGGAGGAACAACAACGCAAAAGCAAGGCTTTCATCCAATAAGGTGTTAAACACGTATGAACCGAGCCGATATCGCGGGTTTCGATGTTGCTCTCTCAAACGGCTACAAACTTTCGGCCATGCCGTTCTGAAGCACGTCACATCAAGCTCAAGCTCTTCATTAAAATAGCCTCGAGATTCAAATTGCTCTCCAACGGCTCTTTGATCTCAAGGTCTATAAATATGGGATCACACTTCAGAGTGAAATACGGAAATTTGGGACAAACAACATAATCAAGAAGCTCAAACTATAGTCGATTTCCGCATCGAAGAACACAACTACAAGCTTATTTTATATTGTGTTCATCCCATAAGTTCTTAGCAAGAAATCTTTTCATCTAGCTATCGCCGCTTTTATACGCAAGAAAAGATTTCATAGTTGGAACCTCAACAATCTTACCCAAACCCCAAGTTAGGATAAGTTGTTTAGCAAGATTTCGATCTAGGGTTTCTAGTGATCGATTTAAGGATCGTTTGAGTGAGAACTCTTAAAACATCTGTTGGTGTATCTTGTGTTGGACTAACACACTAATCTAAGTCCATCGGTTAAGTCGGTTAAGTTGGTGCCCCTTGTGAAAGGGAAGAGTGGATGTAGGACCTGGTTTGTCCGGAACCACTATAAATCTTGTGTGCCTTTTTTCGCTTTGATTAACCGCTCTCACATCGCACAATCTTAAAGCGATACATTCTAAGTTAAGATCGAATGACACCAAGCTTCGATCCGACGGACTGATTTCGACATCCGATTAAAAAGATAAAACTTGGAATGATTTATACAAACCGGTTTTTCACGGGTAAAACTTAAGCTTCCAGACGCATCGCTTAATCGATAGTTCTGAATCGATCGCTTTTCCGGCGTTGATAAGTTGGTTATCGACCAACGATTCACTTTCGCACTCTCGACAAAGCATTCGCTCGCACACCGATCCGCGAAAAAAGTTTTTGAAGTCTATTCACCCCCCCTCTAGACTTACGCCCTCACATAACCCGATTCGGGACCTACAAGTGGTATCAGGCGGTTGGTTCTTCCGACCACCGACTCTGTGTCATTGTGGTCATCCGAATCGATCTTGAAAAAACCGTTTTTAAAACTCATTCATTTTCCAAAATCACTCAAAGATGGATAACACATCCGGTATGTATCATGATCTCGCGAAGTTCTCTATTGATGAGTATGCAGATTGGATATATATATGTCCAACCATCTAGGCTCGATCAAAGGCGTAATGATGGAAGTCATCGAGAGGACCCATCATCATTTACTACGACAATCCTGCAATCGGAGGAGATCCAGACTTTCCCACGTGAAGTCTTGTACGAAAAAGCCCACTACGATGGACACGAAGAAAAGAAAATCGATACTCACGGACACCATTGCAAGACATATCATCATGAAGACAATGGATAAGGTCACCAAAGAGAAGATTAAGTATCTCAAATCTGCGAAAGCAATGTGGGATACTCGGCCGAGATCTGCGAGGAAATGAGCAGATAAAAAATGTACCGTCTTCAAGCCGAATCGGTGAAGTTCGAGAAACTGAAGATGCTGCCCAACGAAACCATCAACGAACTCGATGGAAGAATTACAATGTCTATAAACAAGCTTCGAGAACTTGGTAGAGAGATGACTGATAAAGATATCAACTATAAGATCCTAAGGTCTCTCACCAAGAAGTGGGACATGAAGGTCACGGTAATCAAAGATTGCGGGACATTTCAAGAATGAAACCTAGTAGCTTGTTCTTGAGTCTTAAAGCTCACGAGTTCGACCGATTGAAAGAGGTCAAAATTCGATGAAGACGAGGCCCTCTTTGAAACCTCGACTTCAAAAAATTTGCTTTCAAGGCAACCAAGAGCGAGAACAAAGGCCAATGAACCCATTGGAAATATATTAAGTCAAAGTAGCAGATCGATCGCGTTGCTTACGGGGAAGCTTGAGAAGTCGGATATACAACTTGGTAAGTATCGAAGATTTTATAAGGACTATCAACATACCGAGGGGCGAGATAGGAGATCGCATAATAGATCTCCGGAAGAACCATGATCGATGATCGGAGGGATCACAGAGATGAAAAGGAAAGAGATAGTCGACAAAGGAAGGAAGAGATAACCAATCGATAGAAGAAACTCGGACTACTATCGAAAAGGGAAATCACCGATAGGTCATACATGAAGAGTGATTCACCTGGAAGGAAGGGACGCGGTGGATCGAGAGCGTCTTTAAGCTGTAGGAGAAGCCGTGGTCACTATAGCACGTGATCGCCTGCACGAATGTAGAGAGAGGAAGAAAAGAGGAACAAAAGAGAGCAACGGTTTAGAGACGTAAGAGCCATGGTTGCCGTACGCCGTGAAATTGACGATTCTATATCCCTCCGAGGACTCCTGATACTCCTCAGAGAAGACTTCTTCACCGAAGAAGTCCGCCGACTTCTATGAAAGTGAAGATCGATATTCTCATCGACGATAATGAACTTTGCCTGATGGCGTGGAGGACCGGTCGAGGTAACCTCCAAACCCCCTTCGCCCGTTTACACCTGCTATCATTAAGACACCTTTGGGGAGATTGACTGGCAATTTACTCGAGCAATTGCTTGAAGATCTCTCCAATGCAAGAGAAACTTATGCTATTGTGGAAGCAGAGAATGATAAGCCGAGGATCGTAAATAATCACTTGTCAAGAAAATGATCTAAAAAACCTTCGAACTTAGATCAATTAAATCGCCGTAAGGTAACCGAGGAATTTAAAATTCTCGGTTAAAGCTTCCGATCGAAAAGCAGATCAAAAGAACAGATGGAAATTAACAGACAAAGAAGTTCGATGACTTCAAAATCTTGCAAGCAAAATTGGATGAGCTATTCCGAATGCATGAAAAAAAAAAATCCTCTCGAGGAAAATCTGCGAAGAAAATAGATGTTTTTTTCAAAATCATCTCAAACCGTTAAAGACATGAACGCCTATTTTCGAGTAAAGATTGATAAGGAGGACTTGGCTATGAGAAACCCTCCACATCCTCAAAAGCCCGATCGATTCATCTCGTAAAGGTGTAATCGACGCAATTTCGAAAAAAAGATACACCAAAAAGCTAAACTTGTATCTAATAGGGGTAAGAGACCGATTGAAAGGTAAAGGCAAGTGCCCAACCGTAGCGGAATGTAAATGGACCCCTAACGGTAAAAGCATCACCGAGGAATCAACGGAAGAACCCAGTTCTTACGAAGAAACCTCAACTCGATCAACAGATCGAGAATCGAAAAAGACAACCTACAAAAGGGAAGTCTAATCTGAGACCATCCACGGTTACCATTTAATAAGCATGCTTGAATGTAAACCGCGAAAACCATCTATGCGAAAAGGATATGAATCTTTTGATGGTAGCATCGTACCTACCCCTATAGTCGAAAATTTAGGCTATTGCAGACCGAACCACATCGATAAAAAGAAGACAAACCGAAAAGGTAAATCATAAGTCTTCTAAGTCATCCAAGGTTCACACAAGTAATCATACAAATCGAAAAGCATATAAGGATAAGTATGATTATGTTGACAGTATGGGAGACAAATCAGCCTTCTCGATCGACCGATCACCATAGAAGTGCTCGTTTGTATGGATCCCCAAATCCAAACCTAACCCCTCGGGACCCAATCCAGAAGGGGTACCTAAAACCCGATCCGATTAGTTCGCGTGGGTCCGCCAACAAAGGAGGTGTGCAAGCAACTATCCGGTACATCGATAGTGGATGCTCAAGGCACATGATCGAAGCAAACATCTCCTCGCCTTACATAGAAAGAAAGGCCCGCGTGTACTTTTCGGTGATGATAACTTTGGTTATACCAAAGGGTTGGAACCTTAGAAAATGATGATGTACAAGTAATCGAGTATCGTTTGTCGAAGGTCAAGCACAACCTATTATCGGTTTCACAATTCTGCGACAACGGATTGGTTGTTGAGTTCTCGATCGATCAATGCACTATCAAGAATCGAAGTCACTCAACGGATATTGCTAATGGTTCAAGAAAAGGGACGATCTACGGTGATTGGAACAGCTTGTCCAAGAAATGCATGCCGATTGTTAAGAGTTCCAAAAGAAGCAGTTGGCTCGCACAAAAGAATGAGCCATCCGAACTTTAAAACTCTTAATAAGATAAACCAGATGTCTCTAGTGGAAGGACTTCCGAATGAAGTGTTCTCAAAGGATCGTACATGTCTTGCATGCATGTCGGAAGGGAAAACAGTCAAAGCTTCATTCAAAGGATTTCGGGAAAGATCGTCCAGAGTACCGCAATTGCTTCATATGGATCTGTTTGGACCGATTACCCGGTCGGCCTCAACGGACGAAATACACTCGTAATCGTGGATGACTATTCCAAGTTTACGGCTTATATTCTTACATAAGAAGAATGAGAGCGACAACCAAGATACCCGAGCTACTAAGAAGATTACAAAATGAGAAGGGTGTCAACAGAGTAAAATCGGATCGATATAAAGGTACGTAATTTCAACTCCTTTATTAATGATTTTTGCTCTAAGTTTGGTATACAAAGATGAAACATCAGTCCTTGAGGACGCCACAAATGTAATGGAGTAAATGAACGGAGAAACAGAACTCTCAAAGAAGTCGCCGAACAATGTTGGTGAACATGCGATACCAAACCGCTTTCAAGCGTATAATCAACATCGACATGCCATACACGAGAAACGTATGTCTCCGACTAAGGTTTCACTACAAAACACCCTTATGAATCGTGGAAGGGCGTAAAACCTCGTGTTTTTACTTCCATGTTTTTGGGTGCAAGTGTTTCATACACAACAACGGGAAAAGTCGGGTTGAAGACCTTTGAGGCCAAGTCCGATGAGGGTATATTTCTAGGGTATTCCTCATCTAGCAAAGCCTTCGAGGTCTACAACAAAACGAACCCTTGTTGTGGAAGAAACACCCCATGTAGCCTTTTGATGAAGCATCTTTCGATCAAGAGAAATCGCCTCGTACAAGTTAAGTACCGATCTACCGTAACCCGATATTGAGAAAATGGATCGCCTAACGATCAAGGATAAAGGATCGTAAATCAGATCAATTTACATTCCGTGATCTAATGATTCACCAGATCAATCGAGATCCTAAGGTACGAACAACCTGCCGATGAAAAAGCCGATTCAATGAGATAAGAAGAACCGAACCATCCGGTTCAGGGGAACTTGAAGTTCTCACGAACAGACATCAAGCACATGATGATTCCAACATCACCGAGACTTGTTCTTATCAAGTGGACCATAACCAGACCACTCCCAATCACTAGTAATAAGATTTTATCGTAAACGGACGATGTTCTCAAAACCGACGCAAATCGAATAGAAGGACTCGGATAACCGGTCATCCAACCGACTCGATAATTGGAGACCCGTCTCGATAAAATTAAAACTAGACATCGATTGGTGAAAGTGCCATGTATTGTTGTTATCCGGTCTATGAAGGAACCTACTACAATCGAGGAAGCATTACAAGACATAAAACCGGATTCTAGCCATGCAGGAGGAGTGGAATGCCGAGAGAAATGAAGTATGGGAACTAGTAGGCGCAGACAAGGCCATCAAGACGAATTGGCACTAAATGGATCTTCAAGAACAAGAGAGATGAGAAAAAATGTTATCACCGTAAATAAGGCAAGACTTGTTGCTAAGGGGTATTCACAATCGGAAGAATTGATTACGATGAGACCTTTGCACCGCCGCCGCCTTTGAAGCCATTCGGGCTATTTTCGGCTTATGCTTCCTACGAGGGTTCATCGTGTATCGATGGACGTAAAGAGTGCTTTTCTTAAACGGGGTACTAGCGGAGGAAGTTTATGTCGAACAACCTCCGTGCTTTGAAAAAGGCAACCAAGTGTATCGTTTAAGAAAAGCTCTTTATGGTTGAAAACAGTTCATGAGCACGGTATGATACACTCTCTCGTTCTTGATCGAAAGTGGGTTCACTAAAGGAACAATGGGACGTAACCTTATTCGAGAATAGAAGATGGAGAAGATATTTCGATGGTTCGATTTACGTGGACGACATCATCTTCGGATCTCCAAACAAGAACCTATGTGAAAGATTCAAAGAACCGATGCAAGGGAAATTCGAGATGTCCATGATGGGTCGATGAATTACTTTCTAGGTCTCCAAGTTAAACAAAGTTAAGGGATATTCATCCGCCAAGCAAAGTACACTAGGAATATTTTGGCTAAGTTTGGAATTCAAAATAGCAAGGAAGCCAAAATTCCTATGATGATTTGGATTCAAGATGGATCCAGATGAGGCCGGTCGAAAAAACAAATCGGAAGGAATATAGGGCTCTCATTGGATCTTTATTATACCGACCGCCAAGAGACCGGATATCACTTTCAAGATGGGTGTATGTGCGATTGTGCAAATCCAATGGTCACCACTAGAAGCGAGCCTAAGCGGAGTTCTTAAGTATCTGAAGGAACAATAAACCTTGGTTTATTCTACCCATCGATGATAATCTAGAGCTTAGTGGGTATTCTCGATTACGATTATGGAGGTTGCAAGATCGACGAAAAATCAACCTCGTGAACATGTCGTTCTTAGGAAGTAAACCGATCTCGTGGTTTTCAAAAGAAGAGACATCGATTCGCGACATCAACAATGAAGCGAATAATATATGGTCTGCGAGGTTTCGTTGTTCCCTAATCGCCTGCTCACCAAGATTTGAGGATTACAACATTGTAGCTAAGAACGCCTATATTCGCGCGATAATAGTCTTATTGCAATCACTCGTAATCGTTCTACATACAAGATGCAAGCATGTAGATGTCGGACACCACTTCATAAGAGATCACGTTGAAAAGAAGAATATCGAATGGAAAAGATTCATCTTGATATACGTAAGGCCGATATTCTAACCAAGCCACTAGCTGAGATCGATTCGAGAGATTTATGCAATGAGCTAGGACTTCTAGATCTTGGAGAAATGTCACCGAAAATGTTTGATGGAATGCTCTCGTAACTAATTTGGTTAAGAGACTAACCGGATCGAGAGAAATCGATTGAGTTTGGTATCTTAAGCGATCTCAAGAGATCGATAAGCAAAAATCGACGGACATACACACTACCGGATCGAAAAGGAATCGATCGATTTTAGTTTATCGATTATAAGTCTATCGGTTTAAAGGAACCGATCGATTCAAGGTTTATCGATTTAAGGAAAATGCTGGGCTTTTAAAGGATTATCTCGATTAAATCAAGTTGGTTATAGTATTTCTTTGTGATTCAACAAGCAAGATTCGTAGAGATTAAGAAGCTATCAATCGCATAAGAAAAAAGGTGAATTTACACAACAAAATGAAATAATGTAACTTTTCATTGATAAAACCCGAAGGTGAGGTTACATTACGAAGTTACAAGTACAAGAAGACCGGAGGTCAAGACATAAATGTTAACCAAAAATCCTAACCTATAACCCTAAAACCTCATCCTAACCCCGTAAGTGAAGGAAAAGAGAGATTTTAAACTCTCATTTTTCCCCACTTAACAAGGGGTGAGAGAGGCTTTAAAGAACGTAATCCCAAGGCAAATGTAAAAAGTCAAGATCAAGAAAACCTGGAGCGGCTGAGAGGCCTTGATAGGATTCTTAAGCCCGGAGCCCTAAAAGGAGGAGTAGTAGGGCTCTCCAATTTGTCGAATGGAGCACGTGTGCCAAAGAGTTGGTCATCGATCTCATGGGCACATGTGTCAGATATTTTATACCTGACTAAGTCCCGATGGTTCCGTTACGTCATCCAGATAGACACACAAGGTGCATACGGTTAGGAGAAGTGTCTTTCTCGGCAACAACAGCAGATCCGCCGCCCGGTGGTAGAGAAGCTTTGCAAGAATCGATGTGAAATCGAAGATGATGAAGAAAAAAAGAATGAGGGATGCAAAGGGTTGATTTGAGAAGATGAAACCATATAAAAGGTGTAAAAGTGTTTTTGCTGGAAGTCTCACGGAAACAAGGGTTCACCAAGATACATGATTCTTACAAAGAAGATAAGTATGGTGAATGGGTGATGTTGTGTAAAAACATTGGTCCATTTTATAGAGGCCAAGCAAAGGATGCAAATGCAATTGTCGGGTTCAAGAAGCCTATCCGAGAAATTTGCATCAAAAGGACAAATGTAGTAGAATTCACGCGACTGATAATTGGATAAATTTACGGTTGATTGACATATCGAGAGATTCAGACGATATTTACGCATGTCAATCACGCCTACTTAGGGAATAGAAGCTACTATTCTAGACTAAGTTTTGGCAGTAACACTTATCCCAAGAATTGGCTTAATCTGAAAAGAATCAGATGAGGTCAACCAAAATCGATTACTTACAAAGATGATCGAGAGAGAGAGATCGCTGAGCCGGAAACCCAATAATTCAGAAATATCAGTCTATGTCAGAAATATCAGTTGAAGGGGGAACTTCAACTGATCAAGGAGGATCAAAAGAGGGAAATCAGACGTACTCAAGGAAAGATCAGCTAAGCCTGAAGTTTCAACAAATCAGATGCAACTGGAGAAGATCAGTTAAAAGGATCATAGTTGGGAAATTTCTTAAGGCTTAGGCAGAATGATTAAGATCAACAAGTGGAATCAACATTGACAAGTAATATTGACTGATAACAACATCAGTCAACCGTGACACGATCTCTCTTTCTTGTTCTTTATTTATTTATCGGATCAGATCTCGATTTTATTTTGCTTTTACCGCATCCACTATCCTTGTGACGGTACTCGCAAATCATTTAATGCGACGGGGGTACATGTATTAACCGCTACTTGATCGTGTTTTTAAATCCAAAAGTTTTGTGTACGTCGTTTTTCCAACCCTACGATCAAAAACCGCTAAATCTGGAGCGCATAATCTTTTCAAAACGATTGATCTTCAAAATCTTGTCTTATTGTACCCTCGTATTTCTATATAAAGATTCATCAAACCTTACCAGAGTTTTTTCGCTTCACAAACTCGCATTACTCTTATTGAAAAACTTCAAATTTTACTCTACGTTTCAAAATCGCTCTCCGAAAAATTTGAATCTGGTAATATTTTCTTTTAAGCTTAATGATGAATCTTTCTTTCCGTTAAAAACATTGTTTTCAAAAGTTGTTTTTCGGAAATTTTGCTTCATTGCCTTTTGTTTTCCGCGGAATGATATTGATATTGATTATGCACAAATTTAATGAGTCTATCTCACCTGTAGATGGCCACTCATGGACTTGGAAAGATCATGTGCAATTATGCGGAACTGGCAACGAAGATCTTTGAGGATAAGTTCGTTCAGTTTGGAACCACTGAGGATTCTGAATCCATGGAGGTGGAACAAATTCTGAAGAAGGCTGGACTGGAAACATATTGCTCGCGCTTCACCGCAATCCAAAGGATGCAAAGATGAAGCACTTCAATTCTTGCAGAATTTGAGTGTGGATACAGAAAACCAGGAGATTTAACCGATGTCGATGGGTCAACGGAGATGAAATCAGATCGACAAATGCAGTATATCACTGCGTCTGTTCACTTGCTTAAAAGGGCTAATCTCACCGCACATTATGGGGAGAATGAGGATGAAGAAATCAGAGAGGAGCTCTAAGAGAGGCGACAAAACATCGATGTAACCGGATTCATCGTGCCAATGCTCAAAAGAAAGACAGATCATTGTTTGACATTCTGTCAAGAACGATCATGGGAATTCATTTAGCCCAGATGCTCTCACATCACCAAAATGTACAAAGATAGCAAAGAATAATTGATGGGGCTCGAGAACATCAATTGGCACGGCGCTCGAAAAGCCATCTTGCTCCAAGAACACGAAAAATTTGGAGTCAATGAATCCAGGCAGGTCTTTCTGAAAAAGAGAATCAGCAATCTCAACAAGGTTGCAGTCATATTAAAAGACAAACTGCCAAGCGCTGAATGGAATCAGAATGGACTGAAGTCCTACAATGCCTTCCTCTCATCAACTTCAGTTATATATGGGCCACCAGACGATGACACGGAGCCCACTCCAACAAAACTGAAGAAAGGAAAGAGCAAAGAAGCCGCCTCATCCACACCAGTTGCTCCACAGAAAAAGAAACGAAAACTGGTGAAGGCCCAGGAGAAGAGGCCAAAGAAAGCAAAGCAACCTACCCTGACTCTAGCACTAGAAGATGAGTCAGAAGAAGAAAAAGCGCCAGAACAGTCTGTTGCGCAACAAAGAACAGAATCAGACAGGCAAGCTTCTCAACCTGAGGGCTCGCCAGAACGATCTGAGGTAGAAGCACAAGCTGATAAATCTACTTCTCCTCAACCTCAAGCTGATTCACCGCTCAGACTAAAGGCTGCAGAGCATATCTCTACTGCTAGTTCACCTGCTCATGAACCTGAACCAGATACAACTGCCACTACAGCAGAACCACTGCAGGTTGAACCAATCAGACAACTTCCGCCGATTCAAGCACAACCAGAAGCTTCCACATCTCATCCAACAGAATCTGGACAGATCATTCCTGTATCCAGATCAACAAAGACCATCACTGGAAAAATGGTCAGACTAAGAATTGAACGGAGATTGATGAGATGTATCCACAACTGGTCGCCCATCCTGCTATCAGAGAAGAAGTCATGGAGATCCTCACCTGGAGAGATCTCAGATTAAAAAGCTTCTCAGATCTTATCTTACTTGTTGAACAGATGGGTGGTGCGGATGAGTTCGCAGATTTTGACTTCGATATGAGGAAGTCTGCCAAAGTGGGTTCACCAGCTGAGCTCATATCTGATAAATCTGTGAAAGCCCTGATCAACAGGAAGTTGGAATTGCCGGAAGAAGAGAAGCTGGAGACTGCTCAAGAAGCTCCAGAAACAGACGCTGAAATGGTGAATGCCGGAGCTGCCGATGAAAGTGGAACTGGTGCTGCAGTTCACGACCAACCACTGGAGGCTCAAACAACTGAACCTGATCAAGTGATGGATCCAATTCCTACATCTCAAATCACCACTGATCAACTTCGGGGAGATCGATCTTGTCTCAAAGATCTCCCGAAAAGAAGAGATTGAGGAGTGATAATCGATCGAGACAAATCGCCTCAAACAAATCGAAGCAATCAGAGATCGTTCTCCCAATCTATGACCACCATATCTCACGAGCTTATAAAAATCAGTTGATGACAAGTCAAAACGGTGGATCAAAATCAATCTTTTTTCCGACGCCATCGAGAAAAGGCTCGAAAGTTATCGGAAGAGAAATTTGACAAAATGATTTGGACACTCTCTCGCTACAATGGAAACCGCCAAGAAAGAACTGGACATAACTGCTCGTAATCTAATAGCTCAATCTTCGTGTTTATCTCGCTAATGATCTAAATCGCATTGTCGGGCCAACTTTGGGTCTCTCGACTTCCCACTCACGCGCTTTTTTGATCAAACCAAAAAAGGGAAGGATTCGAGAAACCAATCGACACATCGAAGACAAGGCCCATGGACAAAGCTCAATTACAAGAAAGGTCTTTGGTCTTTGGGACATCAAAATCTGGACCGCCATTTCGCACCAGAAAGTCACTGGTACAAGCCTAGTCGAGATACAGCCGATAAGGAGCTAGTCAGAAATTGTCCAAAGAGCAGATGATTGAAGAAGAAAGAAGGACAGAAAAACGGGCACAAGCAGAAGGGTTGAAACAGAAGTTCAAATCAAGGGCTAAGAAAGGATTAATCGGAAAATCGCACCGTAACCTCTCAAGTTAAAGAAAGTCAAATTTAGATTATACAAAAAAACGCCACACGCTTAAGAGGTTTGAGGAATGGAATAAGATCGAAGTGAATGGCTTCTAGATGCCTTTGTCCTGATCTTGTTCCAAAGAAGAATCACCAGATGATGAGTTCCTCAACCGTTCTGAGAATAAATATCCGGATTTTTCAAGTATCGGAAAATGAGGCCAAGCTTATAAATGTAAAGATATCTCGCCAAGAGTATGATCTGTTAATATACTCAAAGAAGGCAGATGGCTCATTTGACAAGCTGGCATTTGAGAGATTCTACTTTGACATATTGAACAAATCACAGATAACTGATCAAGTGCAGACAACTGATGTCAAATGGAAACTCTATCAGATTTTCAACATTCCACAAGACCAAAGAGAAATGCCAGAAGGATACAAGCCCAAGGAGTGAAGATTCAGAAGATGTCTAGGGATCACCGCTTTTTAAATTCAAAACTTTTCCGATGTAACATGTAATCATCATATCTAATGAAAAGTTTATTTTTTCGATCCCAAGACAAAATCTCTTTGTCTTCGATCGACATTTGCTCTTTTAACCGTTTCTATACTTATCAACTGTTTGGTTTAAGTGTTTTGGTTTCATCAAAAAGGGAAATTGTTGGGAAATTTATAGTTTTGATGAAAGTTCCAAAAACACATGTAATAGGACCACCAACTGTTAGTAATGACCGATGTTTACATTACTACTATAGGAGACCGGTTGATAATGATTGTATAGAAAACCGATGTAATAGATAGGTCACATATTGAGGGGGAACTCAATATGTAAAGGTCGATCCAAGAATCAGAAGAAAGGCGATATCCGATGTAGCGTAACGCTATTAAAGTAAGCTAAAGATCGATTGAATCGATCTCGTCGGATAACTCGATGGAAGTCATGAAGCTCAAACCTCTATACTAGAAGATCGGATGACTTCGAGAAGATAAGACCGAAGACCTACATCGTTTGAGTTCGGCCCAGTTGAAGCTAAGTCAACAGCGCCAGAAGACTCCATCGTGGATCGATCACCAGATCGACGATCTCATAAGATGAAAATCGATGTTTCATCTTATCATACGCCCGCGATCTGAACAAGATGAATACAAACCTTAGTTGAGGAACAACACCGCAGCAAGGCTTTCATCCAATAAGGAAGAAACACGATGAACCGAAGCTGATATCGCGGGTTTTCGATGTCTTTCTCTCAAACGGGTTATAAACTTTCAGCCATGCCGTTCCTCAAGCACGCCACATCAAGCCGAAACTCTACCTAAAATAGCTCGAGATTCAAATTGCTCTCCAACGGCTCTTTGATCTCAAGGTCTATAAATATGGGATCACACTTCAGAGTGAAATACACGAAATCTTTGGGACAAAACAACATAATCAAGAAGCTCAAACTATAGTCGATTTCCGCACGAAGAACACAACTACAAGCTTATTTTATATTGTGTTCATCCCATAAGTTCTTAGCAAGAAATCTTTTCATCTAGCTATCGTCGCTTATACGCAAGAAAAGATTTCATAGTTGAACCTCAACAATCTTACCCAAACCCCAAGTTAGGATAAGTTGTTTAAGAAGATTTCATCTAGGGTTTCTAAGATCGATTTCCGGGATCGTTTGAGTGAGAACTCTTAAAACATCCGTTGGATCTTGGTTGGACTAACACACTAATCTAAGTCCGTCGGTTAAGTCGGTTAAGTTGGTGCCCTTTGTGAAAGGGAAGAGTGGATGTAGGACCGGGTTTGTCCGAACCACTATAAATCTTGTGTGCCTTTATCGCTTTTGATTAACCGCTCTCACATCGCACAATCTTAAAGCGCATACATTCTAAGTTAAGATCGACAAAGACGCAAGCCGATCCGATCGATCGGACCGATTTTCGACATCCGATTAAAAAGATAAAACTTGGAATCGATTTATAAACCGGTTTTCACGGTAAAACTTAAGTTTTCCGCGACGATCAGTTAACTCGATAGTTACCGAATCGACCGCCTTCCGGGCGTCAAGAAGTTGGTTATCGACCAATCGATTCACTGGTGACTCGATCAAAGCTATCCGCCGCACACCGATCCGCATCTAAAAGTTTTTCGGAAGTCTATTCACCCTCTAGACTTCGCCCTCACATAACCCGATTCGGGACCTACAAGTGGTATCGAGCGGTTGGTTCTTCCTAACCACCGACTTCGTGGTCATTGTGGTCATCTGAATCGATCTTGAAAAACCGCTTTTAAAACTCATTCATTTTCCAAAATCACTTTCAAAGATGGATAACACATCCGTATGTATCATGATCTGAAGTTCTCTATTGATGAGTATGCAGATTGGGCCATATATATGTCCAACCATCTAAGCTCGATCGATGGCGCGTAATGATGGAAGTCATCGAGAGGACCCATCATCATTTACTACGACAATCCCGCAATCGGAGGAGATCCATTTTCCCACAGAAGTCTTGTATGCGAAAAAAGCCGATACGATGGACATGCAGGAAGAAAGAAAATCGTGATACTCTGGACACCATTGCAAGACATATCATCATGAAGACAATGGATAAGGTCACCAAAGAGAAGATTAAGTATCTCAAATCTGCGAAAGCAATGTGGGATACTCGCCGAGATCTGCGAGGGAAATGAGCAGAAAAAAGACGGTCGTCTTCAAGTTTAACCGGTGAAGTTCGAGAAACCAAGATCTCAACTAAAACCATCAACGAACTCGATGGAAGAATTACAATGTCTATAAACAAGCTCGAGAACTTGGTAGAGAGATGACCGATAAAAGATATCAACTATAAGATCCTAAGGTCTCTCACCAAGAAGTGGGACATGAAGGTCACGGTAATCAAAGATTGCCGGGACATTTCAAGAATGAAACCTAGTAGCTTGTTCTTGAGTCTTAAAGCTCACGAAGTTCGACTGATTGAAAGAGGTCAAGTCGATGAAAGACGAGGCCCCCTAAAACCTCGACTTCAAAAATCTGCTTTTCAAGGCAACCAAGAATAGAACAAAGGCCAATGAACCCATTGGAAATATATTAAGTCAGCGGTAACAATCGCGTTTTACCGTGAAGCTTGAGAAGTCGAGATATACAACTTGGTAAGTATCGAAGATTTTATAAGGACTATCAACATACCGGGATTAGATAGGAGATCAGATAATAGATCTCGAAGAACCGGGACCGGATGATCGGAGGATCACAGAGATGAAAGGGAAAGAGATAGTCGACAAAGGGCGAAGAGATAACCAATCGATAGAAGAAACTCGATTACTATCGAAAGGGAAATCACCGATAGGTCATACGTATGAGTGATTCACCGGAAGAAGGGAGCGGTGGATCCGGTGAAATGGTTCAATCGTGGAGAAGCCAGGTCACTATAGCACGAATCGCCTGCACCGGACGCGGAGAGAGGGAAGAAAAAGAGGAACAAAAAAGAAAGCAAACGGTTTAGAGACGAAGAGCTATGGTTGCCGAGCACGTCAGAATCGACGATTCTATTCCGCTCCGAGGACTCCGGATACTCCTCTCAGAGAAGACTTCTACCGATCAGCAGTTGCCGCCGACTTCTATGAAAGTGAAGATCCGATATTCTCATCGACGATAATGAACTTTCTTTCGATGGCCAGGAGGACCAGTCCGGTAACCTCCAAAACCCTTCGCTCGCTTTACACCTCCCGCTATCATTAGACACACCGCCGGGAGATTGACCCGCAGCTCTACCAGAAAGCAATTGCTTGAAGATCTCTCCAATGCAAGAGAGAAACTTATGCTACGCGGAAGCAGAGAATGATAAGTCGAGGATCGAAATAATAATCACCAATAAGAAAAATGATCTCGAAAAACCTTCAACTTAGATCGAAATAAACCGCCGTGGCGTAATCGAGGAATTTAAAATTCGAAGTTAAAGCTTCCGATCGAAAAGCAGATCAAAGAACAGATGGAAATTAACGACAAAGAAGTCGATGACTTCAAAATCTTGCAAGCAAAATTCGATGAGCTATTCCGAATGCATGAAAGTCCCAAATCCTCCGAGGAAAATCTGCGTAAGAAAATAGATGTTTTTCAAAATCATCTCAAACCGTTAAAGACATGAACGCCTATTTTCGAAAGTAAAGATTGATAAGGAGGGACTTGCTATGAGAAACCCTCCACATCCTCAAAAGCCCCGACCGATTCATCTCGTAAAGGTGTAATCGCATTTAATTTGAAAAAAAAAGATACACCAAAAAGCTAAACTTGTATCTAATAGGGTAAGAGACCGGTTGGCTTGAGGTAAAGTAAGTGCCCAACCGTAGCGGAAATGAAAATGGACCCTAACCGGTAAAGCATCACCGAGGAATCAACGGAAGAACCCAGTTCTTCCGGGAAGAAACCTCAACCCGATCAACAGATCGAAGAATCGAAAAAAGACAACCTACAAAAAGGGAAGTCTAACTGAGACCCGGCCACGGTCGCTTAATAAGCATGCTTCGTAAACCGCGAAAACCATCTATGCGAAAAGGATATGAATCTTTGATGGTAGCGACTGCACCTACCCCTATAGTCGTAAATTTAGGCTATTGCACCTGAACCACACCGGATAAAAAAGAAGACAAACCGAAAAGGTAAATCATAAGTCTTCTAAGTCATCCAAGGTTCACACAAGTAATCATACAAATCGAAAGCATATAAGGATAAGTATGATTATGTTGACGGTATGGGAGACAAATCGCCTTCGATCCGACCGATCACCATAGAAGTGCTCGTTTGTATGGATCCCCAAATCCAAACCTAACCCCTCAGACCCAATCCGAAGGGGTACCTAAAACCCGATCCGATTCGGGGCAGTTCGTGCTGGTCCGCCAACAAAGGAGGTGTGCAAGCAACTATCCGGTACATCGATAGTGGATGCTCAAGGCACATGACCGAAGCAAACATCTCCTCGGCCCTACATAGAATGTAGCGTAAGGCCGCGTGTACTCTTTCGGTGATGATAACTTTGGTTATACCAAAGGGTTTGAACCTTAGAAAATGATGATGTACAAGTAATTGGAGTATCGTTTGTCGGAAGGTCGAAGACAACCTATTATCGGTTTCACAATTTCTGCGACAACGGATTAGGTGTTGAGTTCTCGATTGATCAATGCACTATCAAGAATCGAGTCACTCAACAGATATTGCTAATCGGTTCAAGAAAAGGGACGATCTACACACGGTGATTGGAGCAGTTGTCCAAGAAATGCATGCACGATTGTTAAGAGTTCCAAAAGTAGCGATTGGCTCTGGCACAAAAAGAATGAGCCATCCGAACTTTAAAACTCTTAATAAGATAGCGAGGATGTCTCTAGTGGAAGGACTTCGAATGAAGTGTTCTCAAAGGATCGGATATGCATTTGTGTCGGAAGGAAAACAGTCAAAGCTTCATTCAAAGGATTTCGGACCAAAGATCCGCCAGAAATCTAATAATTGCCTATATGGATCTGTTTGGGACCAATTATACGGTGGGCCTCAACGGACGAAATACACTCCGGTAATCGTGGATGACTATTCCAAGTTTTTCGGCTTATATTCTTACATAAGAAGAATGAGACGACAACCAAGATACCCGAGCTACTAAGAAGATTACAAATGAGAAGGGTGTCAACAGAGTAAAAAATCGATCGATAAAGGTATGCACTTCAACTCCTTTATTATCGATTTTTGCTCTAAGTTTGGTATACAAAGATGAAACATCACCGCGAGGACGCCTACAAATGTAATGGAGTAGTGAACGGAGAAACAGAACTCCAAAAGAAGCTCGCCGAACAATGTTATTTAATACGCGATACCAAACCGTTTCAGGCGTATAATCAACACCGTGATGCCATACGCAACGATGTCTCCCGACTAAGGCTCACTACAAAACACCCTTATGAATCGCGTGGAAGGGCGTAAAACCTCGTGTTTCTTACTTCCATGTTTTTAAAAAGTGTTTCATACACAACAATGGGAAAAGTCGGGTTGAAGACCTTTGAGGCCAAGTCCGATGAGGGTATATTTCTAGGGTATTCTCATCTAGCAAAGCCTTCGTGGTCTACAACAAACTAACCCTTGTTGTGGAAGAAACACCCCATGTAGCCTTTGATGAAGCATCTTCGATCAAGAGAAATCGCCTCGAACAAGAAGTACGATCTACGAACGTAACCCGATATTCGTAAAATGGATCGCCTAACGATCAAGGATAAAGGATCGAAATCAGATCAATTTACATTCCCGGATCTAGCCGATTCACCAGATCAATCAGATCCTAAGGTACGAATAACAACTGTCGATGAAAAAGCCGATTCACCGAGATAGATAAGAAGAACCGAACCATCCGGCCGAGGGAACTTCGAAGTTCTCACATTTAACGTACATCAAAGACATGATGATTCCAACATCACCGAGACTTGTTCTTATCAAGTGGACCATAACCCTAAGACCACTCCCAATCACTAGTAATAAGATTTTATCGAACGGACGATGTTCTCAAAACCGACGCGAAATCGTAATAGAAGGACTGGATAACCACCATCCAACCGACCGATAATTGGAGACCCGCCCTGATAAAATTAAAACTAGACATCGATTGGTGAAAGTGCCATGTATTGTTTATCCTGCCTATGAAGGAACCTACTACAATCGAGGAAGCATTACAAGCATAAACCGATTCTAGCCATGCAGGAGGAGTCGGAACGCCGAGAGAAATGAAGTATGGGGAACTAGTATGTACGTGCCATCAAGACGAATTGTGTGCTAAATGGATCTTCAAGAACAAGAGAGATGAGAAAAATGTTATCACCGTAAATAAGGCAAGACTTGTTGCTAATGGGTATTCACAATCGGCGAATTGATTACGATGAGACCTTTGCACCGCCGCCATTTTGAAGCCATATTTTTTCAAGCTTATCGCTTCCCACGTAGGGTTCATCGCGGTATCGGATGGACGAAAAGAGTGCTTTCTTAAACGGGTACTAGCGGAGGAAGTTTATGTCGAACAACCTCCGGGGCTTTGAAAAAAGGCAAACAAGTGTATCGTTTAAGAAAAGCTCTTTATGGTTCGGAAAACAGTTCATGAGCTTTGGTATGATACAATTCTCTCGTTCTTGATCGAAAGTGGGTTCACTAAAGGAACAGTGGACAGAACCTTATTCAGAATAGAAGATGGAGAAGATATTCTGATGGTTCAGATTTACGTGGACGACATCATCTTCGGATCTCCAAACAAGAACCTATGTGAAAGATTCAGCAAACTGATGCAAGGGAAATTCGAGATGTCCATGATGGGTCAGATGAATTACTTTCTAGGTCTCCAAGTTAAACAAAGTTCAGAAGGGATATTCATCTGCCAAGCAAAGTACACTAGGAATATTTTGGCTAAGTTTGGAATTCAAAATAGCAAGGAAGCCAAAATTCCTATGATGACTGGATTCAAGATGGATCCAGATGAGGCCGGTCAGAAAACAAATCAGAAGGAATATAGGGCTCTCATTGGATCTTTATTATACCTGACTGCCAGCAGACCAGATATCACTTTCGCAGTAGGTGTATGTGCCAGATTTCAGGCAAATCCAATGGTCAGCCACCTAGAAGCAGCTAAGCGGATTTTAAGTATCCGAAGGGAACAATAAACCTTGGTTTATTCTACCCAATCGATGATAATCTAGAGCTTAGTGGGTATTCTCGATTCTCGACATGGAGGTTGCAAGATAAACTTAAAAATCAACCTCAGAACATGTCGGTTCTTAGGAAGAACCCGATCTCGTGGTTTTCAAAGAAGGACATCGATTCCATACATCAACAATGGGCGTAATATATGGTCTGCGGGGAAGTCATTGTTCCCTAATCGCTTTCTCGCTCGATCGGCAATGAGGATTACAACATTGTAGCTAAGAACGCACTATATATTGTGTGCGATAATAGTCTTATGCAATCACTCGGTAATCCGTTCTACATACAAGATGCAAGCATGTAGATGTCGACACCACTTCATAAGAGATCACGTTGAAAAAGAAGAATATCATCGAATGGAAAAGATTCATACCGATATACGTAAGGCCGATATTCTAACCAAGCCACTAACCGAGATCGATTCGAGATTTATGCAATGAAGCTAGGACTTCTAGATCTTGGAGAAATGTCACCTAAAAATGTTTGATGGAATGTTCTCCGTAACTAATTTGGTTAAGAGACTAACCAGATCGAGAGAAATCAGTTGAGTTTGGTATCTTAACCGATCTCAAGAGAGACCGATAAGCAAAAATCGATCGACATACACACACTACGAGATCCAAAGGAATCGATCGATTTTAGTTTATCGATTATAAGTCTATCGGTTTAAAGGAACCCGACGATTCAAGGTTTATCGATTTAAGGAAAATGCTGGGTTTAAAAGGATTATCCGATTAAATCAAGTTGGTTATAGTATTTCTTTTGTGATTCAACAAGCAAGATTCGGAGATTAAAATTATCAATCGATAAGAAAAGGTGAATTTACACAACAAAATGAAATAATGTAACTTTTCATTGATAAAAACCCGAAGGTGAGGTTACATTACGAAGTTACAAGTACAAGAAGATCCCGGAGGTCAAGACATAAATGTTAACCAAAAATCCTAACCCTATAACCCTAAACCTCATCCTAACCCCGTGTTGAAGGAAAGAGAGATTTTAAACTCTCATTTTTCCCCACTTAACAAGGGGTGAGAGAGGCTTTAAAGAATGTAATCCCAAGGCAACAGAAAAGTCAAGATCAAGAAAACCGGAGCGACAG
Organism: Stenogyne calaminthoides; assembly: GCA_037126765.1. Taxonomy (NCBI): domain Eukaryota; kingdom Viridiplantae; phylum Streptophyta; class Magnoliopsida; order Lamiales; family Lamiaceae; genus Stenogyne; species Stenogyne calaminthoides. Next base: position 47,454,335 of record JBBCBC010000001.1, on the reverse strand, counting down.
AGGCCTTTGATAGATTTTTAAGCCCGAGCCCTAAAAGGAGGAGAGTAAGGCTCCTCCAACAAGCCGAATGGAGCACGCGGTGCCAAAGAGTTGGTCATCGATCTCATGGGCACATGTGTCAGATATTTTATACCGTGATTAAGTCCGATGGTTTCGTTACGCGCCATCCCAGATAGACACACAAGGTGCATACGGTTAGAGAAGTGTCTTCTCGGTTGCAACAAACAGATATACTGGGTGGTAGAGAAGCTTTAAAAGAATCGTGATGTGAAATCGAAGATGATGAAGAAAACAAAGAATGAGGGATGCAAAGGGTTGATTTGAGAAGATGAAACCATATAAAAGGGTGTAAAAGTGTTTCTGGGAAGTCTCACCGGAAACAAGGGTTCACCAAGATACATGATTCTTACAAAGAAGATAAGTATGGTGAATGGGTGATGTTGTGTAAAACATTGGTCCATTTTATAGAGGCCAAGCAAGGATGCAAATGCAATTGTCAGTTCAAGAAGCCTATCCGAGAAATTTGCATCAAAAGGACAATGAGGTAGAATTCACGATCGATAATTGGATAAATTTACGGTTGATTGACATATCGAGAGATTCAGACGATATTTACGCATGTCAATCACGCCTACTTAGGGAATAGAAGCTACTATTCTAGACTAAGTTTTGGCAGTAACACTTATCCCAAGAATTGGCTTAATCTGAAAAGAATCAGATGAGGTCAACCAAAATCTGATTACTTACAAGCATGATCAGATGAGAGAGATCTGCTGAGCCGGAAACTCCAATAATTCAGAAATATCAGTCTATGTCAGAAATATCAGTTGAAGGGGGAACTTCAACTGATCAAGGAGGATCAAAAGAGGGAAATCAGACGTACTCAAGGAAAGATCAGCTAAGCCTGAAGTTTCAACAAATCAGATGCAACTGGAGAAGATCAGTTAAAAGGATCATAGTTGGGAAATTTCTTAAGGCTTAGGCAGAATGATTAAGATCAACAAGTGGAATCAACATTGACAAGTAATATTGACTGATAACAACATCACCAACCGACATATCATCTCTCTTCTTTGTTCTTTATTTATTTATCGGATCGTATCCGATTTTATTTGCCTTCTTGTACCCACTATCCTTGTGGACGTGTACTCTGCAAATCATTTAATGCGGACGGGGTACATGTATTAACCGCTACTTGATCGTGTTTTTAAATCCAAAAGTTTTTTGTGTACGTCGTTTTTCCAACCCTACGATCAAAACCGCTAAATCTGAGCGCATAATCTTTTCAAAACGATTGATCTTCAAAATCTTGTCTTATTGTACCCTCTCGCCTATATAAAGATTCATCAAACCTTACGAGTTTTTTCGCTTCACAAACTCGCATTACTCTCATTGAAAAACTTCAAATTTTACTCTACGTTTCAAAAATCGTCTCGAAAATTTGAATCGGTAATATTTTCTTTTGCTTAATGATGAATCTTTCTTTTCCGATTAAAAACATTGTTTTCAAAAAAGTTGTTTTTGGAAATTTTGCTTCATTGCCTTTTGTTTTCCGCGGAATGATATTGATATTGATTATGCACAAATTTAATGAGTCTATCTCACCTGTAGATGGCCACTCATGGACTTGGAAAGATCATGTGCAATTATGCGAATCGGCAACGAAGATCTTTGAGGATAAGTTCGCTCGGGTTTGGAACCACCGAGGATTCTCAATCCATGGATAAGGAACAAATTCAAGAAGGCCGGATCGAAACATATTGCTCGCCATCGCAATCCAATCTGATGCAAAGATGAAGCACTTCAACCTGCGCACTTGAGCGTGGATACGTAAAACCGCGAGATTTAACCGATGTCGACAACAACGGAGATGAAATCGGGGATCGACAAATGCGTATATCACTGGCTCTGCTCGGGCCAAAAAAGGGCGACTTCACCGCACATTACAGAAGAGAACGAGGATGAAGAAATCGAGAGGAGCTCTTAAGAGAGGGCAGACAAAACATCGACAAACGGATTCATCGCGCCAATGCTCAAAAGAAAGTACAGACGGGCCGCTTGACATTCTCAAGAACGACATGGGAATTCATTTAGCCCAGATGTCTCACATCACCAAAATGTACAAAGATAGCAAAGAATAATTGACGGGGCTGTAACATCAATCGCACACGGCTTCCTCGAAGCCATCTTGCTCCAAGAACACGAAAAATTTGGAGTCAATGAATCCAGTGTGTCTTTCAAAAAGAGAATCAGCAATCTCAACAAGGTTGCTACTATATTAAAAGACAAACCGCCAAGTTACTGAATGGAATCGTGAATGGATCAAGTCCTACAATGCCTTCCTTCATCAACTTCGCTTATATATGGGCCACCAGACGATGACACGGAGCCCACTCCAACAAAATCAAGAAAGGAAAGAGCAAAGAAGCCGCCTCCATCCACACCCGCTTGCTCCACGTAAAAAGAACGAAAACCGTGAAGGCCCGTGAGAAGAGGCCAAAGAAAGAAGTGAACCTACCCCGACTCTAAAGACTAAGATGAGTCGAAGAAGAAAAAGCGCGCCGTAACGCATCAAGGCGAACAAAGAATGTAATCGACAGCAAGCTTTCAACCCGAGGGCTCGCCAGAACGATCGAGGTAGAAGCAGTTCGATAAATCTATTTCTCTCTACCTCAAGCCGATTCACCGCCGACTAAAGGCTGCAGAGCATATCTCATCGCTAGTTCACCGCTCATGAACCTCGAACCAGATATAACCGCCACTACAAACAGAACCATCGCAGTTGAACCAATCGATAACTTCCGCCGATTCAAGCACAACCGTAAGCTTCCACATCTCATCCAATGTAATCCGGATGATCATTCTCGCAAGATCCAGATCAACAAAGACCATCATCGGAAAAATGGTCGACTAAGAATTGAACGGAGATTGATGAGATGTATCCACAATCGGTCGCCCATCCCGCTATCGAGAAGAAGTCATGGAGATCCTCACCCGAGAGATCTCGATTAAAAAGCTTCTAGATCTTATCTTACTTGTTGAATCAGATGGGTGGGCGCGGATGAGTTCGCAGATTTTGACTTCGAGCATGGAAAGTCTCGCCAAAGTGGGTTCACCAAACCGAGCTCATATCTCGATAAACTGCGGAAAGCCCCGATCAATGCGAAGTTGGAATTGCCGAAGAAGAGAAGCCGAGATCGCCAAGAAGCTCGTAAAATGACGCCGAAATGGTGAATGCCGAGTCTGCCGATGAAAGTGGAACCGGTGTCATAGTTCACGACCAACCACGGAGGCTCAAACAATCGAACCCGATCAAGTGATGGATCCAATTCCTACATCTCAAATCACCATCGATCAACTTCGTGAGATCGATCTTGTCTCAAAGATCTCCGAAAGAAGAGATTGGCGAGTGATAAATCGATCGAGACAAATCGCCTCAAACAAATCGAAGCAATCGAGATCGGTTCTCCCAATCTATGACCACCATATTCGGCTGAAGCTTACAAAATCGGGATGATGACAAGTCAAACAAGGTGGATCAAAATCAATCTTCTTTTTCGACGCCATCGAGAAAAGGCTCGAGTTATCGAAGAGAAATTTGACAAAATGATTTGGACACTCTCGCTACAATGGAAACCGCCAAGAAAGAACTGACATAACCGCTCGTAATCTAATAGCTCAATCTTCGTGTTTATCTCGCTAATGATCTAAATCAGGCATTGTCACCAACTTTGGGTCTCTCGACTTCCCACTCACGCGCTTTTTGATCAAACCAAAAAGGGAAGGATCTCGAGAAACCAACCGACACATCGAAGACAAGGCCCATGGACAAAGCTCAATTACAAGAAAGGTCACAAGGGTTTGGGACATCAAAACTGGACCAGCCATCGCATCAGAAAGTCACCGTAAAGACAACCTAGTCGACACAGTCGATAAGGAGCTAGTCAGAAAATTGTCCAAAGAGCGATGATTGAAGAAGAAAGAAGGACGTAAAAACGGGCACAAGCGTAAGGGTTTGAAGTTCAAATCAAGGGCTAAGAAAGGATTAACTGGAAAATCGCACTGTAACCTCTCGTTACAAAAAGAGTCGGTTTAGATTATACCAAAAATGCCGCACACGCTAAGAGGTTTGAGGAATGGAATAAGATCAAGTGAATGGCTTCTAGATGCCTTTGTCCTTGATCTTGTTCCAAAAGAAGAATCACCGGATGATGAGTTCCTCAACCGGGTTACGTAATAAATATCCGGACTTTTTCAAGTATCCGGAAAATGAGGCCAAGCTTATAAATGTAAAGATATCTCGCCAAGAGTATGATCCGTTAATATACTCAAAAGAAGGCGGATGGCTCATTTGACAGATGGCATTTGAGAGATTCTACTTTGACATATTGAACAAATCACGGATAACTCGATCAAGTGCGCATAACCCGATGTCAAATGGAAACTCTATCGATTTTCAACATTCCACAAGACCAAAAGAAATGCCGAGGAAGGATACAAGCCCAAGGAGTGAAGATTCGGAAGATGTCAGGGATCACCGCTTTTAAATTCAAAACTTTTACGATGTAACATGTAATCATCATATCTAATGAAAAGTTTATTTTTTTCGATCCCAAGACAAAATCTCTTTGTCTTACGATTACATTTGCTCTTTAACCGTTTCTATACTTATCAACTGTTTGGTTTCTCAAGTGTTTTGGTTTCACAAAAGGGGGAAATTGTTGGGAAATTTATAGTTTTGATGAAAGTTCCAAAAACACATGTAATAGACCCCGTCGGACACATAGGAATCGATGTTTACATTACTACTATAGGAGACCAGTTGATAATGATTGTATAGAAAAACTGATGTAATAGATAGGTCACATATTGAGGGGGAACTCAATATGTAAAGGTCGATTCAAGAATCGTAAGTTCGATATCAAGTGAAAGCGTAACGCTAAATCCGTAACGTAAAAGATCGATTGAATCGATCTCGTCGGATAACTTCGATGGAAGTCATGAAGCTCAAACCTCTATACTAGAAGATCGATGACTTCCGGAAGATAAGACCGAAGACCTACATCGTCAGTCTGGAGTCGGCCCAGTTGAAGCTAAGTCAGCGCCAGAAGACCTCCATCGGGTGGATCGATCGATTAAATTTGTCGACGATCGCTCATAAGATGAAAACTGATGTTTCATCTTATCATACGTCTGCGATCTGAACAAGATGAATACAAACCTTAGTTGGAGGAACAACACTGCAAAGCAAGGCTTTCATCCAATAAGGAAGAAACACGTATGAACTGAGCTGATACTCGCGGGTTTCGATGTTGCTCTCTCAAACGGCTACAAACTTTCAGCCATGCCGTTCCTGAAGCACGTCACATCAAGCCTGCAACTCTACCTAAAATAGCCTGAGATTCAAATTGCTCTCCAACGGCTCTTTGATCTCAAGGTCTATAAATATGGGATCACACTTCAGAGTGAAATACGGAAATGCTGGGACAAACAACATAATCAAGAAGCTCAAACTATAGTCAGATTTCCGCACGAAGAACACAACTACAAGCTTATTTTATATTGTGTTCATCCCATAAGTTCTTAGCAAGAAATCTTTTCATCTAGCTATCAGGCTGCTTATACGCAAGAAAAGATTTCATAGTTGGAACCTCAACAATCTTACCCAAACCCCAAGTTAGGATAAGTTGTTTAGCAAGATTCGATCTAGGGTTTCTAATCTTCGATTTACGGGATCGTTTGAGTGAGAACTCTTAAAACATCTGTTGGTGTACTGTGTTGGACTAACACACTAATCTAAGTCCAGTCGGTTAAGTCGGTTAAGTTGGTGCCCCTTGTGAAAGGGAAGAGTGGATGTAGGACTGGTTTGTCCGAACCACTATAAATCTTGTGTGCCTTTCTTTTGCTTTGATTAATCGCTCTCACATCGCACAATCTTAAAGCGCATACATTCTAAGTTAAGATCGGACAGACACCAAGCTTCGATCCGACGGACCGATTTCGACATCGATTAAAAAGATAAAACTTGGAATCGATTTATACAAAACCGGTTTTTCACGGGTAAAACTTAAGCTTCCAGACGCATCGGTTAATCGATAGTTACCGAATCGATCTGTTTTACGGCGTTCGTAAGTTGGTTATCGACCGAATCGATTCTTTCCAGACTCGATCAAAGCTATCGCCGACACCGATCCAAGACGAAGATTTTTTCGTAAGTCTATTCACCCTCCCCTCTAGACTTTCCCTCTCGCCATTTGGATTCGGGACCTACAATTTGCTTACTTGGTGAAAACTATTTTGATTGGATATACAAACTAAAATCATGTCCAACCGCATCACCTTCCAAATGGGTACTTGATACACCAAAACCAAAAAAACCAGCTAAGGACGCCGGAATATGGGATGAGATGATATATGGTGAATGGGAGCTGGCAAATGAATTGATGAAGGATACATTCTCGCACATCTCGCTGATCGTTGAAACACCTTCATCAAGAATATGAGTCATTGCAGACATCTTTACAGAATCTCGGCGATGTTCGCACATCAGACCCATATGGCAATCAAAGTGTAAAGCAAGAAATTGTCAATTAAAAATGGAAAAGGGACGATCGCAAAGACATCACGTTCTTAGGGTTATGGTGTTATTTGAGGAGCTTGAGATCCTCAAAAAAAAAAATGTGATTTCAAGACTAAGATTGATTTCATTCTCCAATCCTTACCAAAGAGCTATAATCACCACTATCTTGAGTATCTATTGGAAGATCTAGATTTTACAGTGGATGATCTTGTAAATGCTCTCACTTTGTTATAATTCAAAGAGATGAACTCATAGAAATAAAGATTATTTTACGTATAAAGTAAAAATATTGAAAACCCAAACTGATCTGTAAAGTCTCTAAATTTATCTGGGCTAAGTTTTATATGCATAATTTAATATAGATTTGTTTAAGGACCACATTAACGTCTTTGTATGCATATATATTAAAAATGATGACATAACTCATAAGTGGTGAGTACAACTCCAACAATAACAGCAACCCTTCATCGTCAAACCGTATTTGTTTGAAATATTATTTTTCTTCTATGTAATTTCAGGGTTTATATTCTGGAAGGAATCAAAATAATAATATTTGAAATTATTATAATTATGTGCAAAAGTAATTATAGTATCAATTTCTTTCATATATGATAATTTTTATTTATTTTTGTCAGGTTTTCATATATGATAATTTATAGATGGTGGAATGGCGGATATCATAAATATTTGAGTTGAATCGAAATTTTAAAAAGGCCTCTTTATCCAACATTTCTTATTAAATGTGAAATTGATGATAACATATAGATTTTTAAAAGACTTGGGTTCTTGTCCACTAAATTTTAAAAAGGCCTACTTAAACAAAATAATACTATATCACATCAAACTATAATGTACATTAGATAATTGAATTAATAAGACATCAAAATATATATAGTCAAAACAAATATATATATATATATATATCACAATATCAAATGATCATTAAATTACAATAATTGGGTTTGAGATCTCTATAATGCACAATTTATTATTCTTTTGTATCCATTTTAGGATTTTGCTTCTCACGTGATAATTATTGAGTCATATTACATAAATTGGCAAAATTATAATTAACAGTATTATATTTATTGCAGATGCAATAAAAATTTATGGAAATTTGGTAGTTAAAAGAAAAAATTGAAGATAACATAAAGTGTTAATGTGAATTTAAACAAATTACGTAAATATGTATTATTCATAAAAATAATAGTATAAACTAATCATAAAATTTCACATATTTAATTATTACTGAAATAAGGATATATTAAAGTGCAATTCTTCGACCTCGAGATCAACCTCAAGAACTTTAAATACAAAAAGACAACCAACTTTGACGGAATTATCTCCCAAAAATCATTTGAATCCAAACTGAAAAATTAATCCTTTCTTTACCTTCTTCACACCAATCTTCCAACATTTTCACCAACAAACAAAATTGAAAACTTAAAAGATGCGATGTCAGACTTCTTATAATTCTTTCAGAAGTACTTTGGAATAGTCTGCATAAAGAGATAAAAAAGTAGAATTCATGTAAATATGTATATATGTATTTTGCGACATTAGCAAGGTTTCATTTTATTTTTTGTGTATGAATTTATTTACTCTCATCCAAATATATTACCTTCATCTCTTGTGTTATTCTATTTATTTTTATATTATGAATCATATTGTTTTTACTCTTAACTTTAAGACAATTCTTAGTGACTTAGTTATGAAGTTAGGAATTTTAACAATTTTATATGATACTAATGAGATTGGAACCGAGCTTGTACCTATTTTCAGGCCAATTGTTTATCTCAACGACATTGACGATGTGCATGTTGTATATGGTGAACTATTTGGATCGTCTGAAGAAGCTGAAAATGATGCGTCTTATCGGGGAATCAAATATTTGGAGGGAATCTAAAATATTAAAATTATAAATTTTAATTCTTATTAATTGTATTACACTACATTCATTCTAATAAAAATTGTTTATGGTAAAATTACACGACATTTATATTGAAAGATGATGATGCTTCTGCTTCCTATTTTGCAATTCTTCATATTAAGGATTATTTTAATGTCAATGTTGTGAATAAAATAAGATCCATGCTTAATATTTTCAATGTTGTAAATTTATTCTTTATTCTATATCAATTATTCTATTTTTATGTATTCTTCATACTTCAATTCTTAATAATTAAGGATCACTATAATTGGAGATGCAGTGTAAAAATTCATCATTCAAATTATTCAATATATAATTATTTTATGATTTACAAATCTTAACCAAAAATGTATAATTATGGAATAATATATTTACATTGTTGTATTTAATTCAAAATTATTAATTGATAATATGCTCTTTTTTTTTATCGGACAAAGTTAGTTGTTAGATGTTAGTAGTTAGTACACCAAGCACCCAAACACTCCACAAATTCACCAAGCCACCTTATAACTCTCATACTCCAATTCGTTCCCAAAGGGAATCAAAAACCTGGGTCTCCCACTCATTGAGAGGAGGTTGAAGAAAATGGGCTAAGCCCCATTGATTAACCGTGATAATATTTAAAAATTGCCATTTTAAAAAAAAAAAAAATTGGGATTAATCAACTTATTGTAAAATTATTACTTATATAATTAGATGCAATAAGAATTATAATAGTTAATGCATGAAATCAACTGGTCAAATTAAATTAAATAGATTAAGCAATTCATTTGATTGTGTATGCCCCATATTAGAAAATATATTTTCCAAGAAAAGTGTCGGTTATAATTTTCTAAATCAACTTTCTCATATGATGTTCAATTTTTCGTAATTAAATTTTTCCTTACAATAAATTTCTTTATGAAGAATTATTAGTTGTATAATTTGTAGAAAAAATCTTAGGTACAAATATCAAATTAAGTGTATTCATTATCAAATTAAATGTATAAAAAAAGTCATAGTACTCTAAAGATGTATAATGCAATTAATACAACAAATATTTAGTACTGCATCCGTGTAAGGAAAGATGTATAATGCATTTAAAGATGTATAATGATTTTGATTTATTTTGATTTTATAATGCAATTAATTTAACAAATCAATGCAGAATTAATGACGTTTATAAAATTAATTTAATGGCCCAGCACTTTGAATTTTATTTTCTAGCATCAATTATAGTATATATATAAGGAAACAATTGATATCACTTTAGGTTTGAAATTAGTTAACTATCAATTTATTATATTCCTTTAATAAAATTATAAGACGAGAATTGATATAATTTTCGTAGATAGATAGCTTGTTATTATAAGTGCATGATATTAACTAATGCCATTTTTATATAAATATTGAATTTTACCAGATATAATTGTCCTATTAATTCAGTGTACGACGCCGAACCATTGCACAAACAATTTTTATGGTATTTTCCAGATTTCATAGAATTTAAGTGCACTACAACGCCGTTTTATCGTATAATAACATTACTAAATATAATTGTAAGTAAGTATACTAAAATATTAAAGCATAAAAGTTTTATCCAATATTAAATTATTTCAATAGAATGAAAATATTATATTATTCCAATAGAAGGATAACATCTAAAAGTCAAAATGCTTACAAATCCAATAACTAATTGAGATGAAATGGATAATGATGGGAAGAATTCTGAATCTTGGGATAACCACACAAACTTTGATTGAGAAATATTCATGATTAGTAAAACGAACACATTACGTAAGGAAATATAATTATTAAATCATCCAATAGAACGAAAATATTAAAAATCAATCAATATTAAATCATTCCAAAAACAAATATATTGACAATCATCCAAAAAAAAAAACATAAAAAATTAAAGACTATAAAAAATTAATATCTGCAAACAGCAGTGTAAGATGTGGCGTATGTAGAGTTTTCAGAATGGTCAAGATCAAACTTAACCCCTTTTTTAAACTCCGGAACTCTGAACGAACCATTGCATAAAAATTGCATGCGCACCATTGCCAACCAGTCTGTATTCATACTTCACTTCAAATGTTTCCTGTGTTGGTGTATATCTCAATGGTATAAATCTTGTCATATAACCGAAGATTTTTTACAGCGTTGAAATTCAAATACTACAAAAAAACAAACATAGATATAAATTATTAAAATGTAGATAAGAAAAAAATAAATACAAACAAAAATTAGATATTGGTTACCAAACGACTTCTGAATTCAGCCTGTTTTAACCGTGCAGTAACAGAAGTCGTATTCGCAATAGGAGTGTGCCCTAAAAAAAAAAAATTATTAGTGTAAAAGATTTATAATATAGAGACAAACACAAACACACATATATATATATATATAATTCGGTAAAAAATTGTTACCAAGAGATATTTGGCTCTAGCAAAAGGCGGCTTTGCAATTATCTGATGTACGTATTGAGCATTTGGAACCTTAAAAAAAGAATATATGACTGTCAATATTTTATAAAAAAGAAGAACATTCAATAAAAATTAATAACTTACCAATATCTCCTGGTTTACACTGGATTCAGATTCAGAATCGAATGAGATGACAACAATTTCGTTCGAATGAGACATATCTGATTACCGAAAATTTAAAAAAATATTAAAAATCAGTTAAAGTTAATAAATTTTGAAACCGGAGATAAAAAAATAAAATAAAGAAAATGAGAACGTAACTTTACCAGATATTTGGTTGAGAATGAAAATTTTGGGTTGAGAATGAAATTTTTTGGCTGACAGAACTTCACTTTAAATAGGAGAGAAAACAAATTTATGGGCTTAAATTAAGTATGTTATAAAAGGGTATTTAATATTATTGGTTTTTATTAGATTATAGTTATATGCAGTGTTTTCATAACCGAACCGGTGATCGAACCGGACAGACCACCGGTCAGCGGTTCAACCGGTCGGACCGGTTCAACCGGCGGTTCAACCGTTTTTTATGTTTAGTTAAAAAAACAAAATAAGTATACACCTACAAAAATTTAAATATATATTTTATAACTTTTCATATCATATTTTATAAAATTTGTCTCACCTCATACATTTATTCCATATCGAAAGTGTTAGAGAAAAATATGAGAGGAATATAGATTTAAAATTTTAAATATTTAATATAAATTAATAATTTAATTTTTTTTTAAAAAAAGAAAAAAACCGGTTTTTTCCGGTTGAACCGGGTTTTGACCGGTTCAACCTGAAATCCGGTTATATAGGTACTTTTTAACCGGGTTACTGGCCGGTTCCCGGTTCAACCGGTTGAACCGGCCGGTTCAACCCGGTTTTGAAAACATTGGTTATATGATTTCCTACACACATAAAAAAAACTGATGAGAAATAGGCTTGATGTGTTCAATTAACGTCAATCAATACCCTAAATAAAGAAATAGAAAGAAACCATCACTTAAGGATGTAATTGGGAGCCTAATTCTGACACCACGCATTAAAGCCTAATTCTCACACCACTCATTAATACCCTAAATAAATGACGCAATTTCCTTTAGTGAAATGAAGGGCCGAGATCGATTTATGAAGATCTAACGGTCATAAAAAAAAGTCGAGAAACTAGAAAGGGAAAATTGTAGTTGTATTATATAGTTATAGATAAACTTACAATTCAAATAATCAAATATGCATGTAATATAATTGTATAGGCCAATTTATTGGTTCACAGAGTCATTGGGGGGCAAATTCAGAGCTTATGAACCACCAGTAACGGGCTTCTTGGGCCGCTTAGGCCATATGGTTTGGGCCCTATTGAAGATGTAAAACTCTTCAACTTTTTTAAAGGCTTAATTAATTGCATATAAAATGTCTTTTTTTTTTCACAAAATAATAGGGAGTATTTGCAAAAATTATGCTTTTAAGATAATGATTTAATTTAATGGTTATGAGAAAAATTGCTTAGTAGTGTAAGTGATAAATATTTGTACATTTTATAAAAAGTAGATATTGATTGTTTGATTAAAAATTTAAAGTAAAATATTAGTGGGAAGCTAGAAGATGACAACATCATTTCATCTCGCTGTAGACCGGAATCACAATCACCACAAAAGGGGACCACCCGAAACTGCAACTCGGAACCGCAACCGCACCACAGCCGGAATCGCAACCCAACAAGAGTGGGACCACCACAAGAGAGAATAAATATTCCCTCTCCGTATCTCGAACCCGGGACCTCAAGGCCATAGGCGGTGGAGCTCTAACCACTTGAGCTATCCACACTTGACATATCCCCTATTTTTTAGATTATAGATTCTAGGTAATAATTTTAGTAGAAGCACTCAAATATAAAAACACTCAAATCTATTTTTACACATAATTTTATGTGATCAAAACACATCCATAATCTGATCTAAAGTTTTTTAATTTTGATAAATTAGATTTTTAACACGTGCGTTGCACGTTATCAGTAAGTTCGTAAAAGAAGTTGACATGTTTTTTTTAGTAAAGTGTAAACTCAAAATTCAAATCAATAGCAAGTTTGTAAAGGCATAAAAACTTTACCGTGCTCTGCTTTCAAATTAATATTATTAATTTAATTCACCCCTCAAAAGTACATGTAAGAGATAAATAATTATCATAGGTAGTCGATCTAAAAAATATGAAACCCTGCAATTATACGTTAATAAAAAAAATTATTATTTAAATGTGGAGCACATGTAGCATACATTACAACCAATAAAAAATCTCCAAAAAAAAAAATTAATAAGAAGAAGAAGACTAATCGAGATTGCTCTATCTCCAATTTTGTTACATACATGTCATGGAGCTACTATCGACAACTATAAAATACATATGAAAAATAACAATAAAATAAATAATAATAGAATATCGGTTGAAAAATAATTGATAAGAATTATAAATGAAATGGGAAAATGAAAAGACATCAAAGGGTAAAAGAGGATAATGAAAATTAATAACAAAATAAATAATAAATTAAAAGATGAGGTGTAAATGATCAAGATTAAAAAGAGCAAGGGTAAAGACATCAAAGGGTAATATGAAAAGACATCAAAGGGTAAAAGAGGATAATGAAAATTAATAACAAAATAAATAATAAATTAAAAGATGGGGTGTAAATGATCAAGATTAAAAAGAACAAGGGTAAATTAGTCCAAAAATAATTTTCACACTCTTAATCACTTTTTAATATAGTATAAATATAGATAAAATGTCAGTTTAAGTAGTTTTTGCAATTAGAGCTCATGGACCGATATGTTCTAACATTTATTTGCAATTCGGTGCGACATATTCTACTCATTAAAAAGTGGGAATTTTATTTGACATGCATGTTTGTGTTAATTAATTGCGGCTCCACACTGAATATGTAGGGTGTAATTAGCATGTTAAGTACATTTATTACTATTTTGTATTTTCTAATTGTTTCTTAGGTGTCGATATGTTCCTTTCAGATTTTATTTTTTTTTTATCAGGGAAAGTTAATTTTTTATTAATAACATGGCTATAAGGGGTAGTCATCAAGAGTTTACACATCATACTATAGTTCAATTACAGAAAGAAGGTTGATCATCCAAAATTCCAAAGAAGCATTACAAAAAATAAAATTTTTCACCAAACATATCATTTTATTTCTTGCTTTCCAAATAGACCACATCACGCATTCTCAAAGACAAACAACAAAACACGTACATTTCTTTCCTTTCAAATATAATTGAACCAAAACCCATTTTAGGCTATTACTTTTTTTTTTATCAGACAAGAAAATATTATTAACAATAGCGGAGTACAAGGGGTATTCCAACCCATATAATTACATGGATTGATATTTTCACCTATACCTCATATTGGAAGAGCCAAATACAGATTATTGTCTAAAACAAATCTCCTAACCCAGCACCAAATTCAGTCAGCAACAGAAATTTTGGATTTTTGCTCCATTCACCATATCTCACATTCTTGATTACCGGATGTTTTGCGTTCAACTATGACAATGTTCTAGCCTTTATTTCCTCCCAGATTTTAAGTAGACTCAGAACTACATTATTGAAAATCCGTTCATTGCGGCCATATGGACCAAATAATGCATGTCCATAATGACGAAGTCGATTTGAACTTCTTTTCATTTCCTAGTAAGCCGATTTTAGGCTATTACTTATCTATAAGTTTATAGAATTCAAATCACATTGATAATAACCTATTTTAAAAATCCTCACTATACAGGGTTGATGCACCATGCTCCAAACTCAAGTGGAAGGGTAGAAATATTTTTTTTTTTTTTTTTTTACTCTAATAGTTTTATATAAAGTGTTTCTACCCAACTTGATTGAGTTTGCAAATAGGCTCATAGGCCGACAGGTACAACCTCAGTACAATTTTTCAAACTCAAATTCTTGTACAATATCTCTATTCTGCCCGCTTTTTAAATTTGCGGATTGAATCTCTCATATTTCTCCTTCCTCGCGATCAGATCTATGATGCCTTCCATAACTATTCTCCCCTTCTCTTGTTCTTTTTTTATATGTTTATTCTTTGCTTCTATTTCTTATTCAGATGCTTCCATATTCTTTTAGTTTTTTTTTATTTTCTCATTCTTACAAATTTATAGGTCATTCCATTATTTTTTTCCCGCGATTTTTCAGCGCAGTTTTCAGATCCTTCCATTTTCTTCTCAGGTTCTTTAAACACTTTTTTAAGCATTTTCTTCGATTATTCTTCATCTCTCTAAATCTTTTTTTTTTCTTTTTACATTTGTACTGGTAAATTATTCATGTGGTAATACATTTTTTCTTTCATAAGATAATATTTTTTTGTTCATGTTACTAACACATTACTTTTTAATAATTTGTAACACTTTATATATATTTTTATAATAATATGTGAATATTCATGTATTACCATATCAACAATTGATCACGTGTTACCTTTAAATATATCATCATCCACCTTATCAAACATTTTTATATATAGATTATCTTAGGGTTTGGTGTCCCTTGCAAACAAATTGAATTGGGAGCCGAAAAAATTATACAAATTAATTATTGACCTACTTCTGCTTGGTATTTAATTAAGTTGGCGGACAGGAAATCCAACTCCTGCATCATCAATCCACTTTAGTGTGTGTTTGCACCCTCTATTTCATAGATGATATTTTTTTTTTTTTTAAGTTTTAAAACTCAACTTTTTTAAATTTTAAGTGATTTTCACTATTTATTAGTGTTCTAAAACATGCCATTTAATCTTATAGATCGAACACATGCATTTTAGGAAAAAAGTTCAATATAAAATGGTAAATTATAAGCAAATAAACTGGAAAAAAAAACAACAAACAAAAAGATAAAATTATTGCCTTTTTAATATGCGACAAGCATGAGACTATGGAATATTAAATGGACTATTGTGAAATAGATAAAATTTTATTAATCTTACTTGCCAATTACCTTACCTCGGTTTCATATTGTTAATTTCTAAGAGTGGGTCTCATGTGCACCCGAGTGCACCGTGCACTCATAGTATATTTTAGAAGCGTGCAACTATTTCAAACAGAAGCATGCAACTATATTCTCATATTAACAGTTGCACTTTTCTTTGTAAATAAGTCACACTTTTCAGCATAACAAATTGTACGTATGCTTCTAAAATGCACTGTGAGTGCATGGTGCACTCGGGTGTACATAAGACCTAGCCATTTCTAATTAGTCTAGTTCCGTAATAAAGATATTAATATAGCAAGTCTCCCTTATCGCAATAGAGTATTTATTTTTTGCAACTTTTGTTTGAGTCCCATTTCACAAAATATGTTATATGCCATGGAGGAAAAAATATCACATTTCAACCAAAAAAAAAAAACATTTTGAAAAGAAATATCAATTTTCAAAACAATATATAAACTGATTTGTTGTAAAAGTATATAACATAATTTTATGAGCAAAACATAAACGATACTTTATACCTTTAAAATGATATTTTTTTATATAAAAAGACAAAACACATTCAGTTCGCACTTGGTACCGAGATTCATAAAACAACTAACGTTGAACATAAACTCTCCTGTAAAACTCATACCATTATACTTATTGTATGAAACTCATACCATTATACCTATAAGTTGATATCACTGTATACACATATAAATTAATACCTATATTAATATTTAATGTTATGATCTCAAATGATATCAGTTGATACGAGTAATGATATTAATTTATAAATGTAGTGATATAAATTTTATACTATATGAACAAGTTTTATCGAAAACCTACCCATCGCTAAATTATGAACAAGTTTTACCAAAAATGTATCGGTCACTGAATTATGCATAATAATTTCAGTATAGTACGTACAAATATACAATTGCTTCCCACGAGTGGGTATTGCCTCAACTTTTTTAGGCCTCACAATTGCAATAGAACTGCTTGCAATTTTGGTACTTTTAACCCCCTATAAAAAAAAGAAACATATATATTATACTAATAAAATATAAAATACACGATCATATATAGAAAAAAGTTACTTATAACATTAAAATCTTTCCTTTTACGTACCCTAGAAAGAAACCGGTCGAAAATTACATAATACAATTGAGGGATGCAAGTCAACTTCAAATTAAACTTCCAATCTTTGAGCTGAATTTGTATATAATTAATTATTTACAAAAATCATAGGGATTTAAAACCAAATTCATCCCATTACTTTTTCTCGAAATAGTTCCACATTTTTTTACTTTTGCAATTTATTCTCATTTAGTCCCAAATCACCAGAAAAACACTAAAACGATGCCTTCGTTATTCTGGCAGGAGTAGCTGATGGAAGTAGCTAAAAACGAAGCGTTTTTCTAGTGATTTGGAACTTAAATTATATAATTTTAATATATGGGAGACTAATTTGGAAAAACAAAAATAAAATTGTGGGACTATTTAAAAAAAAAATTATAGGACGATTTTGACTTTAATCCCCCGGCCCAAAACACAGCTTCATGCATGAATTAAAATTAATTATTCATGGCTTGTCAAAAAAAACATTAAAAGACAAAATGAAAAGAGAAAAAGATGATTATGGCGATCATCACGGTGGCCCAATGGCGGCCCTCGTCGGCCAAAAGCCAGTGCAACCACGAAGAATCCGATGGCCAACGGCACCCCCCAAGCAAGTTGTTCCCCGTTGCAATTGAAAGAAGGCGCGCAAACGCTTACCAAATATACGATCAATATTAGGGTAAGAGGGCCGAGGAGCGTGGTTGTCACCGTATAAGTAACGAAAAGTAGAGTAAGAGGTAATAGGATAGAATGAGTGGTCGAATAGATGGCAACAAGTATCAAAAAAGGGATGAAAATAACTAATGTGAAGACGGCGTTCTCCGCTTCTGACACTAGTGGGAGGTTGAGGGCGGCCGGAAATGAGTTGCAGCGGAGGACAAGGCCGAGCGCCACCACTAGAAGGAGGGGGATTAGGGGAGATGGCCCTTTGGCCATGTTTTTGAGTTTAATTAAGAAAGAAAGAAGTATTATATTAAGAGTGGAGATTAGTTAGTGATATATGCATGCAAATAGTGAGTAGTATATTAAATAGTGGTAGTGAAAATGAGAGCTCATTTTGCTAGGTGCTGATTTGGTAAACCAATCTCATAGTTTGGTATGGCTAAAATTCATCCAACATGTAGATTGGGTTGGGGGGATGCTGAATTATATATGCTTTGATTGGAAAGTATCAGTAAGTAGTAAGTACTTTTAATCCTTAGGTTTCTACTATTATTGTACAAAAAAAAAAAAAAAAACGTATTATTGCATGTCACATTTTATTACATTGCCAATAGGAAATAAATGACTCAAAAATACAATAATTAGTATGCTTACATGATCTTTTGTTGAAATGTTGCAAGTATAAATAGTGCAAATATATATGTGGTAATTAATACACGACCTTACACATATATATAAGACCCCATTATTGAAAATAAGTCGCATTCATAATCAGTTTATAATATAACATAAAACCAATTTCACATAAAACCATCTCCAAATTCTTTTATGAAACTGTCTAATGTTAGAAAATTGTAACTTGATTTAGATATTTTCTTCTAATTAATGAATTGATAAATTCTGGAGAGCATCTCCAGATAAAGATATCTCATTTCTTCCATATAAACTCCTCGTTAATTACAAATTATTCAAAAATCAAAAGAAAGGAGAAGCATAATAATCCTTGTTTTGCTGATACATAATGACTTTACACAGCAGAAGAAGTCATTCAAAATCAGCAAATGTATTATTACTACCAGATAGCAATAGTGTTAGATAGCAATTAAGTTGATGTAACAGTTGCCGTTGTGATCAAATCTTCGTTCCTATTACCTCATACTCGTGAGAAAGTTTAAGCGGCGATTCTTTGGAAATAGGTCTTTGTTCCGAAAAGAGCTCTAGATTTACAGTACCTGTTCCCCAGTGAATTAGACATTTTTGCACCTGGCTGATACTGAACCGGTTAACTAGAGCCAACCCGAGACATTTATCAACAAGCCTCCATTCGCCTGACAATCGAAATGTTGAAATATCCATCAATGAATCAAATACTTCTCCAAGGGTTTATTTGCAAGAAAAAAAAAATCTTTATTGGCTTTTCCGTAGTTAAGTTAAAACCGCAAGGGTAGTTTTGTAAACATCCCTGGTGATACTATACGATGGAAGCTATAATAACAATATTGCCAAAAGGATGGAAATGACAGAACTTTATGCCAAAGTGCAACTGGGTTGCATTTTATGTGTACTTTTAAACAGTATTAGTTGTTTCATTAAAAGGTATTAGTTTGACAGTATCAGTAGTTTCATTAAAACGTATTAGTTTTTTTTATTATACAGTGATAGTTGCAGGGTAAAATAGTTTCATTAGAAAACGAAAATTACCAAAAACTTACCAGATGGGCGAAGATCACCTTCGAAAGCCTTCTCACCAGATTCTGGCCAAACTTCATGCCTAGACCCGTCAACGGCGGTGAACTCGACGTATGACTCAGTTGGATGCAGCAAATTGAATGTTGGGTGTACTCTCAAGCACACAAGCCTGACAACAGAATTAAACAACTATATTATAAGTTTGTAAGATAATCATAAACACAAAAGGAGACTAATCAAATTCCATCACACGAGGCACTATAATAGATGTTTGACAGAAATAAAGCACCTGGATTTTCAAAAGACAAGAAAAAAGAGAGAGAGAGAGAGAGGGTAACAGAACACAATAGAGAGAAAAGTCTGCATGCATGCATATATACTCCTCGTGTATTTAGATATACTTCCACCATTCTACGACTCATTTGCTTAAATCGTGCATAAAACCGAATTGTTTTGCCCTTCCACTTTCCGGAAACGGGTTTAGAAAGCCAATTTGGGAGAAGGTATAAATTGAAGTCATTAAATTTGTACGCTTAGCAAACAATTGGGGCCACTGCAGGAGTATTTTTAACTCCAATATACTTTTGCATAACCAACAAGTTTCCATTTCTATCCTAGAGAACAACATAGGAACACTTTAATGTGATGGGAAAATGTTTTTTAGTCAAGTACGTTACCCCTATTTCGATTTTAGTCCTATCAACTTTCATGAATTAAAAATAGTTCAGCAACTTTCAATTTTTTCGAAATTTTGGTCCAGTGACCAGTTGTAAGAGTTGAAACATCAGGTTGACCAATCAGACTTTGCCACATGGACAAATCAAGTTCCGCCACATCAGCATCAACCATATGTTTCACCTCCTAAAGCCCGTTTCCAGACAAAAGTAACAAAAAATAGATGTTATAGGACTATTTTCAATTCGTGAAAGTCGACAAAACTAGAACCAAAATAGGGATAACTTACAGGACTAGAAAATTTTAGTTTCCCTTATATGACTAACAGGTCCATATAAAATTCATGAAAATATGTGTTGATGGAAAACCTCGAAAATCCTCCAGAACCAGCACCAACGTTTCGAGCTACAATGCAAGAATCAATCTGGAAAATCTTTTTGTTGTCTTTTGGGATGCATATCTGGCGTTCTAGGATCAAACCCCCTCCAATATCACCTTCTAATTGCAGTGACTCCACTTCTCCCGCCTGTTCCAGATCCCGCCTGCCAAGCAAATGTTAGCAGTAAATTTCAAGGATCCAGTCTTAAAATGAGCTCTATATATTTCTCTTTAATCCTTTTTAAAATGTGATCCATTTAGAAGGCAGTATTGATAAAATTTATAATGCACCACAAAATATGGATATGGTCATTTCCTTTAAAATATGTTGAAAACCCAGGTCTCAAGAAATACAGTAATACATGGTACATAATTCCTAAAAATCAGTTACTAGAATACAGACAAGGGTGACGGCTTATGTTAATGTTAGTCTCTTCTCTCATGGTTTTTTTTTAGAAAGTCATAAAATAAACCTAGTAAACTTATGGTTATGTAATTCTATGGTCGTAAATCTGAGTAATACCTTTTGTCATATAATGTGAGTACACTATTAAATTTAATGTCTTAAAATTCTGAATCTAAATGATAAACATTTATGTGTTCAATTAACTGATTATGACATAGTTCTTTATAATGTATCTCTGCCTACATGAACTTTCATATCATCGTTATTATCTAAATCAGTAATCAACATTAATTAGTAAACTAATATTTTATTACTTATAAACTTACTCAATGACAGAATACTCCTCTGAGCATCCAGCAGAACGGTACTCCACTCCACTGTATTCCTCATAGCCACTGATATCAACTCGACTATGAAGCCACTGAGTTCCTATCAAGAAAAAGAATACCAATTGGACAACTTGAATAAAAAAGAAACCTTAGATGCCTATTAATTAGGTATAAGTAATAAACTTATAGGCATTACTTGAAGGAAGGTGCTCCATTGAAATAATTCTTCCACCGATCCAGGGTACAACTTTGAGAGACCAATCCATGCTTTTTAGTTCAACAGGTGTCCTTGATAGTTCTGTTCCTTTGTGTCCAGAAACATCGTCCATGTCTGGAATACGTTTAGCACTTTCTGCAATCGAGACAACTTATTAATGCCACATACAAGCAGAAGTTTCCTTTTGATTTAACAAAATAATTCATGTGATCTACCAGAGTAAATGCTGTGTACAAAATATTATATAAGAAAAGAGTTGATCACCTATTCGTATTTTGAGTTGCTTTTCACTGGCTAGCACTAAATCTGACTCTTCAGTCTCTGAAGGCATTGGAATTTCCAAAATCTCTCCATCAATACCCCATGCATCGATCTATATGAGATTTAGCCACAAATAAATAGCAGTTAAATTTCAGATTACATGATATAAAGAGGATAACTTCACTGATGTCAATTTAGATTGCAAGTAATAAATCCAAGAACCGGTTACACACCATGGCACCTTTACCAAGCAGTAACTGCACATGTAAGCGACGTTTGGGCCTCTTCCATGATCCTTCAGTTTTCAAAACCTTCACGGTCACCACGGAAGACTGACGTTCAGCAGCATATGTTGTCATGAGATATCCTCCTTTAGCGTATTCATATCCATCACCATCATCTTCAAAAAGTAAACCTTCAGCTTTACCTGAAATTTTTTAGATTCAATGTGCTCCAGTCAATATCATTATGACGTCATAATGATGATGTAGAATTTACATAATCTACAGGCAGAATCACAAAAAAAATCGAAGAACTAAGTTTTTCAATGTGATCTTCTTATTTACCTCACTGTACTTTGGGACTCATTTTGAGTATTTAGGCTTCTTAGATACTTCAAGTTAGTTATAAAAAATTTGGTTCTTTTAAAGCTCGTTTGGTATCTCTTTACAGATTTCGGAGATAAAACCCAATTAACAAGGTTAGTGACAAGAACCTACAGAAGCAACCATCTTGAGGCGATAATTAATGAAAATTGTTTTACATCTTCCAAAAATGTAATTGCTTTACTCTTCATAATGCACCACCGACATTCAGAAAAAGGTCACGTCTCCAAAATAAACATTTTCTCATTGTAGACAAGTTGGAGAATAATAAGTAAAAAGAAAATAGGCAAATATTTCAATGCACCAGTTGCACCGTGCAAATGGTGCACAACTAATACTGACTAACTAATACCTTTTAGTAAAACAACTAATACCATTTCTCCAAAATAAACTTTTTCTCATTGTAGACAAGTTGGAGAATAATAAGTAAAAGAAAGTAGGCAAACTTCAATGCACCAGTTGTTTCAAGTGCACTTTTAAATGGTATTAGTTAGTCAATATTAGTTGTGCACCATTTGAACGGTGCAACTTGTGCACCCAAATGTTACTCAAGAAAGTAATGCTTGCTTATTCAGCTGAGGCCATTTACTACAGATGAAGCAACAGCACAAATGCAGAAAGATTACCAAATTCATCCAAAGCCACCAGCAGTGATAAATCATCCGTTGGATTAGCTTCACCAACATGCTGATAAGGAGGGTTCAGAGGAATGATAGATCCACCTATAAGATACAATGCAGGCAAATCCTACATGAGACGAAAACGGGACATTTAGGAATAGGTTCAAATCACTGACTGGTGTTAACTATGAACTGAAACAGGAAATGGAGGAAACTGAACTGGATGAGAATCTTCGAAATCAAAACTAAACCAGATGCCTTCTGGCAACTCATGTTTCATTTGATATAACTCCTGATCCCGTCCCGTGCTGCAACATGATAGACATGAAAAATGTACAATTTAGACGCACGGTTTTCAATCGTCCAATATAAGAGGATAGTGTATGTATTTTTCAAATACAATGCACCAGAAAATTTTCGGTTTATCTTCAAGAAAAAGAATTTAAACCTTGCATATATGAGAAGTGGTCCCAAGAGAAATGAATTTTCTTGTCTTCTTAGCTCCAAACTTTTAGGATCTGACAAGATTTTAAAAGTTAAAAACTTGTCAAATTTTAGAAAATGTGGGAGTTTATTCATTATCACAAATACCGGTGAAAAATGTGGGAGTTGCAACAGGAGTGCCTCGTGTATGAGCCAAGTAAAAGAGAGTGTATATGTGGGATAGAAGCCGATATCGCCTCCTTAATGCCAGCCGACAAACTTCTTCACACTGTATAGGAGTAACGAATAAGTGAGGATGGTAAAATAACAAGAAAAGTGCAACTCTGGGGTAATATAGTAATATGTAGCTTGATAGTTGCAGTAAACCAGTTACTTAGATATAGTAGCACAAAACCAAAAAGGTTTCTGATGAACAAATGATATAAAATGATAAGGAGACTAGGTGCACATATGGCAGTATATACAAAACCTGATCACTCAGCAAAACATGTATATTCTCCGATCAAATAATAAAGAAGTGTAAATACTATTACAGCCAGGTCATAACTTGTTGCATGGCAAGGTATTATAAAGCATGATAAACTCCAGTACAGAATTTAGAGGTAGTACTAGTTAAACAAAGGATGAAAGAACTTTAACTTGCATAAGAATTAAATGATGTAGGTTAAACATATTCTTCTAATCCATTGGACCAAAATGTTGCTATACAAAGGACAGTCTCAGGAAAAAATTAAACTTACGAATAGGAATCAATTTTCTGATGGCTTGGTCTTAGTAGTAGATACAAAACCTTTTAAAAACAGTTACTTCACTTGTGAACTCTGTAAATAAATTGCTGCATTATTAAGGAAAAGGTTTTCTAGTCTTGTAAATTTGACCAATTATGCTTTCAGGGCACTTCGCTTTCCCGAATTGAATTCCGTCCTGTTAACCTTCAAAGTTCAACTTTTTAGTCCTTTGACCGGCTACAGCGGGTTAGTAACCAGTTCCGAAGGTTAACAAAACGAAATTCAAAATTAAAATAATATAATTTTTTCTAAAAAAAATGTCAAGTCAGCTCATCGCTAGTTGCTCACCCGTTGTTGCTGGTCAAAAGACTAAAAAGTTGGATTTTAAAAGTTAAAAAGACGAAGTTCAATTTGGAGAAAGGGAGTGTCCTGAAATAAAATATAGACAAACTTACAGGACTAAAAACACCCTTTCCCATTTACTTAAGAAGGTTGAAGATTTGTACCTCTTCTCCGAAGGACCAGGGTTCATGATCACATAGTTATTAATGGCGCAAGGCGCCACAAACAAGAAGCGCCTGGCCAGCCTTAGGCGCGCGCCTTTATAGACAAACTCGCCTTGCATCCCTGGAAAAAAACAACATAAGACCTTGATAATTTCTTAGTAAACCTTACCCCAAGTCAAATTTTCACCTTGGTGAACCAACTCATCTTCATCTTCCATTAGTCATTCCTTTCATCTATATCCCCTCTTGATAAAAAGTGAATCTTGAGACCCTAGATGTGATTCACTTAAATATTAAGACTTAAGAGATAGTTCGATGTTATTTGATTTCAAACCCTAGATGTACGCAAGGCACGCCCTTAGGCGCGCCTTTTGCCGAATCAAAGCGAAAAGCGCCGAAAGCGGCGCCGAAAAAAATCCCAAGCCTATGGCAGGCGCCATGGCTGGCGCCCCGAGTGCCTGGCGCCTCAGGCGCGCCTTTAATAACTATGCATGATCAACAGTGTTAGTCTCAGAATGTCCACGACAAAAGGGAAACATGGAGCCCACTCCCATCCACCTTCCAAACAGCTTTGGTGTCGCATTACCAGCAAATCCACCGATATCAGGCCCCGAGAGCGGCTGACCGCTCAACCCCTGAACACAAAGAGAACTTGTATAATGGTATTTGAGAGATACATTTTCCCAAGATAGAGATAATGAATTTAGGGAGTGGAGTAATAATCAAACAAGACATCCATGGGAAAGACTTCCCTCTTAAATCATGAGAAAATGCTTGAATTCACTGCTATATTATTGATAAAATGTCTTTTTTAGTCCTGTAAGTTTGCACAATTACGATTTTAGGAATTCCACTTTCCCGAATTGAATTTTGTCCTATTAAATTTTAAAATTCAACTTTTTAGTCCTTTGATTGGCTACAGCGGGTTAGAAACCAGTTTTGAAAGTTAACAGGACGAGATTTTAAAAATTATATGTAAAAAATTTGAAAAAAACAATGTTAAGTCAGCTCAAAACTTGCTGTTTACCTGTTGTAGACTAAAGTTTGAATTCAAAATGTTAACGGGACGATATGAGTGTCCTGAAAATAAAAATAGGCGAACTTACAGGACTAAAAAAAATCTATTCCCTAAATTATTTTGTATTATCTCGAAACATACCAGCTGAACCACCATAGAGATACTCATGTGGAGGTGCTCCCAAGTAGAAAGATTATCACCAGTCCATGTTGCAGCATACCTTTGACTACCCACAAACCCAGCTCGTGTCAGAACAAATGGCCGTTTTTCTTCACTTGCTAATTTCATCCCTTCATATGTAGATCTAGCCATCAGCATACCATAAACCTGCCAAAAGTACCAAAGAGTCCCATCATCCACATTGAAATTATGACAATAGCTAAATTTAAAAAATTAATACTGATAGGCAAACAAGTAGTACATTGTGATAGTGGGAATGGTTCTGATGGCCTCCAAGTTCTGCATCTCCCCTGTGAATATTGCTTTCTGGCATTGTCTTTGTCACAGTCTATAAGATATATAACGTAAGAAAAAAGACAGGCAAGCTATTTTTTTTAAGGAAACAAGAATTTTATTAATGAAAATAAAGAAGGGTAAGCTATTAAAACGGAACAATTTTGACTTCACCTTGAACACAGCCGGTTCATTCATGTCATTCCATATACCATCTACACCGTTACAGACAAAGTCTTTAACTAGATTAGCCCACCATGAGCAGGCATTTGATTGAGTGAAATCAGGAAATACACAAGGCCCAGGCCAAACATCCCCTAAACATACCAGTCAATAATTAATGAACTTTTTAATACATAACAAGTGGAATAAAAAATTTACTGCTCGAAGTCGAAGGTAAGCAAATATTAAGAGTAATTTGTACCAATGAAAGGCTTTCCATCGGCAGTTTGAATCCAGATATCTCTTTCAGAACCACTATCATAGACAAAATAACCCTCTTCACTTTTAATCCCCGGATCAAGCATCCAGATTGCTTTGAATCCCTTTTGATGAAGATCATCTGCCAGAGACTTTGGATCTGGAAAACTATCCTGTAAAAAGGAAGGGTGTAATCTTCTTGACCATTCATTTCAGGAACAAATTCTCAATTCATGCACTCTAAGAAAGAATACAGAAAGAGTAACAGTCTACCAGTTACAATGTAGATTTCCAGAAGGAATAACTAGTAAAAAACTTGCCTTGTCAAAGGTGAAACATCGAAAACCATCCATATAGTCTATGTCCATCCATATGACATCACAAGGTATACTTTTATCCCGAAATGTCTTAGCAATCTGCGACAATAAGAGAAACAAAGGGTCAAGGTTAACAAAATAAACTTCAAATAACAGAAAATAGGATCAATTTATGACCACTTTTATGTATAAAGCTCACATGTGGGAATTTGATAGCAGTTTTGACAATTAGACTTATAATATATTATAGGAAAAGAAAAGGACTTAATATGCAAACGAAACAGAAACATAGAAGAGGTATGAGCAAATATGTTTCAACCTCACGAACTCGAGCATCCGTATGGTAGCTCCATCGGCACTGTTGATAACCTAAGGACCACTTCGGTGGCATAAAAACAGTTCCTGATGACAAAAACACCGAAAAAAGCAATCACAAAATTGAAACAATGAGGAGAAAGAAAAAATTCAGACAAGTTAAGCAGCCGTAATAGTAACATGAGCTTAGTAATGATCGCCAGTTACACAATAAGAAGTTTTACAAAGAACAAATAAGCAATGGCCGTATTTCACTGAGTCAGCGTTGTACTCCCCTAAAGCTCGTGTATCAAACAGGTAACATAAATATCAAATCTATTTTCTATAATGCAGAAAGGTATATAATTCTATTAAAATGAGAAGAGAAAAAATCATTTTAACTATATTAATATCATAGCATGTAAAATGATCAGTGGTCAGGGGAAGTCAGTTGCAACCTTTTCAAATACATCATGTCATACAGCATCATAATATACTCCCTCCGTCACAAAGATAGTCACACTTTGATTTTTACACAGACCAATAAATCATCACTAATTGTGCTTAGAAGTATGGATTTAACCTATAGATTTCCTGATATGCCCTTATAAACATGATTACTCTCAATGATCTTGGAATCGAAAAACGTTTCACACGTTACAATAATGATTTCATATTAAATGGTAAACATGATTAATTCCAATATACTCCCTCCGTCCCGGTGTAATTGTCTCGTTTCTTTTTATTGTTTTGTTTAAGGAATAATAATAAAATAATAAAAATGAAGGGTAGTTTTAGGTATTGGGAGAGGAAAAAGGTATGTGGAGTAATGAGCGGAGTAGTGAGTGACATTTTTTGTAATATTGTGTAAAAAGTGAGGATAAAAATTATGGGTAATGGAGTTACTTTTTCCTTTTATGGAATGGGAAAATTATAGTGGGACGTCCATAAAAGAAAAGCGAGACAATTATAGTGGGACGGAGGGAGTACATTAAATAAGGGAATTTTATACATTTTACACGCCTCAAATGAAGTATAACTATAATTTGGGACAAACCAAAAAGGAAAATCTGATTATCTTTATCGGGACGGAGGGAGTATATTAAAAGGCTTAAATCATGGAAAAAATTTATGTTGATGTACATGTACGTAAGGACAACACTGGAAAATACCATCATTATGAATCTGATATCTTATTTAGAAACTTAATCCCATAGGTAACTATATTTGACTATTTCTTCCGTCTGACCTTTTATTGTTATTTTCCAAAATGTCAGATCATCAAGCATTTCACATTGTATATAGAATTCTTACGAAATGTCGACAAAGTATTCAAATAAAGTTTTAGAACAATATATTGCAGAAGTTGGACAATGAATAAATAGAAGTTGAGTAAGCACTTCATAGACTTAAAAAACAAGTAATAACAGGAGTTTCACTTGTCATCTCCAAATGTAAATAGAGACAATATGTATGCTTGAAAATCATAATTGCAGAGAGCATATTACCAACTGCCCGTGAAAATGAGACAAGAACATCAGTTGGTGAAGCATTTGGACCAAATGTGATGACAGGATAGGATGATGAAGAAATTATCTTCACTTTAGATTCTTTTCGCAAGTCAATCTGTTAAAAGTAATATGTTACTACAACACCCAATTTGTATAACAAACTACCTTCATAAAATAACTAAGTGAATCACAAATACCTCACAACATCGAGTTGTATCAGCAAGAACTCCAAGTGCCTCTCCATTAGGAAGAACAGCCAAAACCCAAGGGTGTGATTGGTACAAGGAAGTAGTTCCAGGGCCATAGCCCCAGGCATCAGTATTCCAAGTAAATATCTATTAAAATTGAAAATTAGAAATATACAAACATACGCACTATAAATGAATTTTTTTATATAAAGACAGTCTTGTATGCACCAGGTGCACCGTGCAACTCAAGTGCATTTTTAACGGTATCAGTTGTTTGCACTAAACAGTATTAGTTGGTCAGTACAGTTGCATCGTTCAACTCGTGTACAAGAGACCTACTCTTTGATGAAGCTTAGTAATATCAGATTTAGTGTGCTTACCCTTGTCCCTGTTCGCTCAAGCTGCCCACTAACTTCTCCAGTTCCATAAAATGAAGTGTTCGGTGGAAACTACATCATAGCCAGATTGTATCCCATTATTAAATATTTATTTACAAAAATTAAACACCATATGCAAGTTGCCTAAAAGCAAAGATATAATAAATATATAGTGGTAATAGCATGATATATCACATTTACCTCTAAATTAACTATTTGCTGTCCCAATACACATTCAAAATCTGGAATGTAGGTTGGAACTTTATGGATTTTTTCTAGTGTTGTATCCCTGACTTTCGGGTTTTGAAAGGAAATGCTTGGAAATGCACGATTCCTATCATCTGCAGAACAATCAAAACGAAATACTCCCTCCTCAAGTATCGGCTCAAATATCATTTTCCCAGATTGCCCCTCTGAATTTGATGATGTCCCTTCATCTCCAGCCATCTTAGATATTACTGATGATCTTTGATCAATCAACCTCCTTTTAACTTTCCTCTTTCTATGTGCCGAACAATTGTATCAAGAAACTTCCCCAGACCATATAATTTCCCAAGTTATCAACAGCAGTGAAGAATCAAATGAAGAATATGAAAAGGGAAATAAGTAAAAAGGTCCATATGTATCACCACTATGGTATAACTAAGAAGTGAGAATTCAAAGAATAAGTTAAGGACATCAAGCGACTACAAATATATTTGTTAACACATTTCTCTAATTCAATCAAAACAGTTATGTCAAAGGAGATAACATCACAAATTCTAATAGGGATATAAACAAATAAACCAAAGTTTCTCGATTAACATCTTTCAATTCAAGAAAATCAAATTACATCAAAGAGCAAAGAACATCAAGATACTCCAAAAATATTTCTCCACACACATCTCTTCAGTTCAAGAAAATAAAATACGAGTAGAAATAAGTGTTGATACACTTTCTTGAATTCAAAGAAGCAGAAAACCTTGAATTCAAAAAGAACATAAAACAAGAGGACGGCAAATACAAATTAAACTACAAGAAAAGAACATCAAGAACCTTCAAGAATATTTCAATTCAAGAAAAATATAGATTATACATTTTAAACTGACCTGTGAAGCACAAAATTCCTTGCAATCGCTTTGCTACTGAAATGGGCTTGTGAAATCAAAAAACACGGTGAAGAAAAAAAGTTTTGGGAGACCCATTTGACGTTGGTGAAAGACAACGGCAAATTGAGGTGGAACGATCAAGTGATTGTTGCCTGTTGAACAATGCTTTATTTAAATAGAGCTGTTTTTCCATCTTGGTTCGAGATTTCAATTATTTTAAATTATAAAAAACCTGGAAAAAAGAAAAAGTTTGCGATAATTTTATTCGTTGGAATCAGAGATATTCGTGTAGTTTAGTGGGGTGCGGTTTTTCCTTAATCAAGCACTGTCGTGAAAATTGCTGGGCATTCATGGTAGTGCTGAATGCTGACGCATCTCTTTCTCTGTGCAGAAAAGGTAAAAGTGTGGATTTGAGGTTAATCTTTTTCCTTCTTTTTTTTTTTTTTAATTACGTGGGTGTATTCAATTGAGATTCTATTAAATTTTCTTGTACTTTAAAAAATCAGTAAATTTAGAAAATTCATAAACTCCATACAGAGTTTAATTGACTTTTTTTATTAATTTACATGAATTTTCATAGACGTAACAAGATTGTGGAATACCTAAAGAAAACAGTTTATGCAAAAAAAAGCTAGGTATCCCGAAAATCAGGAATACAGCAAAAATTATAAACTGGGAAAAGGGAGCCTTCATATTACTGTCAATGCGAAATAAGTAATCGAAGAAAAATTCAACCAAAAAAAAAGAAGACCTCACCTTGTGAAATTTTGGCTTTATTGAAAGTAGTCAAGGACGAAACTGCAGAACATCAATGTTTATTCTTATGATTTGAAGAATTTCATGAGAGAGGATAAGGAGGACTTGGAATTGTTGGTACTGAAATTATGAAGAAATTTATGAGGGAGAAAGAAGAAAATTATTGGCGGCGATGACAATAGAGAACAACGGTTTTTTTCTTTTGACCTTTCGTCTTCAGAGTTCTCTGAGAATACGTAAAAATCTCTGATTGTTAGAATATATTTTGGAGAGTGAAATTTATTTATATTTTTTAAAGAGAATCAAAGAAAATCCATAAAGTATTAAAATTCATAGACTGTTGAATACCTAAAGATTTTTTAAGACTTTTTAAAATCCGTATTGAATACCTCACGATTTTTAAAGACTTTTGAAAATCCGAATTGAATACCCCCAGACTTTGAAAGTTTTAAAAAATCCTACAGACTTCACAACCAATACACCCCTTAATGTATAGGAAATATGATGGAATAATTATAAAAATGTTAAATATCTAAAGTTTGATAGGAGAATTTTAAATTTTTTAGATTTGAGAAGTTTAAATATGTACGTTTTAATGCAAAAGAGTGGTGACCTCAAATGCATATAAATCAAAGAATAATCTACCGTGAATCGAAATATATACAACAATAATATTTAAATGAGAAAATAATGTTTCATGTAAACTCGTTGTTATGTCCATAATAATTCGGATTAAAGGCCAATCACAATTGGGCTGAAGATTGTTCCTATTTGGTTTGAGGCCCAACTTCATGAAGTGACGACTTAAAAGCCCACCTAGACTCACCCAGGGAATTATTTCGGCTTTGAAGGTCGTCTTATAATGAGCTCTCCAATCAATGACGAGCTCATCAGATAAGTGTACCTTAAAAGGCGAGCTTAACCTTCAAGAGATAGGTAAACAACCAAGCTAGGGGTGAGGTCGTCAATAAAGGACATCTAGAATTAAATGTGATGGGACCTGGTGCAGAGTTTCAGAACATAATATCTTCCTAAAACTGCTACGATGTCGGCATAAACCGGCGATAAAATGGTGTAAGATATCGATTCCCAAGAATGATCAGAGAAATCCAGCGGAGATCCTAGATTTTGTCCAGGTGTCATCCAACGAGCTAGACGAGCAACCTCCCCTGAAAGACTTGATATCTGAGATCTCTTGCATTAAATTGAGGTGCAGGCATCTAACGCTCATTAAGTAGCTAGATAGAGAATGAGATTCACTCTCCAATGTATTATAAATAGAGATATTTATGCCATAAGAATGATCCGAATTTATTACAAGACAACCATATTATCATCAAACTTTTAAACATTTATTTATTCATATTAAATGCTCTAAGAACACATTTATTGTTCATCTTTAAATCATTTATTGTTTGATTAGCTAATTATTAAAGTCACACACCAATCTTAATTTCCTATTTAATTAGCTATCAACACTAGAGGTGGGAATAGGTCGGGCCTAGGTAGGCTTCTCATTGAAAAGTCTTGGCCTGGTACATATGTGTTAGGCTCAAGCATGGCCTGTTATCTATGACAGGCTTTTTAGAAGGCTCAAACCTGACCTTTTTAGTAAACGAGTCGGGCTTGAAAGCTTGTATAAAGCTTTAAGCCTATTTCACTTTAAATATAATTTTTTTTTCAAAAAAGTTATTAAGATTTTGATAATAAGATCGATTTAATTTTATTCTAGTTTTAACAAGATTGGCGATTAAGCTTATTTTATTGAATAATTTATTTAATTAAATATTATCTTATATTAGTATTATTAATTATTTTAATATAAAAATAATTAATAAATATATAATATTTTTATTAGATATTATATATTAAACGGGTCGGCCTGTTGAACTTAAAAAGACTTTATAAAAGGCCTAAACCTGACCTGTATAAATAAATAGGCTTTTAAAAAAGCCCAAGTCTGAGTTGTTTGCTAAAAAAGCCGATCCGAGCTTTAGTAGGCCGAGCCGTAAGCCCTATCGGGTAGCCTGACCTGTTCCCACCCCTAATCAACACTCAGTGTTAAAACAAAAACAAAAAATTAATCTTTCAAAAAAAAAAATTGTTTATGGATCGATTGGATTTCTTGTTATGCAAACACATCTTCGATTACATTTTCATAAAAAACAATGCAAGAATAATGATGCAATTAACTACGCCTTTCGTCTTCAATAATAAAATGTACTTCAACCAACTCGAAAAGGTCCATTTAGAAATAAAGGCCCAAGATTTACATGATGAACAATTTGATTCAAGTCCCTGTATCAAATGGTCCAATCTGCCCAAGTTAAAACGCGTCCATCAAAAGACAACTTGCTGAAACGTGGTTTGTCTTTTGGTGGCGATTCGGGTACGTATGTGCTCATTGTATTTGAGTGCAGTGGAAACTACAAATCATCTCTTGCTTATGTGTCCGTCGGTGATCTTGGTTTGAAGTGTTTTGTTACAGTGTATTAAGGATATTAGTTGACCATGTATTTATAGAATAGATTTTTGTATTTATTCTTTTATTTATTTCCTTAATACCAGGTCAATCTAGTTGTAATTGTATTCACGTATATACATAGTGGAAAAACCCCAATCACCTCATTAACGGTGATATTCAATTATCCTCACATGGTATCAGAGCCAAAATCGATCCTAACCCTATTTTCTCTTCCGCGATCCTTCCTCCGTCGGACGGTCCCCTCCGACACCTTTGATCTCCGGACAGGTCCCCTCCGGCAACATCATCTTCTCACAAGTCTCAGTTTTTTCTTTCTCAGCGACGACACACTATTTTCAGAATCGCATCCCTAGCGATTGCTTCAATTTCAAATTGCACGTAACCCTAGCGCTCCCATCCCACCTTCTCCAGTTCGTCACATCTGATTGCACCAATCCAAGCGTAACCCTAGCGCTCGCTATCATCTTCTCCGGTTCGCATCTGTTCAGTCTAACCCTAGCGCTCATTTTTCTCTTCCCTCATCGCGATGGCCGACACAACCACTACTGACTCCCTTCCGGTAACTACCATGTTGAACATGGTTCCGATCAAGCTTGACGCCACAACCTATCTCATGCGGCGTTGTCAAGTGATGTTCATGGTTGAAAGCTTCGATATCATGGGTCTGCTCGATGGCTCCACTGTTGCCCCTGAACCGACCATTACTTCCGCCGAGGGAGTCGTCTCTCCCAATCCACTCTTTGCCTCCTGGCGTATACGTGATAATAAATTGCTGAGTGTCATGTTTACGTCTCTCACGGCCGAAGCCGCTTATGAGGTTATAGATTGCTCTACCTCTCATGCTTCGTGGTCCACTCTCACGGCTGTTTATTCTGATGCTTCGACTGCCCATACGCACCAGTTGCGCGAATAACTCCTCTCACTTCGCAAGGGCGACCTCTCTGTTGAAGATTATGGGCGCAAGTTCAAGCTCTTGTGTGATCAACTCTCTGCCATTGGTCGACCAATCGACGAGGATGACAAGAGCCACTGGTTTTTGAGAGGGCTTGGTGTTCAGTTTGCAGGTTTCGCGGATACGCGAATGGCGATGCCGAAAATCCCTGTGTTTCGGGACATGCTTCATCAGGCACGCCAGTATGAGTTGATGTTTCGGGCTATGGAGGGTAACTCTTCCTTCAATGCAGCGTTTACAGCTTCCAAAGGGGACAAACAACGTAATTCTGGTTCTGGAAACTCGTCACGGAATGGTTCTTTTAATGGGCAGAATTCTGGTGGTAGAAACTTTCACCAATC
Organism: Stenogyne calaminthoides; assembly: GCA_037126765.1. NCBI lineage: Eukaryota > Viridiplantae > Streptophyta > Magnoliopsida > Lamiales > Lamiaceae > Stenogyne > Stenogyne calaminthoides. Next base: position 47,419,556 of record JBBCBC010000001.1, on the reverse strand, counting down.
TGGGCAAAATTCAGGAGGGCGTGGTAAAAATTTTCAGCCGGGTTTTCGGGGTAATTCGGGCTAAAATGCTAACTCACAAGGGCACAACAATGCTGGAGGTCGTCGTACTTACATTCCAAAGTGTTAGATTTGTCGTGGGGAGCACTATGCTGAGAAGTGCCCTCAATTTATTGTTGCTCGCTCGGCTATGTCTTCGGCGAATCTTGCTCAAGCTTTTCACTCATCTTGCAATGTATCTGACTCGGCTCCTGATTGGTACTTGGACTCTGGGGCATCGGCACATATGACCAATCAACCGTTTGCACTCGACTCATTTGAGTCGTATACTGGTAACGGTTCTGTTATTGTTGGTAATGGTCCTGCATTACATATTTCGCATATTGGTACTTCTAAACTGTCTGGGGATGTTAATTTATTGGATGTTTTAGTTGTGCCTCATATCACGAAAAAAATTATTGTCCATCAGTAAGCTAACTGCAAATTATCTGTTGATGTTGTGTTTTCTGATAAATTCTTTGTGATTCAGAACCGGGTCACAAAGAAAATTCTGGCTCAGGGAAGGTGTGATAAAGGTTTATACTTACTTGATCGGGGTGTTCCAGCTTTGGTTGCTGCTATTCAGAATAAAGACTTGAAGGCTAGTTTTGATTTATGGCATCTTCGCCTGGGGCATGTCTCATTTTCTGTTATTTCTTTATTGCAAAAGCTAGGACAATTGTCTATTACTTCTTTATTACCGAATCCTGCACTTTGTTCCTCTTGCCAGTTGGCCAAGAGTAAACGCTTATCTTTTGCTTTGAATGAGAAACGTGTTGATGCAGTTCTTGATTTAATTCACTGTGACTTATGGGGTTCAGCTCCTATTACTACTGTTGATGGTTTTAAGTATTATGTTGCCTTTGTGGATGATTACTCACGGTTTTCTTGGATTTATCCTCTTCGTGCAAAATTTGAATTTTTTGATGTATTGGTGAAGTTTCATGCTTTTGTATGCAATCAGTTTTCTCGGACCATTAAGGTTTTCCAGAGTGATGGTGGTACTGAATTTGTTAATACTCGGGTACGTGAGTTTATGTCGTTGCATGGTATTCTTCATCGTCTCTCATGTCCTTATACTTCTCAGCAGAATGGGCATGCAGAACGTAAGCATAGGCATATCTCTGAAACAGGTTTGTCGATGATGTTTCATGCTCATGCTCATGCTCATGCTCCGGCTTCCTTGTGGTTTAATGTTTTTGCCACTGCCGTCTATGTCATAAATCATCTGCCTTTATCTATCCTGTCGGATAAATCACCTGCCTTTTTCTATCCTGTCGGATAAATCGCCTTTTGAGATCTTATTTGGGTCAGTTCCGAACTACGACAACTTCAAGCGTTTTGGTTGTCGAGTTTATCCGTTCTTGAGAGACTATGCTGAACATAAATTAGCTCCCATAAGTCGGCCATGCATTTTCATTGGTTACAGCAGTGTGCACAAGGGATTTTGTTTCCTAGATCCGGATTCTTCTCGGGTTTTCTTGAGTAGACATGCTCAATTTGATGAGTTCTATTTTCCATTCTCCGGGGCTTCTCGTAGTCCTCTCGATCCCCAAATGGTTATTTCTAGATATCTATTGAAGTTTTCTAGATGAAATGCGGTCGTGTTACCAACACCCCTAGGGAGGTTTTTTTTATATTTCCTTTGTTGCATAATCATTTTTATGAGTTAGGACTTGGAACGGTGCAACCTTCCCGAGCCATGCCGAGTCCTACTACGCCCGTCCCTCGGCCAACTCGGTCAGACGATACGGACACCTTTCTACCCGTTTTCTTAAATTTCAACCGCTTATACATCCGGCTAAAAACCTATTAGTGATCATGTATTTAATCTCAGTTTTAGCCCTTCTTTTATTTTTTTATAATTTTAATATCGATGGACAAAAGCGACTCTCTGTTCTCGGACAAGATGGTCGGTTGATGACGCCTCGAGGTCAACTTGGATTAAAATTTTAAAAAATTAAATTTTTAATATCTTCACCAAAAATTTGATTCATCCTGATTTTTTAATGGTCTGAGTGCCCGTCTTTGGGTATTTAATCCTCGATATCCGGTTGATCTTTCTTATGATTGATTTTTATTGCGCATTGCTCTTTAATCGCGAATGATCATTTTGGAGTTCTACTTGTTGCGACTCAGAACTGAGGTTTTTAGGAGTCATGGCGTGTTACTATTGCTAAATCTCCGAATTTTGGTTATCGGATTTGAATCTATATGCAAGAGGAAATTGATGCTCTCGCGATAATAAAAAATTTCTTGGGATCTTTGTTATGAACCCGATGATTGTGGTCGTCCTCCTTTGATGCAACCAAATATAATTGGCTGAAAAAACCTCCTGAATCATAAAATAAACCTTTTTAAAATGGGTATTTGAACCAAGTTTCACTCGTGATGGCTTACAAATAGACAATTGTGGGGTCAGTTTGAGTGAGGACATTCATAAAGCTTCAATCTTGTTGCTCGAGGATTTTCCTTTTAATGAGGTTATCAAGTTGGGTTTTTGAACTTTCATCACACCTTGTAAATCTTGTTTCCCGTTGTTAAATTCCTGATACGCCATCGTGTTCGAGTTATCCGGCTATTTTTGATTCAACATAAGTGGTCTTTACATTAGATTGATGTCAAGAACGCCTTTCTTAATGGGGTTCTTGACAAACCGGTTTTCATGGCTCAGCCTCCAGGGTTTGTTGATTCCCGTTTCCCCGATCATGTATGTCGATTGAAGAAGGCGTTATATGGTAGATAAACAAAACATGTGACGTTCTATAAATCGGCTCCTCTTTGATTTCTGGTTTCTAGATGTTCAACACTTATCTCTTGACTTGGGTTTTGGCGAGTCTCTATTATGACTCCTTTTTATTTTTTAAAATTATTTTTTCTCATTCGAGGTACATCCGTCCTTTATCTTCTTTTGTATGTGGATGATATTATTGTCACAGGTAATGATGGTGACATGCTCAAGACATTCATTGCTCGCACTCACAAGGAATTTGCTATTAAGGATTTGGGCCGCCTTAGTTATTTCCTTGGTCTTGAGGTCTCGTACACTTCTGCAGGATTGTTTGTTGGCCAGGCTAAATATGCCCATGATATCCTAGAGAGGGCGAACTTGCTGGATGCCAAACCGGTTGCCACTCCTCTTGCAACTGGGGAGGTTTTTGTTAGTGATGGTCCTTTGTTCCATGATCCGACTTTATATCGCTTTCTGGTTGGAGCACTTAGGGAAGATTTTAACCATCACTTCGACCTAAATAAAAAATTTATCATGCGTTTTAAAGTAATAGGAGAAGATCGTTAATGTTGTCGGTCGGTTCTGCATTTTTCTGACGGTGAAAAAAAAAACTCAATTTCATATATTTTAGAAGAAATATAGACTACAAGTTTTTTTTATACATTAAAAATACAAATTTTGTTATAATTTGAATTATATTTGAAATGATGATCATTTCAATGCAGTGAAAAGGATTTTACGGTATGTGAAGGGTACTATCCATTAAGAAAAACATTTCTATCCTTTACTAAGCATTTTTTAACGAGTCCTTAGTCACCGGTTACTCGGGATCTTGATTGGGCTAAGATTAAATTGCATTGTGACACGTCGTTCTACGTACGGATATTCTATTTTCTATGGTGGTAATCTGGTTTCTTGAAGTGCAAAGAAACAACCTTGCGTGTTAAATTTGAAAAAAAGCGATTGATGCTTCGTCCAAGTTTTTTTTTTTCGGTGTGAGTCTAAGATATAATATCGAAGCTATGGCGAATCGATTAACGGCAAAGTAAATTGTTTAAATTGTTTGGCTCACTAATCTCTTGAGAAAGTGAGTTCGTATCAAGATCTCCAGTTTTTTCAACTATTTTTTTTTAATTATTTTAAGAATGATAAATCAATTAAACTATTTTTTTAAATTTAAAATAGTTTACGTGTGACAACAAAAGTGCCATCTTTCTCAGCCAGAATCCGGTAGCTCACAAACGAGCTAAACACATTGATCTCGACTATCATTTTGTTCGAGAGTTGGTCTTGAATGGGAAGATTTCCACTCAGTTTGTTCCGTCTCATCTTCAGCTTGCAGATATCTTCACCAAAAGCTTGCCTCGTCCGGCCTTTGAGCTTCTTCGATCCATGCTATGCGTGTGTCTTCACCCCACGCAATGCTTGCGGGGGATATTAAGGATATTAGTTGACCATGTATTTATAGAATAGATTTTTGTATTTATTCTTTTATTTATTTCCTTAATATCATGTCAATCTGGTTGTAATTGTATTCACGTATATACATAGTGGAAAAACCTCAATCACTTCATTAACGGTGATATTCAATTATCCTCACACAGTGGCTTGGCAAGTTTGTCTTATATTTTGTGCGTGCGAAATGATCATATTTTTGGAGTTCATGAACTTGGAACAAAATTATGTGAAAAAGAGGTCTTGGGACTCATATGGCAGAGTACTATTTGGAAGCTTTGAAAAGCTAGGAACGAATTGATCTTTATAGAGAGCAGATACTCCTTAAAAGAGCTAATTGAGGGTGTCAAGTTTTGTACCTGAAAATGGATTTGAGCTCATTATCAGTTATTGTTCGTGGTGTCCTTCAACATTTTGGATTATCAGCCTCTTGAAAGCTTACCGTTAAACTTGTAATTGATTTCTTGGGATTATTTATGTGATTTTGTCGGGAATTGAGTACCATTTGTACTCGTTTAATGAAATTCATTTTTCCTTAAAAAAAAAAAAGCTTATACATATTTGACCATCATTAGTATTTTATTAGAGAAAAATAAAGTGTGCGAATGCACATTAGTCTTGGGATACTAAAACCTATTTATGAGATAAAAATGCAGTTTTCGATAACTTATTTCATTTAGCTTTTATTTTATTATATATTTAATATATATAGTGATGAGAAATAATACAGCCTCCTGAATCATAAAATTAAACCGTCTTTTAAGTAGGGATGACAAAGGAGCGAGTTCAAATCAAATCTATATTGAATTCGTCTCGTTTGGGCTGGGTTTGAACCCGATCAAATGGGCTTGGAACGAGTCATTCAGTCATGGGTTTTAATAAGTACTTATAATTTTATTTTCTGAAAAAATATGAAAATGTTTTTTAATAAGACGTCGTTACCTGCATTTTAATGACCTTTGTACGGACGTTCATACTAATTAACCTTGCAATTAGTACAATTGTGGGGTCATCTATTTAATGATTTAAATCTTGAGGGACATTCCCATGATAATATCAATTATTATCATGTTACTTTATACCCTGTTCCTTTTAATGAGTTTTATCCAAGTTGGTACTTGTTTTGATTTATTTTTGGTGCCCCTTTTCGAATTTGTCCTCCGCCTTATTTTTTGACTCATGAGTGTAAAATCTTGTTTGCATGAGTTACGAGTCATTTCAGTGTAAATATGTTACATGTTTAAATAAATACATCAAGGTGTATATGAGACGTATTCATCATAATATATTTATACATGAGCGTGTTACAGGAACAAATTCATAACAAAATCCAAATTTTAGATTGAGTCTTAATTTTGACTTTATGAATCTTAATTTAGCTGTATCATTCTGATGCACATAGTATTCTTCATGTATACTCCTATAAAACAACACAACAATTATCGGTGCATGTGCTAATGTTGATTTAAACATGTGATGTCCTATATGAATGTTCTAGGATTAACAATTATTAAAATCTTAAAAAATCTTTTGAGTAGGAGTGCCAATAACGTGACACACAAATTTACGAGAGCTTTTCGTTTGTATGAAGACTCCTTTTGCTGGGATGATTGTGGTCGGACTTCCTACGCCTCTTTGCAGTTGTAATAATGAAAGTTAATCTTTTTTGCATTAAAAAAGAATAAATCTTTTGAGTACTCATTCAAGTTTTGATAAGTAGTCTCCTAATTTAACTATTCCTAATGCTAATCATCCTTCCGCCTTTGTATAGATAAAATAATTACCACCTTAACATGTGACGTTCTATGATTGGTTTACTATAGACATGTGACATCTTGTGTTTGATTTCACACTATGACTAGTTTTAATAAAAGACACACTTACATGCACGTAGTGTAATTAGGACATTGACGTTTTAACACTTTGGGAATGATGAATATTGATTATGATAGGTTGTACTCCGTCTCATACATTAGACTATCTCATACGAGTTTTTATCTTTTAATAATTTTAAAATCCCTTTGAAATGGATAAAATTTGAAACTTTTTTTTATATCATTCATAGTTGGGTATCTAATTCCCATAATTCCTGTAAAAAAAAAATACATAATTCCTGATATTCTTTATCCTAATTTTGTAAAATATTTGATAACAAATATGTATTAAGAAATAAAATTTAAAAAATTTACTATACTAGATTTTGAAATAAACCTATTTTTTTAATTTGTTAATATTATATGCGACATAATTACTGAGGAAATGTTGATGCAAATTTATTATGAGTTAATATATTTACTAGATAATACATGAGTAGAATTTTTGTGAAATATTATATAATAGTGATATGTACAATACATCATAATTAAGACAAATTAAACAAAAACTCGCGAGTTAGATCCAAAATTTGGTCGGTCGGCGGTTGGTGGGTGGTCGGGCACCCAGAATTGGGATCTTCTTCACCCGAAAAGGAGCAAGCGGGGTTGTGGGTCATTTTGTGGGTTGGGCGGACGCATATATATTTATAAAAGAATATTTTTACCAAACATGTATTGTAATTTAGTGGTTCAAGTCTGTTGTTGATGCAATTGGTCGCAAGTTTGATTCTAATTGAGCACATAATTTTAAAAAAAAAAAATTGTATCAAGTTTTTGTATGTAGTAATCTATGTACGAACAAAAAGTGTTACACTATGAAGAAAAACGTGTTACCGCATGAACAAAACCAGTACAAGCGCGAAAAGAAATCCCCAATCCAAAATTACAAAATTAAAGAATAACTTAATGTGTTACTACGTGAACAAAAGAGTGTTACCCTATGAACAAAAAAATATTACTACATGAACAAAAATCAGTACAAGCGATGAAAATAAATCTTCAGTCCAAAATTACAAATTTAAAGAACAGGGTGAGAAGAGTGTAGAAGGATCTGAAAGACTACTTCACAAAATCGTAGGAAAAAGAACGAAATGACCTGTAAATTTGCGAGGATGAGAAAATTGAAGCGAGGATGAGAAAATTGAAGAGAAAGAGAAAAAAAAGAACAAAAGAAGAAAATGAAAAATCTAGAGACACACCACCATCAAAATGAACGGAGATCTGATAGCGTTTGTTGCGATGCGAGAAGAGAAAGAAGAAGAAATTTGTCAGCGTTTGTGGTTGCGCGACGTGAAGAAGAAGAAGAAAGCCTATTAACCCGCCAACACTCTGCCCCAAGCCCGGCTACGTGACCCGCGAAAAAAAAACCTCAATTTCACATATCACTTGTATACAATATTGCATACAAGTTTTTGCGATAATACATTAAGAAATACAAATTTTGTTATAATTTGAATTATATTTGAAATGATTATAAGTTAAAGTAAAATTTTTAATTAATTTATTTTTTCATGACATTTTGTGTATATAGAGTACGAGTAAATACTCTATCAAAGAACTTATACATAGTAGATTATTTAATTTGTAGAATAATTTTTTGAGGATGAAAAATCGTAATAAAAAAATGCAAAATAAGCAAATCTAAGCCATATTTTTAGTTTTTCATCAATTTTAACGTATACTTTTTTATCTCTTCAAATTTAGCACATATTTACATTTAATACTTAAAAACATCCTGAGACACCATTTTCGACAAGGACCATCTGGTGTGGTCGTCAGAGTCCACCTGTCTTGTTAATGTGTAAATATTAAAATAAAAAAATATCGCCACCTAAGATTAAAAAACACGGGATATAAAAACATCTTGGGTCACTATTTTTTTAATTTTAGGTAATGATATGTTTTATTTTTTTTATTTGAATATTTACACATCAATAAGACAAGTGAATACCCGCGACCACATCAGACGAACCTTGCAAAAAATGGAGAGTGAGAATATTTTTAAGTAATAAGCGAAATTATGTGTTAAATTTGAAGAGAAAAAAACATGTGCTAGAATTGTTAAAAATTAAAAAGTACTCCTATGTGATAGATATGATTATTTGGCCTAAAAAAAAAATACAAACTCTTATTTTTTTTATGAAATATATTCATGAATTATCTTATGGAAAAGACTTGGTCTAATTAATACACTAATGAGAGAGAGATACATTTGTATTCTCTAATTGAGACTCTTTACCTAATATCGATTGTACATAGGCACTTCTTTACAATAATTTGAACCTGATCAATGTACACTATTTTTTCAAGGCAAAATGCATTTTCAGGTTTCTAAATTATTATTTTTTATTTTGAAAGGTTGTTAAACTATTTTTTTTGTTTTAAAAAGTTCCTGAACTATTAAATTTTATTTTAAAAGGTTCTAAACTATTTTTTTGTTTAATGAAGTCCTTAAACTATTGATTTTTGTTTCAAGCATTCCTTTTTTACGGAATTTTCTAAATAATCTAACGGAATTATCCCAACCATTAAAAAACAAATTACTATATTGACAATTTTGAAAATGATGATGTGAGGTTAAAAATTTTTTCTTACTTAATTATCATTAGATGAAAAAAAAAAAAAAAGAGTATCCAGTGTGAAAACAAAAAAATCAATAATTTATGCATTCCTTTTTGGAGGTTTCGATTTTTATTAAATAAAAAAATAGTTTAAGAACTTTTCGAAATAAAAATTAATAGTTCAGATGCTTCTTAAAAAAAATATAGTTTAAAGATCTTCGAAACAAAAATAATAATTTTTGTATCTAAAGATGTATTTTATCTTTTTTCAACTTTATCTTGGATGTTTCTCTACTTATTTAATGAATTTCTATTGGATATACCTATATGCATAAGGATATCTCAATATCCACTCGACTTTAACGAAATTGTTAAAAAATTGACCTTATTGATAAAACAACTTGCACATTTTCCATTTAATCACATGTTTATATGCCTTAATCATGTGGTCCAAGTTTCGCTGTCCCTCTTTCCACATATACATCTAAATAAATAATGGACATTCATTTTAAAATATTTAGGAGTACTAAGATTAATTGAATGTGGCGAAGAATTTTAGGTTAGGAAAATATTTTTCGCCCAAAAAAGTGGGCAAAGTAGATTAGAAGATATAGTAGACTATAGTATTTTGTACGTACGGATTATATGTAAAGATTAGGGTTTTGGAAAGATCAGTGGATCCATATCTTTTCAATGACAAATCCGTGCAATTTTGAGTTTTTTTTAACCATATTAATTATTTGAGTATGTACGCTGTAAAACTTGTTCACCATAATTTATTTATTTTCAAAGGGCATATTCTCGGACTTTGTTTTTAAGTAATATGTTTAATGAGTTCACACCCTTTAAACTAGAAATATAAATCACAACTTCTAAGATTGTTTTTTATCACTATGATAATCCTAGATGAAAGATTTCTATGCTAAGCTATAATATAAGTCACATCCTGTGCGGACTTTTATGAGTATCTTTCCTTTATAAGTAAAAAGTCATACTCTTTAGAATATAAACCACATCTGAATTTATATTTTTAAGTTTCAAGGTGCATCAAACTTGTTCACCTTGTTATACTTCACTTTTTAATTATTTTCACTTAATAATATAATTATTTTTATTGAAAATTAGGAGCTATTTTTAATGAACAATATTTTTTAGGATGAGTCTCATATGATCATCCGTCCAAGACGATCTTCTATTCTTGTCTTGCATTCATAAGACATTTAGAATCATGCAACTTAATATAAGTTGCACGGTTTAGTGTAAAAAAAATGCATCTTTCAATATACAAATTGCATGATTTTAAAATGCATTATGAGTATATGATGCACCTGAATGTATACTTTAACCTATTTTTTATAATCTCTAAATAATTTTTTTAAATAATATTAGTTATTTCTATTTAATAATTTAGTGAACACAAATGTTACTCATTCAATTAAGTTCACAGGACTAAAGCTCCATTGCACTCCTTTGGATATACAGTACTATTTTTCATCGACCAAATTTTCTTTTTAGTAGCCGGAAAATGCAAAATCATACTCCTTCCGTCCCAGAAGACTTAACACATTTACTTTTTGCTCGTGTTTTTGCATGCGGATTGTTTATTAGTATTTGAAATAATAAAGTGACTTTTAAGGTGTGATATGATAGTCTTTATCCTCCTCTGTCAAACGCATTTTTTAAAATTACTTTATCATTTCAAATAGTAATAAAAAACTCGTTAGCTAAAACACGAGTGGAATAGTAGCCGTGCAAAGTGTTTCGGGAACGGAGTTAGTATCATTTATTATGTTTTTCTCATATTTGTTTTGTAAAAAGTTCGTGAGTTCGTATTTATCGGTCAGTTAAATGAGTTTTTTTTATTGTTCTGTTGGGCATTTGATAATTATTTGAAACACGAGATTCTTTCAAAAATTTGAATAAATTTCGAGAGATACTCTCATAATTTACTCAAAAAAAAAAGTTAATAAAATTAGACATAAGTTAGTGGTAGTGAGACTTACTTTATTACGAGACTATTTCATATAAATTTTAGTGTAAGTGTACCGTTCAATTTAATTGTATTTTTTAATACTTGTTTATTAAGACGTGCGTTGAATGTTTTATATAAATAGTTCGTAAGAAATTTTTGTATTATTTTCATTGTGGAACTTATTTTGTCAAATTTTCATTTCTTAAATTAAAGCTAAACATTAGTCATTTGTAGAAAGTTATTGATAAACAATTATTTCTAATATGAGACACTCTTGTATGAGACAGTCTTATACATGAGACGAGTTTCACACTTGACCCATATTATATCCATGTTATCAATTGGACAAAAACCCAATTATACCCTTAAATGGAAGAGTCCGCCCAAATCAAACTAGGAACTCAGTGAGAATGATGGAGAAGATGCGCAATCAGGGAGACCATCGGCTCTAATTCGGATATCTAATTCAAATTCTAATCACCGATTAGAGATATTGTAAGTAAACCCTAATTTCATCAATCTCTCTCTACGCTTCTGAAGGCAGTAAACACAAATATCGCAACCAACGATGCAACCAATTTCTCCAGGTAATTTCCTCACCGTCGATCGTATTCCATATTCATCTGAGTTCGATAATTGTTCCTCCTTTTTTTTGTTGATTAGTGAATATATTTTATGGTTTCTAGATCTCTAGCGTTGACTTTTGCTTGTGGAATATTTGAAAAAAAATTCAATACTTACTGCTTAGTTTTTATGTCTGCAGACGCTCAACAAATTAATAGCTATGAATATAAATGAGGAAATTGAATCTCTTATGTAGCGTACTTTAATGGATTTACTTTTCCTAATATAATTATGAGTAGGTCTTGTGTGAAACCTTGGAGTATCATTTATAAATGACATTTTAACACTTTATAGTGACAAGTATCAATTTGTGTTAGTTTGTGAATCGTCTCGCCATGAGACCGTCTCATACAAATCTTTGCCTATAACTAGAGATGCAATTCAATAATTCTCGATTATCATTTTTTTTTTTTTTTTTTGCAACTCTACAGCTTCGTTTAGAAATTCATGTGCACATTGAATAAAAAAAATGATTTTTGCATTTTGAAATGTGGATTCAACATCATATTGTTGCCCATCCGACTTTCTTGTTTACAATCCTTTGCGATCAACTCTTACAGGTGGTGGGCGTATAGATGATATCGATGAGTTCGAAGCCACAACTTATTTTGAAGATGGAAAAGAATATTGGGGTTAGGCTGGATCACAGATACCAGGGCATGGCTTTGTTTCTTTGAGTCCTTACTTCTTTTGGCCAAGAAAAGATGTAGGGAAGAGCTCAAATCTACTCTAAAAAGCATACCTTGGATATTCCAGAAAAATATGATTATCATTCTCAATCAATCATCTGATATCATCAATCTTTGGCAACAAAGTATTGGTAGTTTTCCTAGGAGGATCCATAAATATTTATGTTGTAATAATCCGACTTCTGAATTCAACTATTGTGCATTCCATATTGATTTCCTCAGCAAGATTATTTAACAGAAAGACTTTTTTTTTTGTTATGAGCAGTTGTATCCTATTTCATACTCTACTTCAAAATAAAATAGAGATAAATTGGTAGATTTATTGATATAATATTGCATGGTAAGGAGGGATTGATGTACAAAATATTTGTATTTAAAATTCAGGTTGTGTCATTGTCAACATCTAAACAGAGACAGTAGGCAATCATGCCCACTACAAGAATAAGGGTCGCTTGGTAGGAAATGAGAATGGTAATGGTAATGGGTATCATTGAGTGGTCAATCACTAAGGATTATTGATTGTATTGTTTTTGCTTGGTTACAACATCATGTTGGTGTTATACGATATTATCCCAACACATCAACAATGAGTATTATGTGAGGTGAGTTGAGTAGGTGAGGGCAATCAATTGTTTACTTCTATTCTCATTACCAATGTATCAAACCTATCAAGCAACATCAATAGAAATAATTCTCATTACCCACTTCCATTACCCCCAACCAAGCGGACCCTAAATATAAGTGAACTAACTATAACAATCTTTTCTTTTTGAATGCTTGATAGGTTGTTTCATATCAGTTCATGATTCAAGAGTATCACATACTTGTCCGGGAGTATCACTTATTACTTCAGAAGTATCACTATTTCTAGAAAAGTAGCATTAAAACTGTAATTCATAAAAACATAGAGTACTATCAAGAGTATCATTGCTTAGTTCAAAAGTGTCACTCTTTAATTCCAAAATATGGGGATAATTAGTTTGTGGTTTAAGAGTATCACTTATGAATTCATAAGTATCACTACTTTCTATAAGACAAACCATACTTAAAACTGACCAAAAACATAACCCAAATGTGGAGTAAATGTAATTTAAAATAAATATTGAAATAGTATCACTCTGTAGTTTCAAAATACCAGGAGTACCAGTGTATGGTTCTAGAGTATCACTGTTTTATTAAAAAGTATCACATATGAACTCAAAAGTACTACTCTTTGTACAAGGCAAATAATACTTAAAATTTAAAATTGATCAATGTACAATTTAAACGTGGAGTACATGTCAACATAAAAAACAATATTGAAATAATGTCACTTTTTAGTTTCAAAATATAGGGAATACCAGTTTATGGTTTGAGAGTATCACTTTTTGATTCAGAAGTATCACTTATGATTTCAGAAGAATCACTACTTTCTGTAAGACAAACCAAACTTAAAATTGACCAAAATCATAACTAAAATGTGGAGTAAAAGCAATTTAAAATAGATATTAGAATAGTATCACTCTAAAGTTTCACAATAATATGAGTATCAATATATGGTTCTAAAGTATTACTTTTTTGTTCAAGAGTATCACATATTAATTCAAAAGTACCACACTTCTAGAAGGCAAAGAATACTTAAAAGTTAAAATTGATCAATGTAAAATTTAAATAGAATACATGTCAACTTAAAAAACAATATTGGAACAATGTCACTTTTTATTTTCAAAATGTCGGAAGTATCAATTTATAGTTATAGAGTATCACGTTCTTGTTCAAGACTGTCACTAACGAATTCATAAGACAACTACTTTCTGAAAGGAAAATTAGAAGTTCGGTCTGATACAAACGATACTTAAAATTGATTAGAACAATTATATAGAAATAATTTCACTATGTAGTTATGAAAATCTTGGAGTATTATTTTATGGTTTGAAAGTGTCATTCTTGAATTTAGAAATGTCACTATTTTATGAAAGTGTACGTGGATATTAAAGAATATGTGATACTTGAAACTGATCTAAATACAACTCAAATATTTGAATATAAGAGTACGAGTTAATTCAATACAGATAGTGCAGCTCTATTATTGCAACGTCTTGGAGTATCATTTTTTTGCTCATAAGTATCATGTTTTGGTTCAAAAGTATTATTATGTTCTGGAAGACAAATAAGAAACGATAGTTGAAAAAAAATCAAACACTCTTGTATCACTGTTTATTCAAAAAAACACGTATATACATAACCTTTCAAATAATCAGTTCTCAGTGCATAATAATAAGCTCCCACATTATATACATATCACATTCAAAATAAAAATAAAAGCACTAAAAGAGTTAGTGTCTTTTCTTTTTTTTCTTCTTCGTGTGCTCTGTTTTATATATCATTTTCTCTGTGTTTTGAGCTTCCTTCTTGTGAATTGTATATTTGGTAGCACGTCCAACTGCACATGCCAGCACATTCCCAAGATCACCGCGTATGATCCAACTACATATTAAATAAAGGAAAGGAAAAGAAAGAACATGGTTATTGTAAAATAACTGAGGATACCTGCATAACAAGAAAAAAAATTGAGTTTTACAAAATAGAACACTAATAACAAACCCATAAAAATATAAGAATGTAGGAGTAAGTAAGGTATTGATATATGGATGAGATAGCGAATAATGTGATATCACTAAACATTTAAAATTAATAATAATAATATACAAGACTAACAAAATTAGATGCACACAATGTCAACGAGGCATCCTATAAGAGATAAGGATCCAAAAACTAGGAAAAACAGATAATCCAGGAATAATTTGTATAATGAGTATTACAACAGTCATTTTATTTTTAGCATGAAAAATATCCATACAAATTAAAAATTTAGTGCAACTTGACACATCACTAGTTAACAAAAAACCACTTTTTAGGCACATGAGTTCTATTTATATACTTGCTCTAAAGTTCTGCTTCCAAAGAAACTCATTTTCCAAGAGCAGCTTCTTGAAGAGTAAATAATTAAATTAGAAGTTGCACCCAAATTCAGTGGCTACTTTGGGAGAGGAAATATTGATTCCATACATGCTTACCTCAACTAATTATAAATCTACTTTGAAATAAAATAATATGAGAAATACCTAAATCGAACAAAAAATTAGATCAAATGAGACATACCATACAAAAATGAAAAGTAAGTAATTACCTATCGAACGAATGTACGTCGTTTGATTCCTGTAATAATTTCATAGAATAAGGGTTTGCTAAAATGGTGGCACAAACGAGAAGATGTCGGCCTTTGTAAGCAGTGAACGGCGACGACAAACGCGAACAATGAGAGAAGGGAAAAGAAAAAGTGAGTCAATAGCAGGAGAAGAAAAGACGAGGGTTTATTAGGTATTTTAATTGATCCGGTCAAGTAGTCAACAAGTTTTATTAGGATACTTGGTTAGACTGGTCAAGTAGGTAGAATAAGGGTCAGGTATGATATTGTCTCATGTATGAGACCGTCTCATACGAGTTTTTATCTTCTAACATATATATAATCATATAAACTTATATAAACTTGTATGTTTGAATGATAATCATATAAAATACTAAGACATAAAAAATTATTAGAATTTAAGTTAACTAAAAAATTAAAAAAAAAATCTCATATAATATGTCTATTAATTGATAATAGTTTAAAGACTCATTTAAAATCTGACTTCTGATACTTCCTTATTTAAGTGTAGTCGAAACATAAAGATTTGTTGCTCACATAATAATTTCAATATAGTATAAGGAGACGATCATTGACAAATGAAGATGGTAATTAGCACATTATTTTCTTCTGAGTTAGACATGAGAACATTTATTTAAATCTTGTGTTGTCTATTAAAAAAAAAAAAAAAACTTTGTCAATTGAATCAAAAAGTAAAGATCAAATAAAATGAGATCAAAATTAATCGAATATTGTGACTTTCACAGAACTTAAAGAAACATCAACAAAAAATTCAAAGGAAACAATTATACTTCTTTAATTTTCTCAAAGGAAGCAAACATAGTTTTCCTCTTTATTTCTTTCAACCATAAACAAAATAATTAGAAAAAAATAAACTAATAAACCTATTTAACTCACCTTTCCCAACCTGTAAATTGATCTTCATCAATTAAATGAACAAAAATTATGACAGTAGTGACAGTAGCTACTAATCATGTTAGAGTTTCCTCAACATCTCAATGCCCTGCAGAAATATAATGGGTTCTTTAAATTCCAGAATTACAATTATTCATGAGAATAAAGTAGTACCTGAGCACATATATAATATACACAAACACATGCATATATATAAGAGTGAGTAAATACAATTGTTTCGAAGTAAAAATACGATTCATATAAATGAATGACCATTTTAAAAAATGGGCCGGCCTACTTATATTAAACACTAGGATAGAACCCGCGTGATACGCGGAATCCTAAAATATGATATATATATTTCATATTTTTTTTAAAGCATCATATATTGATTATAACATTTATTATAGATAAAAATTCATATGAGACAGTCTCAATAATGAGACGAGGTACAACTTAGCACAAATCACACCCACTCAACCCAAAATATTAGAGCGTCAATGTCAACTTATGCCCCGTCTCACCGTGAGACTGTCTCATGTAAATGTGTCTATATTACATTTGATGTTAAAGTTAAGTTATTTGAGTTTAATAAATTTTAATTTTTTTCATGTGAAAATTATTATAACATATATAATTTATTATATTTTATAAATAGTCATTTCATTAATGTTTTAATAAAGTTATTTTGTCAATGATTTTGATGATAATCATATAATTTAACATTTATTTGGACGGTGCATAGATTAATTAAAACTTATTTTTAATTATTTTAGTACATATAGCTAATCGAACATAAAAATAACCATATAATTGCACCGACAATTCATCCATTTTATTGAAAATCCTGTGTAGTTAATAAAATTTAAACAATATTAATTTATTTATGTGAAATTGTCATTTAAAATTGAGTAACACTCGTTTGAATCAGGTTTATATATAAACTATATCACTATTATGCACAAAATTTATCAATGATATGCATAAAAATTATCACTATTTAAATAACAAAGCATTCTTTGAACAATGATAGTTTTTATGCATAACAATGATAGAGTATGTGCATAACAATAATAGTGAGTATACATAACAGTGATATTGATGAAATAGAGTACCCCGTGAACTCGTGTTCACATAACAAATTAGTTTATATATTTATGAATTTTAATTTTTTGATGCGCTCAATGAAAAATCTATTATGATTTAATAAATTTGTATAAGTTTGTAGCAACTTTGAAAAATAATATAAAGACTTTCCAATCACTTGAATTATGTATGTATACATTAATTTAAAAATATATCATAAAATTCAACCACGTTTGAGTAGAATAATTATAAGATATAAATCCTCTAAAAAAAGAGTATTGAATAAATAAAATAAATGACAATAAATTTAATAAAATCTTCCTTTTATAGCATTTTTCCTTTGTTTGTTTTTTAAAATATTTTTACTCAATACTCATTATATTATTTACACATAATCTCATATAACATAAGTCAATCAATATCATAATGCCACATAAAACAATATATAATAACATTTAAATGAGACTTTCTAAGAATGCGACACATCATCAAAATGAAGAAAAAGACGACACGTCTGCAGAAAAAACTATCTATTAGTAATATAGAGGGATTGAGGGATTATTGTGTTGAAAACATACAAACTCAGCTTGCGGCCCAATGGTTAAGTATTTTTTTTGAGGCAAGAGATTAGTGGATCAATTCCAACCCTTTTAAGTTTTTTTTTAACAAAAATGTGCAACTAATTATAACAAAAACGTGCAACTATCTATAGTAGAATCGTGCAACTTACTATCATTGAAATATGCAACTACTTAAAATAGAATTGTGCAACTACTTATAATTGAAACGTGCAACTACCTGTAACAAAAACATGCAACTTACTATAATTTAAAAGTACAACTTTTTATAACCAAAACGTGCAACTTATAACCATAATGGCGATCACGTCCCCTTTTATTGGTCCACCCAACGACGCTTCTCGCGGCCCATTTTAATAAGGCCCGGGTCTAATCTCCCGCAGTGGATAAATGTGATGTCGAAATCCTAGAGATAAACATGAATGTCCTCCGATTTCATATCCACCAGCGTCGCCGTTGCGATTCTAGAGACGTCTCTTGCCGATTTATAGAGGATATCGTCGAGGTGGAGGCAGACGCTGCCGTCGAACGCGATGGCCCCAACAACGATACGATCCAGTGGTTAAAAACAGGAAGAAGAAGAAAGGCAATTCAGTGGTTAAAAGGAGTAAGAAGAAGAATGAGGGAGTAAGGCAATTGCGGAGTTTGTGGGTGAAGAATCCATGGAGAAAGAGGAGATGTAGAGTGAGGTATTTATTGAGAGTGTTGGGAGGTGAGGATTGCTAGATGCAATGATGGGTGTTTCCTGTGGAGAGAGAAAGATGAATGGTAATCTGGCATTAGAGGGAGAAAAAGAAAAAGGGAAAACAAAGATTTGAGCTAGAGATTTAAAATCCAGGATTCAAAATTTATAAATTTGGTAGGGTCAAGGTGAGTGCAGGTGCATATGAGACATTTCCTATATAATAGTAGAAATATATCAAAAATTATCTTTTCAAATTAGATAAAAAAATAAAATAAATAAAATATGAGACGAAATTGAACAAATTTAAAAATGACAGGGATAAAAGAATTAAAATTAGTTATTAAGTAAAGTTACGAAATAAAATGAATATATAAAATATGAGACAAAATTGAACAAATTAAAAAATTACTGAGGTAAAATAATTTAAAAGTAATTCTCAACCATAAGTCACATGTTATAATTGAATATATAAATTAAAAAAATAAAATAAAAAATAAGAATTAAAAGTAATTATTAAATAAAGTTACAAAATAAAAGAAATAAAAGATTGAATAAAATTGATCAAATTAAAAAATGAGAGGGATAATTAAAAAATAAACAAATAAAAAAAGGGATTAAAATGAACAAAGGAAAGATGGTAGACGTAAAAGGGTTAAAAAATGATTTTCAACCCAAATCACTTTTTGATATGTTATTGATTATAAATTATAGATTATAAATTATATATATAGTTGTTTTTCCTGAAATATGTAATTTATTTTATTTGATGTTTCAATAAAAATAACTGTATGTTTCAAAAGATACACTTGAATTACATAGTACATTCAGATTATACCAGACTTTGCCAAATATTGATGGTTAATATATAATAAGATAATAAATACAGTGTTATCCTGGAATGATCAATGAATAATGAATAAAAAATTAAGTCAATTATTTCTGTACCTCAATTACATTGTGTAATTTAAATGTATTTTTAAATAATACTGATTATTCACTAAAATGTATTCATTGGTCACTATTAATTATTTCATTAAATAATATTAATTATTTTTATTTAACAATATAATTATCTAATCACTTCACGTTGCAATAAATGCATTCAAGTATTACGAAAATTACCATTGTGCAAAAATGGTACCTGGATTACAATTTTTGGACCTTAGAATTCTCTAGGTTTTATAGAAAATAAATGGAAGTAAAAAGTAACCTCACACAGTCACTTTTTTTACCCATTAGTTTTCGTCATAAATTTTAATATAATAATTATTTATTAATATTTAAAAAAATAAAAATGATTTTTGATTAAGAGTACGGTTGTCTTTTCAACTATATAATTAACATAAAAATGTTTTTATTTTTAAAAATAAAAGCATGAGATGTAATTTTAAGATGTCAAAATGAATTTTTTTTTTAAAAATAATTTATTACTCCCCCTGTCCAACTGATTTTATTAGTACGTGCAAAAAGTAAAAATTCTTTTATAAACTACATTCTAACAATATTCATAATTTTACAACAAAATTTATTTTTTTGTTTCCACATACACACACAACTCAATTATTTTACTTACTTTATACATAAATATTTATAAGATTATCACAACTCATTACTCCTTTTTTTTTTTTTTGTGCGATGAAACTAATATACAAATTTATATGGAATGAAGTGAGTACTATTTATAATATGAATAAATAAAAATGAGTCAAATTGTTTTTGACAAATAAATAAATCCATCCACTATCTCCACTTTCTTTTCTCAACATTATCTCCACATCACTAATTTATAAAAATTCAATTATTTAAACACTCTCTCATAATGAATCATCAATCATTCATCAATTCATATACCTTTTGTGGATCCTACATTCACCTTATTTATATCTATTTTTTTTTAAACACATTTTCTTTCTTTATCCATCTCTCTAAAAATATGACACTATCTCTTAAATTTAAAATATTCACAATAATTTTAAACACAAATTTAAAGAATATCCACAGTGCTCAAGAAGTATAAGAGGAAGGTGCAGACTTTATGATTCCTGGTTCAGCCAGAAATTTGTAGCACACACAGTTGTTTTCCTCGAAAAGGGGTTGGGGTTTGGACGGAGAGTAAAAAAGTGGAGCTGGGTTTTTTATTAATATTTGCTGATTCTACCGTTTGTGCCTTCCAATTATACTATGGATTTTGGGAATTTTACAAATATTTGTAGCGTCAGCTTCCACTATAATTCATAATTCATGTCCTACTTGTAGTTGCACATACTTTGTCTCTCTCTCTCTCTCCCTCCTTTTTGTCGTTTTAAGAGTTCAAATTCTTTGTTAAAATGGCGTCTTTTAATCCCTCCATTAATGCTCTCTGCTATATTAATACAGAGCTTTTCTCTTCACCTATTTCTGAACAAGACAAGGCTTAATTCTTGAATTCCCCCTAGATCATCCCTTTTTCTTTCTGGGTTTTTTCAATTATTTGATTTTGTAGTTTTTTTTATGCTGATTTCTCAAAACAGCTGTTGCCCATTTGCCCCAATTTCAGCAACCGCTTTCTACTTTTCTTGAAATTTAGGTGGGTTCGGTTCAATTTTCAGCTTTTCTCAACAATAATTCAAAGGGGTTAGATGACAAAGATGGTGACTGCTGGAGCAATTGCATCTTCATTATCTTTACCTCTGGCTATGAACTCTTGTGCAAGGTAATTTCTTCATTCTCATTTCAAGAACTTCAATTACTTGTGTAAAATTGTTTCAGAATTTCATGGAATTGGTAATTTGGTACCTGTTTGTTGATGGGGTTTGAATTTTATTTTACTTGTTTATGCAAAGTTATGGTAAGTTGCTTGAAGATGCATATGTACTATTAGTTGGCAATCCCCAATATCCATTTGTTCTTTACGATCATCAGGTATGAATTTGATGGTCGTGGTGGATTTTGGATTGATTGTGGAAAAGGAAAGAGGAACTTTATGACTGTTGCACCAACCAGAAATGCTACAGTAAAGAAGACGAGGTTGGAGATTTCACCTCTTGCTTCTTCTGCTATGGTTGAATCCCCTAATTCGTCGAGACCCGACTTTTATAAGGAGGTTGGACTGTATATATGATATGATCTCCTTACTAATGTTGAAATTTTTCTTGTTTTTGTTGATCTAGCATTTGATATTTCTTTGTTTTATGAGTCACTTGCAACATTGTTATATGTGGAATTGGTTAAATTGTTATGCGTATTGATTTTCGTTATGTCGATCTATCAGATCCTTGAGGCTGCTAGAGAAAAATTCACCAGGGAGATATCTTTCCAGTCTAAGGACAAAGATATCCCACTTGCAAAGGTAATTTAATATATGGTTAAGATTTCCTTTTTCGACCTTTGTAAGAGTTCTTGTCGTTTCTTACTTTCCCGAGTTTGGCAGAGCATATTCGGGGCTACCTAATTATAAGCAATGTTGCTTTAACTACTTTTTTTGCAGGCTTTACTTTATGTGGGTGCTGAAGATGAGGCTTATTTGGCTTACAATCGGGAGATGGATGCTCGTTCGATTCACAATGAGAGGGAAAACACGTCATTGCCACCTGGTGTTGTGGGGTGTGATTCTGTGGACACTATGCTGATGGATGGGAAGAGTATCAATGAGTGGTTGATCGAGCTGGACACCATAGCTAAAGAAGTTGAAGCCGAGCTCATCCCAAGAGAGATCGGATGTGATTTGGCGGAAGTACTCGATGCAGTGAACAAAGTAGTCTTTGAATGTAGAGGGTTTAAAAGGTTACCTGTACTCGTAGATTCGAAGTGCTCATATTTGCATTCAGCATTAAGCTCTGGTGGTGCTAGTGGTATTACTTCATTAGCCTACATTTTAACTTATAAAACTAATAGTTTTTGTATTAATATTATACACTTAAATGTCTTAGAATTTGTTAGTTTTATGCAAGCTGACTTTTGTGACAACTTGTAACAGCAATATTGGTCAGCGTGATTTATATTGAGGTTTGTCGAAGACTTAATCTGAGAATCGTGGGATCTCGAGTTGGGGAAGATTTTTTGATATGGCCCCCAACAGGAAACCCTGAGGTACGTTGACCTACAAACACTTAAGTAGTGTCACTAATTTGTAAGTGTGTGTGTGTATATGCTAAGTCTTGTATAAATAAGTTTTACTGTGCAGTTGGTTTGCATTTTGTGTGTATTTTTAAATGGTAGTAGTTGTTTCATTAGAAAGTATTAGTTATTACTATAAAGTGATAATTGCAAACCAATTGCACGGTATAACTGTTTTACATATGACTAACTCATGTATAAAAAGTCACATTTTGAATTTTCTCATGTATGGTCTCCTGTTTTTGCGTATTGCAGGAGTTATTCAAAGTAACTTGCGGACACAGCTTGTTTGAGGTTGTCAATGGGAAGTGTGTGGATGATCCACGATCAAGGGCATCGGATGTAAATAGCAACTCACTTTTAGGACTAGACATTGCAACGAACCGAGATATTATTGGGATTGCTTTGGCCAATTTAATTGTGAGCTAAATTCTTTCAAAAAATTTAATGCTACATTTACTCTTGTATTTATCTTTTTTGAATAAAAGTGGTAACATATATTGCAGAGGCTTTACTGGAAACGTGCATCGAAAACAAATTACGGGTTGATGCTGACTTCTCCACTTAGATCTGTTCATTACTCTAACGAGAAATTCAACAAAAACAATGGTTCAAGCATGCCTTTATTGCGCCCTCGAGAGCTGAGGTAGTTATTCTTTCTGTTCTTTATGAATTAATTATTGCCATTTGTTGTCATCACCTGATTTTTTAGGTGCCTATTTCTCTTTCTCCTACAGGTTTGAGATGCTTATATTGCAAGAGTGGAATGAGTGAGGGAATTGTGAATTCCGACTCATAATATATCTAAGTTGAGCCAGGAGGGCTTATTTCAAAATCTAATTCCTAAATCATATTTCACGAGTTGCATCGCTGGAGTTCCTACTTTATAATCATGCATCACACATGATTATAAAGTAGGACTCGTTCTCGACGAATCTCTTCATCTATAACACATGCACACATTATTTGTTCGTATCATTATAGCGCGAATTCTACAGATAGCTTTGTTCAGATTAGCATATCTTAGTTATAATAGATTTAACACCTGCATCTAGATCTTCTCCCAAAATGATTGAATTTCTCTGTTTATGGTAATCATCCATCATAGGCAGAATCTTCTGTAATTGTCTTTAGGAAACGGAACTCAAATACGAGGCTAGTTTAGTATTTTACCAACCCCACCCAGTTTTCTGCACCTTTGTCATCAAAGGTTGTAATTGATATTTTTTAGCAATACTGTTAGGCCGAAAGAAAGAGGGAAAAATCCTCGGTGATGAAAGAGAACAAGATACCTATTCTCAATAGTCTAATATTGGACCGAAATAAATTGTACAAATTTTGTTGGATAACACGTTGCTTTTCAGGCTTGCTATCATGGCTTCGGAGAGATTACTGATCCTTCAGCCGCATGATTGGGTTTCAAGACGAGACTACGGAATGTTATTGTATTACAGCAGGTAATGAATTCACATTTCATTTCAGAGTTAGTTTACAATTTCAGAGTGATGAATGTGCATTGAATACAGAGAATACGAGGCTGCTGTTCAAGAGCTTAGCATCTGTATGGCCTTCGCCCCCGAAGAAGAAGCTCAAGTTTTAGAACCTTTTGTTGAGAAGTTACATCTGATGCGTATTGAAACGTCATGGAAATCGTTGGGATGGTTAACCGTTCCTTGACACCATTGCTTGATGTACTAATTATGTTGTTGTTCTAATTACCTAGTCTGTAAAATTACACCCTTTATAAAACTTCACTTCTCTCAGACTTGTAATTTGTAAATATTTTCTTCTACTTATTTCCATGTTGCTTTTTCCTATCTGTATGTCAAAAAAAAAAAAAACACACACACACACACTATCTTAAAGCATATTAAGGGCATGTTTGTTTTGAGATTTAAAAATTAGGAATTTGAAATTAAAAACCAGCTAGTCTGGAATTTTAAAAATTGATTTAAATACACTATAAACCTATTACTCCCTTCGTTTTACTATATTTGTCTCACTTTCTTTTTATGGACGTCTCACTATATTTGTTACAGTCCATAAAAGTAAAAAGTAACACTCCACTAATTATTATTTTAATATTATTCCCCTCACTTTTCATCTCAACTAACTCAAATAACTTTACTTTTCACCCATTAAATATTATAAAAGCTCACTATCTATTATTTTAATATTATTACTTAAACAATTCAACAAAAAGAAGTGGAATAAATATATCGGGACGGGGGAGTACCATATAAAACTAACATCCACCTTAATATTCATCATGATTTCAAAGTCCCTAAATTTTCAAAAATCAATTTTAAAAAGTCCATTAAAATTCAAAACAAAATCACCTAAAGTTTTCTTTTGGTACTGGGTGGCATTTTACCAAAAATATTAGCTCGAGTGACATTTTTCAAGATCACTTAAAAAATATCGACAGTGTTCCAAATTTCCCAATCAGATGTGTTAAATGTGCTGACATTAGAGTGTTTCAAACTAAAAAATTCAGGCAAAAATGAAAAGAAAATAGGCCTATATTTAAATGAGTTGGGTTGTGAATCTTGTGATCTGTTTACACCTATAGTATCAACACTAGTAGTATAAAATAGTACACTATCTGTTTCTAATTTAATTGATTATTTGTTAAAAAGGTTCATCCTAAATTAAATTGAGCATTTTTTTAAATAGCGATAAAGCAATTCAATCAATTTAAATTATCTCCTTCAAACATCTTAATTTTACACCATATATCATTACTTTTTTCACACAAAAGTCAACTTTATCTTCTTTTAATCATTTAAAAAAAAAAATTATCTCCTTTTATTTACACTACATGCCATTATTTTATCATTCAATCCTCATAAAAAATCTAATTTAATACTAATAAATAATTTTCACATTAAATAGTAATTGTTCAATACTTGATTTCATTCAAGCAAAGCAAAGGTATTAGTAAGTTAAATATCAGATTTAGGGGGTGTTTGTAATAAATTATAAGTGATTATAACCATCTAAAATTGTGTACATAAACAATTTATTGTGTTTTATATCTCTTTTATTAGATTAAATAATTTCTTAAAAATTATAAGCTAAAAGTTAAAAGAGGGGTGCTTTTTGTAGCTTATGATCATTTTTTTAAAATATTATTACTAATTTTTATTGCAAACACTATTAATTTTTTATTTTTACAAACACAATCAACTTCTACCATTAATTAATTTTTTTATATTCATTGATTTTAATCTCTTCTTAAAAACATAACTTTTTGCAAACAACCCCTTAAAAATAATACATACTATTATTAAAAACTAAATTGGAGTGGAGTCGGTAGCCATCTGAATCAAGTCTTTTGTTGAAATTAAGCTTTTGCATCAGTTGAAAAGCAATCATGAATCAATGGATTTAAATCGATTTGGTCCGACATTTATTGAAATGATCCCGTATACATTATATGTTTTAATTTAATTTTATATTTTTTTAATTTGTATCGATTTAGTCTTAAAGCGCCAGAGACCGGTCAAACTACACTAAAATGACGTCATTTTAGGGGCGTGTATCACACGTGCCCCTAATTTCTGGCCGGAAATACTGACTTGCATCGATTTGGACACGTGACACTCCACATGTGTATTTTACTGATTAAAAAAAAATAAAAAACGAAAATAAAAATTACACATAATTAATTACAAGTAAAATAAATCAAATTTAAATTAAATATATATTAAAATTTCAGAATACAATAAAATAAAATAAAAAACAAAATTAAATGAAAATCAAAATCACATTTAAATTAAACCAAAATTAAAATTAAAACAAAAAATAAAACCCACCTCATCATCTTCTTCACGTCTGCCACAAGAAAATGGGGCGAAACCTGAAGCTTAACGGCGAAGCCCTGCGACTCTTGCAAAGCGACGCCGGCCACCATCTTCGCCTTCTCTGTGTAGCCCGTAACCCTAAAATCCACGCCGACAACAAGTTCGCGTCGCGCCGTGCGTCTGGATCTGTGAGGTCTGTGAGCCGCCTTCACCGGAAAAGCCGACGTCTGGCGCCGAGGAGGAGGCGTCGTGGCTCCTCCCCAACCCGAACAGTAAGGTGGAGGAGACCGGGTCGCTTGAGTACATATCCGCCGAGTATATTTTTTTTTCGATCTAGATTTGAAATCCGGTGACCCGATATGCCCTGTTGTTGATGGATTTCCGTCTTATGAAATTGATTATCCTGGATCTAAATTTTAAACCTTATCTGTACAATTTCAGCTCACAATCAATTAGCCAAAGTGTTTGTTTCTTCTTATTCTTCATCAAATTTCATTCTAGTTTTCTAATTCGAACAAAATTAAATAACAAATTCTTCATAAATCATCTTCATTTTGTTGCAATCGTGAAGAAGATGATGAGTAGGGTTTTATTTTAATTTTCATTTGGTTACTTTAAATGTGATTTTATTTTTATTTTAAAGATTTTTTATTTTTTTTATTTAAAATTAAATTTGAAATTTGAATATATATTTATTTTAATTTTGATTTATTTTATTATTATTTAATGATGTGTTATTTTTATTTTCATTTTTCATTTTTTTAATCGGTATAATACACAGGTGGCGCTCCACGTGTCCAAAATTGATGTCAGTCAGCGTTTCTCGATCAAAATTAGGGGCGCGTGTATCACACGCCCCAAAAATGACGTCCTTTTTTGTTAGTTTGACCGATCTCTGACGATTTGGAATTAAATCGACACAAATTGAATACATACAAAACTAAATTGAAACATGTGATATATACGGGATAAAATTACGGGACCAAATCAATTTAAATCCCATTAATCAACATGTGCAATTTATATGGGATAAATAAATAGTATGAGAATTGAGATGTGACGTCAAAGTGGATAAGCTCGGGGTAGACTGCCAACCTGCCTTACTAGATATTCAAACCCCACAAGAAACCATTTCTTCAAATGATTGGATAGTTTTGTCCGAAATGATTCATCACCCTTTTTCCAACATTATTTTTTGTTGCAATTATATCATCAATAATTTCTTCATACAGGCCAAATATCTTCCAAAATTTGCCACGAGTCCTTCACTAATTTTCATTTTCAGTTGGGCTGATTATGCTTCGGAAAGTCTTGCTTAGGATTGTGATATTTTCCTAAATGTGCAGAATCCCTCTTATAGTATCAATACTAAATTTAAAAAACATTATAAAAGACTTAATAAATACTCCATTCATCCCACTATATTTATCTCACTTTCCTTTTATGGACGTCCCACTATATTTGTCTCAGTCCATAAAAGAAAAAAGTAACACTCCACTAACTATTATTTTAATATTATTCTCCTCACTTTTCATCCCAAATACCTTCATTTTTCATCCATTAAATACTATAAAAGCCGACTATCTATTATTTTAATATTATTCCTTAAACAAAAAAAAAAGTGGAATAAATATACCGGGATGGAGGGAATACTAATGTTAATAAAGATTTTTGTGGTCTTATTTTACCTTTTAGTCTTTTCTTGGGGAAGGGTTGCTTCCTAAATTGTTTTACATGTAGTTGATGAGGAGTGGTTCGTTACCCTAAAAAATGAGACCCTCGACTCATATTGTATAATTAGTTGTTATTGGCCAAGCTCAGATTAAATCGAATAAAAAATAGGTCGTACTCAACTCAATTCATGCCCAAATAAATGCATTACTAAAGGTTTAAGCGCATGGAAAAGTCCATGACAAACCCCAATAAGCAATGATGTGTTCATGATAAACCCTAATAAACAATGATGTCCTAATTGTATCTAAATGACAATATTTTCCTCAGGTATGAAACATATATATAGCTCTTCCTTCGCAACACAAGGTAAAGATAAAAACTCTTTTACTCATATTCTCTACCTCTTAACTGATACCTTTTCTTTATTATAGTAATACATTACATCTTAAAGTGACATTTCACTCACTAGAGCGCCAGAGTTCCCGCGTCGGGTTTTTCCCGACGTGTCTTTTGCCGGTCTAATGACTTAAGTTCAAATTCGACTTGATGGAGAAAATGAAGGTCTGATTGGAGATATTTTAATCCGCATAAGCAGTATTGTGATGTAATACATTTAAATATTTCATTTTAAAAGGTTTTCAAATGGGTCTAACAAACTTAATTTGGTGGGCAAACTTTAGGGTGAACAAATTTCATGCTATGAAATTTATTTTTAATTTATAGGCATATGAAATTATTCAGAGTATAATACAGATTAAATTAAATGGGTTAAAAAGTGTATTGAAATGAGTAAAATAAGTCATATAAATTCAATTTCATATTATAAAATTTGTCCATGAGAGACCAATTCTATTTTGTGAGTTTTAGATTTTAGCAAACCTGTCGGCCTCATTAATTGCGTGCATGCTCTGGCCCATCACGTTTCTATGATTTAATGATTTTAGACACAAATTTATAATAAATTTTACAAACTTAAAATATTAATCGGAATTTATGTGTTTAAAGTACGAAAACAAATGCCAAGATAAGCTTTGAGGAGACAATTTTAAGATAAACTGGTATTGATACCGTACCAAAACTTCAATATACTAAAATTTCAATACATGTAAAATACTTGTGACATTGTATTAAAATTTTAAAATACTGAATTTTTTAAATAATATTAATATATATCGTTTCATATCAAAAATTTGATATACCGATACATACCGAAATTCACATAGAATATTGATATGCGTTTTAAAATGATATACATGTTTTTCTTATCGAAATACTAACATGCTGCAATATCGAATTTTTAATTTGAATGTACATCATTTTTACTATATCGAAAATCTAGATATAACAAAAAAAAATTATTTTGATATTTTTCAATTCAATAAGTAGGACATATCAAGATTTTCATTATTTCTTACCCCTAGTTCCACATAATAATTCACCAATTTCACCTACTTTTGAACTTGGGCCCTTTTCAAAAGCAGTGGGAGAAGTGCACCTGTCTTTTGAAGACAGAGTTTTAATTTTAAGAGATGTTCTTTACGTTCCTACTTTTAGAAATTTAATTTTGGTTTCTAAACTTTATATTGATGGATATTCGGTTACTTTTGATAAAGTTGTTACCATTTCTCTTTATGATAAATTTATCTATCATGGAACGTTGTTGAATAATCTCTATACAATTAACTGTGCACACCACTCGCGAAATGCATCCTATAACACATCAACTGTTTCCGATAAAAGAAAATGTTCATCAGACGTGAACGAGACACTTCTGTGGCATCTTAGATTGGGACATATTAATCCAAAAAGGATCCAAAGGTTGGTAGAAGACGGTTCACTGGAGTCTCTCCAAGTTGAACCATTCCCGACCTGCGAATCATGTTTGGAGGGTAAAATGACCAAGAGGGCATTCGGAGTCAAGGGGAATAGAGCCAAAGAAGTGTTAGAAATCGTTCACACAGACGTATGTGGTCCAATGTCAATCAAAGCAAGAGGAGGTTATGAGTATTTCGTCACTTTTAGTGATGACTACTTAAGGTACGGCTATATTTTCCTTATGAAGCATAAATTTGAGACCTTTGAGAAATTCAAAGAATTTAAGGCTCAAGCAGAGAATCATAGGAAAAAATGTACCAAGTCTCTACGATCCGATCGTGGAGGCGAGTACCTCAGCAATGAGTTTTTGAACTACTTGTCAGATGAAGGGATTGTATCCCAGCTAACTGCACCCGGAACCCCTCAATAAAATGGGGTTGCAGAGTGAAGAAACTTAACTATTTTAGAAATCGTTAGATCAATGATGAGTTATGCGGATCTACCCAAGTCGTTCTGGGGTCATGCCTTGGAAACAACGGCTTACATCTGAACTTGGTGCCATCCAAATCGGTTCCCAAAACTCCCAAAGAATTGTGGACCGGGCGCAAGCCCAGTTTGAGACACATGAGAATTTGGGGATGTCCGGCCTATGTATTGGACAAGGAAGCCGGAAAATTGGATCCTCGATTAGAATTAAAGTTGTTTATAGGATACACCGAGGGAACAAAAGGGTGTATGTTCTATGGTCCCGAAGATCAAAAGGTGGTAATAAGCACCCACTTTAGATTTTTGAAAGAAGACTATATGAACGAAAAAGAAGACCCGAAGTGAGATTACCTTAAATGAGCTAAGGGGCTAACCTCGGTCCAACTGCACAAGATGACATACCAAACGACACACTTACTTACACAACCGAATCTCGTCAGTAGTGGGAGGGTTGTGAGACAGCCCGAGAGATTCATGGGGATAGGAGAGTCCTCGGACTTGATTCCGGATAAAGACGAATCGCAGACCATGGACATATGACGAGGCAATCCAAGACAAGGATGCGGTTTCTTGGCAAACAACAATGAAAGCGAAATGGGTTCTATGGATCATAACAGAGTGTGGGAGATAGTCGAACCACTTAATGGGGTCAAACCCATTGGTTGCAAGTGGGTGTACAAGAGAAAAAAAAAACCGGACGGGAAGGTGGAAACCTTCAAGGCAAGGCTTATGGCGAAAAGGTTATACTCGAGAAAGAAGGGATCGACTATGAGGAAACTTTTTTCGCCTTGTAGCAATGCTCAAGTCCATCCGAATTCTCTTTTTTCGATTGATCAAGATCTCGACTTTGAAATCGGCAAATGGATGTCAAGACGGCTTTTCTTAACGGAAGTCTTGATGTAGAAATCTATATGCAACAACCCCAAGGCTTCATTGAAAAAGGCCAAGAACACCTAGTTTGTAAGCTCAAGAAGTCCATTTACGGACTCAAACAAGCGTCCAGAGCTTGGAACCAATGTTTTGATCAAGTAATAAAGTCTTATGGGTTTGATCAAAACGAGTTCAAAAGTTGTGTGTACAAAAAAAGCGCGTGTCGAAGCTGCATTGGTATTCTTAGTACTATCGTGAGGCGACATTACGCTCATCGGGAACAATGTAAAGGTGTCATCAGATGTAAGGGCATGACTTTCAAAACAGTTTGATATGAAGGACTTAGGGGAAGCCGGGCACATCCTTGGGATCAAGATTACTCGAGATCGCAAGAAAATGATGATAGGCTTATCGTAAGGTTCATACATAGACACTGTCTTGAAGCGATTCAACATGCAGGATTCAAAGAAAGGCTTCGTACCTTTCAGACATGGAATCCATCTATCCAAGGAAATGTGCCCTAAGACACAAAAGGAGATAGATGATATGAAAAACATTCCTTATGCTTTGGCTGTCGGAAGCCTTATGTATGCAATGCTGTGCACGAGACCGGATATCTGCTTTGCCGTTGGCATGATGGTAAGATATCAAAGTAACCCGGGGAAAGAACATTGGACGACAGTTAAAAATATTCTGAAGTATCTGAAAAGAACTCGAGATAGAATGTTGGTTTATCAGTCAGATAGTCTAATCCCCATCGGCTAAACGGACTCGGATTTCCAATCAGACTTAGATTCCAAAAAATCTACCTCCGGTAGTGTGTTTTGCATGGGGGGGAGCCATGACATGGAGAAATGTTAAGCAGAAATGCATCGTCGATTCTACCATGGAAGCCGAATATGTAGGCTAACTGCAGGCAAAAAAAAAAAAAGCGGTTTGGCTCAAGAACTTCCTAGTGGACTTGGATGTAGTTCGAATTTGCCCAAAGACAATCGGTGTTTATTGTGATAATGGGGAGCGATTTTGCAAATTCAAAGGAACCAAGAGCCCACAAGGCCGACAAACACATTGAAAGGAAATACCATCTTATACGAGAAATCGTTAAGAGAGGAGATATAGAATTGGCAAAGATCGCGTCGGAAGGCAACCCCAGCGAGATCCATTCACAAAGGGTGCGCCTCAGAATACATTCGAGAGACATGTGAAAGGAATGGGTGTCAAGACCATTGCCAATCTGCTTTGAGTATAAGTGGGAGATATTATTAGTTTCGTGTAGGTGACATTAGATGTCACGTAGTAGGAACTACACGAGACATGTTGTAGTATACTTAAAAGTAGACTTTGAGTATAAGTGGGCGATTGTTGGGGTTATACTGGAAAGTATGCTTTTACTTTGTATAACCAAACTGAATTTTCTGTCTTATTTACTGAAATAAATTATTTATCACTGATGCTTTAAATATCATTGAATGTTACATATATTTATTGCATAATTGTTCAATAAAAAGTACGTGTTACATTGTAGTTAATTTAGTGATACCAGATCACAAAAGATTAAATTAACAGTCCCTTGTAACTAAAAGTATGCGGTTCACGACCTAGATGGAAATGAACAATCCATCGTGAAAGGTTGAAGTGTAAGGCTCAGATTGGCTTGTCTTGACCAAGAGATTACACTAGTGCATGATTGATGCATTGAACAAGGACCTACAGGAGGATAAATTCTTCAGCACTGAACCAGGAAGAATTAGACCTCAGTGGTTCGTTATTTCTTAATCTTCGTCCCTTAAATAGGATCGTGTGTGGTTAGTAATTATTGCTTTGACTTATGACGGGTAGAGAATCAATGAGATTCAATACTTTATATCTTGGGCAATATTACTGGTCACATATGATTGCTAAGATTTAATACGAAGAATCGTGTGCGAGTACGCTCATATGATTTGCCCCCTTGGGAGGTTCATAAGATTTATCATACCAAATCTTGCAAGTGGAATTTGTTTCCGGTATGGATAATAATGTTGAACCGTTTCTTAACCAAGGATAAAAGATATTAATTAATAAAAAACTATTTCAGTGGCTTGAATTAATTAATGGGCTAAATAATCTTAAACACGGGAAATAATAACCGGGTGCCATATTAACAGTAATATGGGTTAAGATGGATAGTGCAATATTAATTATGTAGTGTGATTAATTAATATTTATGGGCTTGAATAATATTGTGGCTCAATATTAGATATTTAAAGTCCATTATAAGGTCCAATCTTAATTCTCCTAAAGGCCCCTCAAGTAGCCCAAAGATAAAGTCCAATAACTAAAAAAGGTAATTAAAATAAAATAAATTACTGTTGCCTAATTTTCCTAATATTTCAAAAATAATAAATAAAAAAGGGAGAAAGATTTTCTTTGAATTTTGTTATGGAATGAGGATAAGTATTCTTGGAATACAAGATTATCTCATTAAATTCAAGAAATCTCCCACTTGGTTATTTGTTAAGGGATTTTCGAAAATTTTGATTAAATAAGGGAATGAAAGATTTTCTTGATTTTCTTGAAAATACATTATGGAAGATATGTATTATTGGAATACAAGAATATCTCATAAATTCAAGAAGATCCAAATCTTGGATTCCTACTCCTTATTTTTTGAAAAATACCATAACAAGAGGAGTTGGGATTTTTGTGGAATATTTAATTATGGAGAAAAGAATATATGGGATATATTCAAGATTTCTTGGAGATCAAGAAAAAGATTTTTCCATCTTTATTTCCACCTAAAATTTCGACCAACCCCTCATTATAAATAGGGGATGAATGTTTCATCCCCAGGTGAACACGAAAATTGGTTTTTCGGAAAAATATTAGTGTCGATAAAATATCAAATATTTTGAAACGTCGACAGATTGTGTATTTTCGAAAAACCTCAATTGTGAGTATGCAATTCCATGTGTTGGAAAAATTAGAAATCCACAAAGGTGGTGCAACATAATTTTATTTTCCTTTTGTTAAATTGTTCGCGAGTTCCTTCCACCGGATTGTTGAACAAGGGCAAGGGAATACTTGAGAAGGCTTTTTGGTGTGTTCGTGTGAACGGGATCCATCTTCTCAACGGTTGTCACTCCGAGAGGTTAGTTCACATAAACCCGTAGCAATTCCGCATGCATCGGATTTATGTGAACTGTTTATATGCATGATTTGTTATTGAATTATTATTTTAATTAATATAGGATTAATTCATGCTAGTAATAATTGTTAGAATTAAATTTATATTTAAATATTCATCCCGAATAGATCCGGACAATTAATTCCCCAACAACCTAGTGTGAGCTGACCTGATCAGATAAAACTGATCAGTCTACCTGATAGAGTCTTCTGATGCAAGTTGTCTTAGCTCAACTAGCAAACTCGACTGATATAGGTCTTCTGGTCTTCTGGTAGTCATCTGATCTTCAGGTCTTCTGAGTCTTCGACTTCATGTCTTCACCCGATCATCTGACTAACTGGTCTTCTGACTAGTATGGTCTTCTGACTCGTCTGGTCTTCTGACTTGTCTGGTCTTCTGACCCGACCTATACATATTGAGTTCCCCCTCAATATGTGACCTATCTTTTACATTAGTTGTCTATACAACTCAGCTGGTCATCCTATCCTGATTCTAAGTCATCAGTCAGCTAACAGGTCTGACTGGTCCTATTACAAACTGTTTTGGAACTTCCATAAAAATAACTACAAATTTCCCAACAATTTCTCCCTTTTTGATGGAACCAAAACATACAATCAGAAAAACAGATAACATGAATAAAAGACAGATATTAAATAAAGTGCACAGTTCAGAAGACAATGAGATGTTGTCTTAGAATCAGAAAGGTAGAATACTTCCTTAATGATGATAATTTTACAAGTATAGAGATACCTATCTTCTGATCCTATCTAGTCTTCTGAAAACTGAAGCCTTATCTGAACTTCTAGAGCTCTACCGGAATCGCAAATACCTTGTACATTCTTTGCATGAGAGCAGCCAATCGTTCCTTCTCTATGATTCCTCCCATCTTGGCAAAGTCATAGTACAACTTCTTGAAGTGAATGGGGTCTAGAGATTTATCTGGTCTTAGAGGAGGCAGGATGTTCTCAAATGGAGGTGCTTCAGGAATGAGTCCCATCTCCTCTCCTTCAAGCATTATCACATCGTAGAATTGAGGATGTTTAACTTCAAGCCAGTTCCTGAATTCTTCATTAAGTTCCCCTTGATCATTAGACACATGAACCTTCTCCAAGATGTAAACATCAACCAGCTGTTGTAAGGGGAAATGACCCGCCCTGAGGAAGGCCGGGGTTGAACCTTCTTGTGGTCAGCTTATTATCCGACTTCATCCAGCTAGAGCAAGACTTGAAGCGACCTCGAAAGGTCTGTAAGTCGTGGGAAGTTTGGGAAGCTACGCAGGTCGCGAAGCGACTTGGGAGAACCCGAAAGTCGGGACCGACTATGTCTCGAGCTCAGTTGAAGATAAACATGGAAAAGATTCGGGTAGTTAGTGAGGCGGATTTCTCGGGGTATAATCAGGGTAAGTGTATCTGTGAGCACGACTTGCGGGACAAGAAAGGAAATCCTGTGCCTGGAGGCCGAAACCCTAGGTTGGTCCACGAGATGAAGCCCACGAAAACTGTAATTCTAGTTCTGTGTCTATAAATATAACTTGTATTGCACATTGTAAAAGATCGAAACCTTAGTATTCTAGGCAGAAATTATACATAAAATATCCTGACTTGGGGCCCCCAGACGTAGTCTATTTCACGGACGAACTGGGTAATCAAATTGCATATTATTTATTGCTTTCGCCATTATATTGATCGGTGTCTATCGAATTACTTGTTTGTTCGTCGGTAATCAAACCGGGTACAATAATTGACGTCGTCTGTGGGAAGCACAATTCCTGCAAAATCATTCTGTTCGAAGGAAAACCCATCTCGTTTCTGATCAATATAGATGGCAAGCAACCAAGTTAATCCTAACGGGCAAGAGTTGGACGCCCGCGATGGGCACGAGGCCTCTATGAGCTCTCAACATACCGTCTCATATCGCGCTCGCCAGCCAAACCCGGTGATGACTCCTGACTGGTGGAACCTGGTGCAGACTCCGGAGGACGCAAAGGCCGTGATGGCTGTCCTCAACAAAAAACTCCTCGCGTTTGATGACGAGGACGTGCAGCCTCCCCCCAAGAAGGCCACCCAGGAGGTTGGACCCTCGAAAGACAAGGAAGTACGGGCCCGAAAGGGCATTCGGCGGGCCAACTGGCCTACGATCCGGCTAGACACGCCTTGGTCCGCAATTGCCAGCTCCTTAGAAGGCCGGCAGGGTCGAACAACGTATTCGACCGACTTGGCGACCTGGGGGTCCAGAAAGCCCCAGGTATTGTTGAAGATGAGGGCTAACCGAGCCTCGGAGATTGTTGATCGTGGAGCATGACCTTGCCCTCGCACTGAACCTCCACCACAAAGACCTGCTGAGGGGATCGATCGTGCATCGAGCAACCCCCAACAATAATGAAGGCAAACAATAGACCGTCGGACATTTCGTGTCGCAAAGATCGAGACGGTCCAACAAGCGATGGAGCGATGGAGAATCAAAACGGGGAGGGAGATCCTTTCTCTCTCGTCTCCGGATTCCCCACTCGGAGCTCTGGTCACATTGGCTCCTACCCAAAGGAAGATTAACGCAGCGACCTTAGATCCCTACAGTGGAAACACTGACCCAAGGGTCATGTGGCGAAATATAATTCGTACATGGCCTCTACGGGCGCTACTGATGCGACCAAA
Source organism: Stenogyne calaminthoides (assembly GCA_037126765.1). Classification (NCBI taxonomy): domain Eukaryota; kingdom Viridiplantae; phylum Streptophyta; class Magnoliopsida; order Lamiales; family Lamiaceae; genus Stenogyne; species Stenogyne calaminthoides. The sequence continues at coordinate 47,382,621 of JBBCBC010000001.1, read as the reverse complement.
TGTCGGCTCTTTTCTCTGACCCTTAGCGATTAGGCTCACCAATGGTTTACCTCCCCCGCCGCCCTTGTTTGGACACTTTCGGAGCAGCTTCGCTTTTGTTCTCGACGCATTTTATCGCTCGGCACCCCGACAAATGTATCAGCAAAGGCTCGATGAACACCCAGAGGGATCTGAGAATCCGACGGTCCTATATTGAAAGGATCGATAACCTGATCTTAGAAGGAGATCCCATTGGGGATGAGGCAAAACTGCTAGGGGCTGTCTCCGGCCTCAAAAAGGGAACCAAACCCTGGCGGCGCATGACGGCCGAGTACCCAACCAGTTACGCCAACTTTCGGAGGCGGGCTAGCGACTTGATACATACAGCGGAGCTCCTGGAATCCCAACTCTCCGAGGCTAAGGAGGTCACGGAACCCAAGAAAAGTTCCAAGAAGGTCCACAAAGACAAGCCGCCCGGAAGTTTCAAGCCTTTTGAAAGAGCATTAGGTGAAGTTGATGGGCCTTGGGAATGACCCCGGACACATCTTCACCTGAGATCCGAGGACGGGAATTGCTTCTCCCGCCCCGCCCGATAAAGAATAAGGGCAAATTGAACCCCAATAAGTATTGCCACTTTCACGAGCAGGCCGGACACTATACCAGTGAGTGTAAGGATTTGTTGCCCCAGCTCTGAAGATTGTATGAAGACGGACTGCTTGACGAATTTGTCAAGCTACCTCAGAAGAATGGCAACCAGGCTCTGAGAGGTCGCCAGCAAGGAGAGTGCGCCCACAGGAATGACAACCAGGGATTGGGGCAGGGGGAACGACCTATCCCGCCCATGCTTGAGAATGCGGGAGATCGCGTGATACACACCCTCTCTCCCCTAGGGACAGTCGGGGGGCTAGCCTCCAGCTCCTCCTCCAAGCGGAAAATGAAGGCCGAAATAAGAGAGATAGAGAATGCCAGGAAGATGGTGTTGCATGTCCTCGCCTTGGGGGAAGAATCCAGCACAATCAAGTTCGGAGAAAAGGACAAGGCTGGGGTGGTCTATCCAATGTCGATCCCCTGGTGATCTGGGCCAATATCATGGGAAATATGGTGTGCCAACTTCTGGTCGATGGGGGTGCCTTCTGCAACATCCTCTTCAAGAAGACCCTGGATCAGCTTTGGGATTATGATGCCTATATCACCCCATGCGACCACGTCGTGAAGGGGTTTGGTGACACGACTGTGAGGTCCACCGGGATGATCTGACTGGCCGTTGAGTTGGTTTCCACACTGAATAACGAAGTTAGAACAATTAGGCTGTTAGATTTTCTAGTAGTCGACCTTCCCAGCTCCTATAATGGTTTCCTGGGAAGGCCTTTTGAGAATGAATTCGAGGTTGCGTCCTCCACTTTCTACTTTTGTGTAAAATTCCCCACCAAGAGTGGGTTGGTCGGCACCGTTAAGAGCGATCAAGTCGATGCAAGAGGTTGTTTGATTTACTCTTCGTCTCTTTTCAAATCTGCACCTACACCTATCAAACAAACATTTGTAATAGATAGCAATGAACAAGATAGGGAATTAAATGAGAAAAGAGAAAGCAGAAAAAGAACCTACAGCGACCTCGATCCAAGAATAGGGTAGAGCCTGATGAATTCCTAATCGAGGCCTAAATCGATGACCCACGACAAGATGGCCCAAGAGCCATTCTGGGGGAAGAACTCGAGAAAGTCAGGATAGATCCAAATCGCCTGGATCTAGAAGTCATTATCGGCTCCAAGATACCGAACGACCTGAAGGGGGAAGTCATCGAATTTCTCAAAAAGAACTTGGATGTCTTTGCCTGGTCGCACAAAGACATGGTAGGGATCGACCCAGAAGTCGTGTGTCACCTACTTTATATTGACCCATCTAGGAGGCCGGTTGCCCAGAAAAGGAGGAAATTTGGCCCCGAGAAATATGCCGCTTTAGCCGAAGAGGTGAAGAAGCTGCCGGATAATGACCTGATCATGCAGGCCGACCAGCCACAGTGGGTGGCCAATGTAGTACTAGTGAAAAAGTCCAACGGAACCTGGCGGTTGTGTATTGACTTTACCGACCTCAACTAGGCCTGCCCAAAAGATTTCTTTCCCATGCCGCACATCGGCCACCTGATAGATAACACGGCCAGGCACGAGATGATGTCGTTCATGGATGCTTTCGTAGGTTATCACCAGATAGCCATGCATGAACCAGATCGGCAACACACCTCCTTTCTGATTGAGAAAAACCTATACTGCTGGAAAAGGATGTCGTTCGGCCTGAAGAACGCAGGGGCAACCTACCAAAGGTTTGTCAATCATATGTTTGCTGATCAGATCGGGAAGTTGGTAGAAGTTTATGTCGATGATATTGTCGTCAAGAGCTTAAAAAGGGAGGATCACCTGTCTCACCTCGCACAGACCTTCGATATCCTCAGAAAGTTCAATATGAGACTCAACCCCAAGAAGTGTAACTTTGGAGTGGAGTCGGGGAAGTTCTTGGGACATCTGGTCAGTAAGCGGGGGATCGAGGCGAATACAGGGAAGGTTAAGGCAATACTGGATATGGGGGCACCCCGAAATGTGAAAGAGGTTCAGAAGCTCATGGGGTGCCTGGCCGCACTAAGCAGGTTCATCTCCCAGATGGGGGACAAATGCAAGCCGATGTTCGACACGATCCGTAAGAAAGCAAAGTTCGAATGGACACCTGAAAGCCAGGATGCTTTTGAAAAAATGAAAACCTACCTGGCGGATGTGAGCATTTTGTCCAAACCTGTCCCGGGAGAGAAGCTGTTCTTGTATCTCGCAGCTTCAGAGACCGCTTTGAGCATAGTACTGGTCCGAGCGGAGGGCCAGATCCACCTGCCCATTTATTTTGTCAGCCAGACATTGAACGAGATAGAACAACATTACCCACCATTAGAGAAGCTGGCATACGCATTAGTCATGAGTGTGGGGAAGCTGAGACCATACTTTTTCGATCACCAGGTCGAGGTTCTCACATCCATGCCACTGCGAAATGTGCTCCACCAACCAGACACTTCAAGTTGATGTCTCAAATGGGCCATTGAGGTCAGGCAATACGGAGTAACGTCTGGCGCACGACCTTCAAGTTAAGCCCGTGCACCGCCGATTTCTTAGTCGAGCTCACATTCCCTTCTGAAGCAGGGAGTTTGGGTAGTTTGCCATGGGAGCTATTCGTAGATGGGTCGGCGACCTCTCGCAAGTCGGGAGCCAGTCTTGTTTTAATGAGCCCTGGGGGTATCTCATTCCAGAACGCCATCACCTTCGATTTTCCCACAACGAATAATGAGGCCGAATATGAGGCGCTTATTAGCGGCTTAGAAATGGCAACAGCCATGGGCGTCAAGAGATTGCAAGTCCATACTGACTCCCAGCTCATGGTCTGCCAAGTTTCGGGGGAGTACGAGGCTCGGGATGATAGGATGGCGACCTATAAGGAAATTGTAAAAACACTATGCCTAAAGTTCGCACAAATCCATGTCAAGCGGATACCGAGAGAACAAAACTCACGAGCCGATGCTTTAGCTCAGTTGGCGACCTCCGAAGGATCACCAGACATGAAAGATATCACCATCACGACACTTCCCCACCCATCCACCGCGCAAGTAACCATAACAACATTAGAAACCTCGGTGTCGAACTGGATGACACCCATCATGGAATATTTGATAAGCGGCCTATTGCCACCCGATCGCGTCCAAGCTCGGCAGTTGCAGTTACGGGCCACCCGATACACAATGATCAGCGGAGAGTTATACAAGTGAGGATTCGGCATGCCCCTACTTTGATGTATGACACCCGAACAAGGTCAAGTCATTCTACGAGAAATACACGAAGGGGCATGCGGAAACCACACTGGGGGGAGTCCCTGGCCCACAAAACCACAAGGTAGGGATATTTTTGGCCTACCCTAAGGGCCGACGCTATCGTCTTCGCTCGCAAATGTCACAAATGCCAGATCTATGCTCCCTCCATCAAGGTCGCACCAGAAGAACTCACAAGTAACCTCAGTATGTGGCCTTTTGCGAAGTGGGAGATAGACATCATTAGGCCACTCCCAACGGCCCCAGGATCGGTCAAGTATGCCCTGGTAGCGGTGGATTACTTCACAAAATGGGCCGAGGCTGAGGCGTTGGCAACCATTGACCAAGATCATGTCATCAGGTTCATATGGCGGAACATTATCTGCAGGTTTGGGCTGCCTCAGGCGATCATATCAGACAATGGAAAGCAGTTCGACGGTATGAAGGTTGACGCCTTCTTCAAAAAGTGGAAGATCATAAAGTTGTTCTCTACCCCATACCACCCTCAATCAAATGGTCAGGTTGAGGCCGTGAACAAAATCATAAAGCACATGCTCAAGGCCAAGATCGAGGGGGGAAAAGGGAAATGGGCTAGCGAGCTCCCAGATGTGTTGTGGTCATGCAGAACGACCTGCAGAAATTCAACGGGCGAAAACCCTTACTAGCTAGCCTTCGGAACTGAGGTAGTTATGCCCGCGGAAGTCGACTTCCCGACCTTCCGAACCAGCCAGGTCGCTTTCGATCATAACGATGAGGCCCTGGAAAGGAACCTTGACCTACTCGAGGAAAAGCGATTGGAGGCTAACATGAGAAACGCTAGATACAAGCAGAGGTCGGAGAGGTATTACTACTCTAAGGTGCGACTTTGACGTTTTAAGGTCGGGGACCTAGTGCTGAAAAAGATACTCGGAGACTCAAAAGGTGCCCTCAGTCCAAACTGGGAGGGTCCATTCCAAATATCGAAGGTCCTACCAAACGGGGCATACGAGCTCAAGAAAGCAGATGGGACCAAGGCCCAATATCCATGGAATGCAACTCATCTGAAGAAGTACTATCAATAGATTTACACCTTTCTACTGATCACATCAATGTAAACAAATGTTTTTGATAACAATAATTCTCTATTCTACTTGGAAGGAAAATTCCTGTGTAAACCAAACGGGTCTCATGAAAGAATGATGGATAACATGCAGGCCGCATGAAATACATATCGATAAGATGCGAACCCGAGGTGCGACTTTCAAAATACCGAAGAATAAATCGCAACCCTTTAGGGTGCGATAAATCCCGACTTTGTAAGACGATTAAGCAAATATCCAGTAAATAAGTCGCGTAAACATTAAGACGACAAGGACAAAGCAAAAATTGCATAAGGAAATCGAGTCAACACAACAAAGGAATTAAAAAGGAGAATTTCATTAATAAAGACCCGGAGGTCGGGGAGAACCCCATTACAATAGACCCAGAGGTCGGTAAAAAGAAGCATTCCAATACAATACATTTTTTGGAGGTGAGCTAGCGACCTGGTCTATACTACGGAGCTACTCGAACTGGCGACTTGGTTTGTACTACATTGTTACTAGGGTAGCGGCTCTCTGATATGGAGGTCGCTGAGGAAGATGCTGCAAAACTATCAGAAAATGATGTTTTAACATCCAAGAAGTGTCAGATGCTGCAATGGGACTTCCCGCGTTAAATGAACACGAGTGTCATACATGTGGTGCAAAAATTCAAGGGATTGTGAAGGGTATTTTGGCCTGACCGGATTCGCATATACAATACTAAATCCATATTACAGGTCAGGAAATGCCCATCACCACTAATCCCGTCATCCCGATCGGCGTCCAAAGCACAGAGGACCTGGGGCACCTCCGTCATGGCGGCGGCAAATTCGTCGTCCGGGTGACAGCAAAACTTGGCAATGACCGTATGGTCATCCTCTGATGAAGGCGAGATCAGAAACGGGGGAAATGCAGGGATGAACTGAATATCAGAGGCCATATGTATAGAGCGGGAGAAGCACGTCGCCGGAGGGTGCCTCAAAGTGGGGGACTCACCAGAATCGCCCATAGCTAAGCTTGGGGACGATGTATGGGGAGAGCAGAGGGGGGACAATGTGTGTTGTATCTCTAAAAATCCCGCTCTATTTATAGATGAAAGGCGGGGGAGAAAATGCAATATTTCGACTCTCGAGGCCCCCCGCGGAAAGTGAGGCCACGCGGGTAGCACGTAAGAGACACACGATCGCTGGTTGGGCGAGCTTGTGGCTTGAAACGTCACCTGCCCGCCAAACCATCATTGCAATTCTGTCACACGTCAAGATGATTTGGGAGATCGAGGCGACTGTACGACTCCCCAAGGATGAAGATTTGACTCGGGCACATGTCCCGAGGTCGACTTGCCATAGGCCGGTGAACATCGACGGTTCAAGACAAGGCCCCAAAGCAAGCTTGCGACCTCGTCTTGAGGGGTAATTGTTGTAAGGGAAAATGACCCGCCCTGAGGAAGGCCGTGGGTTAAACCTTCTTGTGGTCAGCTTATTATCCGACTTCATGCAGCTAGAGCAAGACTTGAAGCGACCTCGAAAGGTCGGTAAGTCGTGGGAAGTTTGGGAAGCTACGCAGGTCGCGGGGGCGGCTTGGGATAGCAAAAAGGTCGCGAAGCGACTTGGGAGAACCCGAAAGTCGGGATCGACTATGTCTCGAGCTCAGTTGAAGATAAACATGGAAAAGATTTGGGTAGTTAGTGAGGCGGATTTCTCGGGGTATAATCAGGGTAAGTGTATCTGTGAGCACGACTTGCGGGACAAGAAAAGAAATCCTGTGTCTGGCGGCCGAAACCCTAGGTTGGTCCACGAGATGAAGCCCACGAAAACTGTAACCCTAGTTCTGTGTCTATAAATATAACTTGTATTGCACATTGTAAAGGATCGAAACCTTAGTATCCTAGGCAGAAATTATAAATAAAATATCCTGGCTTGGGGCCCCCAGACGTAGTCTATTTCACGGACGAACTGAGTAATCAAATTGCGTGTTATTTATTGCTTTCATCATTATATTGATCGGTGTCTATCAAATTACTTGTTTGTTCGTCGGTAATCAAACCGGGTACAACACCAGCCAATCTCCTCTGATCTTATCCCATTCTGGCAACCAGTTTTTCTTCAAAACAAGAATGTCTTTCACTGGAGCAGGTATGGCCTTTTCTTCCCAGGCAATATCTTTTGCTGGAGCCGCCTTTTTCCTCATCCTCCTGACATATCTGGTCGCAAGGCCTTTGCTCTCGGCCAATTTCTTTTTTTAATAGCAGCGTCAATCACTGACTGTGTGGCCTTCATTTCTTCTTGTTGAGCCAGAGTCAGTTGTGATCTGGACCGTGTCTGCATCTGAGGTTGAGAAGTTGCCATAATCTGCTTTCCCTTGGCCTGATCCTTCTTTCTTATTTTAGCTTCTGCAGATTTGTCTTCCATAATCAACTTCTTTGCCAGCTCAAGGCTCTTGGCCTGATCTTTGCGTGATCATATCTTTTCCGAAGCGTTAGATGAGAAGTCCTCGATCTTATCCACTCTCGAACTACCTCGGATAAAGACGGATTTGCTTTAAATTACCTTCCCTTGAGCAGCAATGTCCTCTCCATGATTTTCAACTGTTTCAATGATTTCCACCAGTTTGGTGTCAGATAAACCAACAGTTGATACAACATTTTTTGGCATGGCAGCAGATGATGCTTGAGGAGGAGTTGGTTCAGATGTTCTGGTAACTGGCACAAAGGCGATTATCTGCATCTGTTTTTCCTTCTCTGTTTTTCCTCCTCTTCCCCCTTTTTGGTTGCATCAAGAAGGTTAGTGAGTCTGGCATTCATGGCATTGAATTGATGTCTCAATTCATCCTTAACCTCTTTGACTGCAAGCGGGGTTATCTTGACTGTAGAAGCAGTTGACACAGGGCCCAGCAATCCGTTCAAACCATCTTCAATGGACTTTCTTGCCCGTTTAATTGATGCCTCAAATCGCTTCCATCCTGCGTCTAGGCACGTGTCTGTCCTTTCCAAAGAGGACCAGACACTTTCTAGCAGCTTGCCAAGATCAAATAGCATTGACTCGTGGAGACTGAGCTTCTCTGTGACTGGGTCGACACGTTTCATCACAGATTCCATGATGACGTCATGTAAATGTAGCAGTCTGTCCACAGTCGCTGATCTTTCTGCTTCAACGAGTGCATGTTGTTCTTCTTTGAACTTGGCCATTATGTCAGTTGCCAGAGTGTGAAATTGAGTTTCAATGGATGACTGTACCCCATCTTGAATGGTTTTTGAAATACGATCCAGGATAACAACATCAATAGCAACAGACCTGCCAGATGTTGATGCCTCGCCGGGTAAGGTCACATCTGCATCACCCATACCTAGTTCATCGGCAGCTCCCTCAATATCTTCATCAAAGTAAGGTTCTTCTGTCTCTTCAACCTCTCTGGCAATCCCAAACCTGTCATGAATTAACCATCTAATATCGTCATTAGAGGCCAATTCAGCTGCACTATCAATTCCACCATTCTCCAAGCATCTCATCTCCAGGTCCACGAAGTAGTCAGATTCGAGAGATTCCATGAGGATCAGAAATTCCACGATGCTTTTCAACCTAACATCCCTCCAGAACACAATATCTTCAATCTTGTGTTGGATGCCAGGGTGATTAATCAAGTCTAGGCACAATCCAAGCAGATACTCCTTTACCTCTTTGCTTTGGGATATATATACGAGGCTTTTACGAATCTGGAGAAGCAAGCAGGGTTCTGGTGTTGAAAGGATTGTGAGAGATGGAGACAAAGTTGTCAAGTCCCTCTTCTGCTTCGTGCTCTTGCTGAGCAGGTTCTTGTATATTTTCTAAAGATTTGGGAGAGGGTGAAGAAATATGTGATTTACTGGTTGTGGGTTGTGAGGGCTGAGGTTCATCGGATATGGGAGAGTCAGATATGGGTGGGGTTGAGTGATTTGACTGGTGAGGGTGAGGGTGAGAATGATTTGACTGGTGAAGGTGAGGGTGATTTTGAAGTTGGGGTGGGTGATCTTTCTTTCCTGAAAACAGTACTAAGGGGCACAGAGTCAGATGGTGACAATTCCCCAGAATGCTCAACCTCTGCTCCTTCAGCTACCCTTTCTCCTTCTCCTTCCAACATCTGCTCCTCCCTATCTGCACTTGCAGTTCTCTCAGAACTGACAGCAATCTCCTCCTCTGATTCAAGATGAATCAGCTCCTCCACTTTTTCCACATTCTGAGCAGGGCCGTGAACCTTCTTCAGAAGAGTTGTGATCCTCTTCTGACATTTTTCTGGCACTTCTGGTTTCTTGGCCAGGACCTTTCTTTTCAGTCTTTTCTCGGGGGTGGCCTTTCCCTGCGCTTCTGACTGAATGGAAGACGCAGTTGCCTTGGTGTCTTTTCCCTTCCCTTCGCCTCTCTGTCTGGGCACATAGGGAGCTGGATCATCATCAGATTGACCAGGCAGGCTTTCATTCTTACTCAGAATTGCTTTAAATTTGGCCAAGTAAACCTTCTTGCCATCCTCATTCCATTCAAGATTACCCGGTAGCTTGTCTGAAAGAATAATGGAGACTTTGTGGATGAAGGAACACTTGGACGATAGATAAACCTCGTTCCGGTCATTCAGAGCAAATTTTGCTGTCTCTTTCAGCAACCTGGACTTGAACATCATTGGCTTTCTTGATGATAGCAGTCATGACACCGATCTTATGAGAGGTGACGACATCAAGACTGTATGTGAGGCATAAGATCACCTTAGAGGCAATCTCGAATAAAAGGCGATATTTTCGTTTTAGGAATGGAGCACGAACATTCACCGTTTATTTTGTTGGCTGGTCTTAGAAGCTCAGCCTGAAGAAACTCCTTCTCATTCAAGTCAGATGTGAATGACTCAGGTGATATGCTTCCTTGACGTAGACCAAAGATCCTTCGAATATCATTATCTGTTACTATTATCTCCATCCTGCTGACATAGGAGATGAGCTTTTCATCATCATCATCATCCATCCGTAAGTTGTATAGAAACTCGAGGGCCTCATATGTGTGTACTACGTCCTGATGGCGATAGCAGTACTGATCCAGACTACAGGCACGAAGGCACTCCAGGATCTCCAAAGACTCGGAATCTGAGGTGACAGAGAACATAACAAACTTCTCATCAATGATGTCTTTTTTCATTGACGCGAAGTTGCAAATCTTTTTGCCTTGTCCTTGTCGGGCAATGAGTTGTGCCATTTCTGTGAAACAAGTGCAAATTTAGGGATGAGTCTGAGTAGATTATTTAAATAACCACAGACAAACTAGCAGTCCTATTTTATAAAGCGGGTAAATTTCGCACAGACTCATTATTAAGCATGTAAGCATTTAGAATTTGCCAAGAACACAATATCGTAATAAAATCTATTTCCAGAAATCAGTAACACAATTTGTAAGCTTAGATAAGGAATTTTGGACAAAAGGTGAAACCAATAGAATATCGCAAGAACATATTCATTAAATTTACCAATTAATGATTCGAAACTTCAAAATATTGAAGAATGAATAAATTGTTTGGAAGTATGAGATTGTGTTCGCAGAAGAATTTTCTCTCAAGGATTTTGTAGTTTTAGAAATGTGAAAGGTTTTCTAGAAATTGAGTTAGGGTTTTTATAAAGCGAGGGAAAACTTTTAGCACGATTCCCCATAAATACTCAAGTATCTGTGTTTTGAAATCAACGGCTGAGATTGAGCGGCCGTAAAGTATTTCAATCGTGTGGTTGTGAAAAGTAGTCCGCTCGTATTTTGGATGCGAAATCTTGCAATAAATACCATTAAAATACATATTCCTCACGTTCGCATTTAATGTTTGCAGTGCATACGTCATAAAGTTAAGACAACAATAATAAAATCATTTAATTAGATAATTCATATATTATGAATCAGATAAAGTAAATCAGAAACGTATCTGACTGATTGATATTGTAATCAATCAGCTACCACTTTGATATGATCTGATTGGCCTGATTACTGTTGACCTTACTGATGTTAGCCTAGTCCTTAGTATTTCCCAACAATGTCCCACTTATCTGATCAGATTTCTTCTGATCCAATCTGATCAGATTTCTTCTGATCCAATCTGATCAGTTCCCCCTTCATCTGATATTTGTTTTCTGATCAGTCCTTTACTGATCTTTTTGATCAGTTGAGGTACCTTACTCAACTGATCCTTCTTATCAGGTTAATCTCTTAACCAACTGGTCCTGGAGACCAGTCCACCAAACGTTTCTGGTGCACTTTCTCCTAAGTCCAGAAGTCCTGGCTCATTACATAGTTCTCTGAATCTGACTTCAGCTAGTGGCTTGGTTAAGATATCAGCTCTCTACTTATCAGTATGGATCTTTTCCATTCTGATGTTCTTCTTTTCCACGTGATCTCTTATAAAATGATGTCTGACATCCACATGCTTGCATCTTGTATGTAAAACAGGATTCTGAGTTATTGCAATAGTACTATTACTATCACAGAATATAGGTACATTCGTAGCTACAATGTTATAATCCCTCAGCTGATGACTAAGCCAGAGCAGTTGGGAACAATAGCTTCCTGCAGCTATATATTCTGCTTCGGTAGTAGATGTGGCAACAGATGTCTGCTTCTTTGAAAACCAAGAGATCAGTTTGCTTCCTAAGAACTGACATGTTCCTGAGGTTGATTTTCTGTCTATTCTGCAACCTCCATAATCAGAATCAGAATACCCACTAAGCTCTAGATTATCATCTGATGGGTAGAATAAACCAAGGTTTACTGTCTCCTTCAGATACTTAAGAATCCGCTTAACTGCTTCCAGGTGGCTTTGCATTGGATTCGCCTGAAATCTGGCACATACACCTACTGCAAATGTTATATCTGGTCTACTGGCAGTTAGGTATAGTAGAGATCCAATGAGAGCCCTATATTCTTTCTGATTAGTTTTCTGACCATTCACATCTGGATCCATCTTGAATCCAGTCATCATAGGAATTTTGGCTTCCTTACTGTTCTGAATTCCAAACTTAGCCAACAAATTCCTAGTATACTTTGCCTGACAGATGAATATTCCTTCTGTACTTTGCTTAACTTGAAGACCCAGAAAATAATTTATCTGGCCCATCATGGACATTTCAAATTTCCCTTGCATCAGTTTGTTGAATCTATCACATAGGTTCTTGTTGGGAGATCCGAAAATAATATCGTCCACATAGATCTGAACCATCAGAATATCTTCTCCATCTTCTATTCTGAATAAGGTTCTATCTACTACTCCTTTAGTGAATCCACTGTTTATCAAGAACTGAGAGAGTGTATCATACCAAGCTCGAGGAGCTTGTTTCAGGCCATAAAGAGCTTTTCTTAAACGGTACACGTGGTTGTCTTTTTCAAAGCCAGAAGGTTGTTCAACATAAACTTCCTTAGCTAGTACCCCGCTTAAAAATGCACTCTTAACATCCATCCGATACACAATAAACCCTCTGTGGGCAGCATATGCCAGAAACAGCCGGATGGCTTCCAGACGAGCGACTAGTGCAAAGGTCTCATCATAATCAATTCCTTCTGAATGTGAATACCCCTTAGCAACAAGTCTTGCTTTATTTCTGGTTATGATATTGTTCTCATCTCTCTTGTTCTTGAATACCCACCTGGTGCCTATCACATCTTGATAAGTTGGTCTGTCCACCAGCTTCCACACTTGATTCCTTTCAAACTGCTCTAGTTCTTCTTGCATAGCTAGTATCCAGCTGGCATATTGTAGAGCTTCTTCTATAGTGGTTGGTTCCTTCAAAGACAGATAACAACAATACATGGCACTTTCACCAACCTGATGTCTAGTTTGGACTCGGGCATTCGGATTGCCAATTATCAGATCAGTCGGATGGTCACTTAACCTTCTTTTCTGATGTATATCAGTTTGTATATTATCATCCTCATCTGATATTGAGTCACTAGTGGTTGGGAGTGGTGCAGTAATAGGATCCACTTGACATGGACAAGTCTCAGCTGATGTTGGAATCATCATATGTTGATGTCTGTCCATAGAAACATCAGGTGTTCCCCCTGAACCAGATGGTTCAGTTGATACTGTCTCAGCTGTACCAGCTTCTTCATTGACAGTTGTACGTACCTTTGGGTCTGATTGACCTGGTGAATAAGTAAGATCAAGCTTTGTGACATACACTGTTACGTGATCTGATACCTTGTCTTTGATACTCAACTGATCCATTTTCTGTGCATCAGGTACCGGTTGATCTGGTACTGCTTGTTCTGAGGCAGATTTCTCCTGTTCAGAATATGTCTCATCAAAGACCACATGAGGTGTTTCTTCCACAACTAGGGTTCGCCTGTTGAACACCCTGAAAATCTTGTTGGTTAAGGAATATCCTAAGAATATACCCTCACCTGACTTGGCTTCAAAGGTTTTCAACTGGCTCTTCCCATTGATGTGTATGAAACACTTTCACCCAAAAACATGGAAGTAAGAAACACAAGGTTTTCTGTCCTTCCACAATTCATAAGGTGTTTTAAAGTGAATCTTAGTCAGAGAACATATGTTCTGAGTATGGCATGCTGTGTTGATAGCTTCTGCCCAGAAACGGTTTGGAGTTGCATGTTCAGCTAACATTGTGCGAGCAACTTCTTTGAGTGTTCTGTTTCTTCGTTCTGCTACTCCATTCTGTTATGGTGTTCTTGCAGCTGATGTTTCATGTTGTATTCCAAACTTAGTGCAAAAGTCAGTAATAAAGGAGTTCAGAAATTCGGTACCTTTATCGGATCTGATTTTTACAATACTGACACCCTTTTCATTTTGCAATTTCTTGAGCAGCTCAGGTATGTTTGTTGTTGTCTCATTCTTCTTATACAAGAATACAACACAGGTAAACTTGGAATAATCATCCACGATTACCAGAGTGTATTTGCGTCCGCTGAGACTAAGTGGTGTAACTGGTCCAAATAAATCCATATGGAGCAGTTGCAATACTCTGCTGGATGCTGGTACTGGGATTCCCTTGAATGAGGCTTTAACATATTTTCCCTTCTGACATGCGACTCATGTCTGATCCTTAGAGAATACCTCATTCGGGAGACCCTCAATCAAAGACATCCTTGCTATCTTGTTAAGAGTTTTAAAGTTCAGATGACTCATTCTCTTGTGCCAGAGTCAACTGCTGCTTTTGGAACTCTTAACAATCAGACATGCATTTCTTGGACAACTGTTCCAATCTGTAGTGTAGATTGTTCCCTTCCTTGAACCATTTAACAGAATCTGTTGAGTAGCTCGATTCTTGATAGTGCACTAATCAGTCGAGAACTCAACACTGAATCCGTTGTCACAGAATTGTGAAACCGATAACAGGTTATGCTTTAAACCATTGACATACGAGACTCTAGTAACCTGTACATCATCATTCTCTAAGGTTCCGAATCCTCTGGTAAAACCAAAGTTATCATCACCAAAGAGTACACGTGGGCCTTCTTGTTCAGTGTATGAGCAAAGGAGATGTTTGTTTCCAGTCATGTGCCTTGAGCATCCACTATCGATGTACCAGATAATTGCTTGTACACCTCCTTTATTGGCCAAACCCACGCGAACCTGCAATCAGATCAGGCTTTAGGTACCCCAGTAGAATCGGGTCCTGGGGGGTTAGAAATATCTTTCGGGATCCAAACAAATCTGGCACCCTTGTTGAAAACAGAGGGCTTGATTTGTCTCCCATAAATATCTACATAATCATACGTCTCTTCATATGCAATCTGGTCAGTATGATCATTAGTGTGAGCCTTGGATGAATCAGAAGACTTGGGATTTTTTATTGTTTTTTTTTCTTCTTTTAATCCAGTGGGGCTCTGTGCAGCAGCCCTAGGTTTCTGATTGTAAGGGTAGGTATGACTGCTACCATTAAAAAATTCATATCTTTTTGGCATAGATGATCTTAGCAGTTTACCCTTAGCTTGCTTGTTAGGCAGCTTGACCTAATTAGGTTTCAGATCAAATTTTCCCTTGAGAGGTAGTCTTTTCTGATTCCTAATCTGCTGATCAAGTTGAGGTCTCTTCAGAAGAACAGGGCTCTTCTGTTGATTTCTCGGCTGATGTATGATCAGTTGGGGTCCATTTATGTACCCTTTCTGATCCGACACTTGCCTTGCCTGGTCAGCTAATCCTTTTCCCTTATCTGATACATATTTTGCTTTTCGTGTATCTTGATCAGAAACTCGTTTGATTACACTTTTATGAAGTGAGCCAGGCGGGGCTTTTGAGGATGCAGAAGGGTTTTTATACCCAATTCCCTTCTTATTAGTTGACGTACGAAAATAGTTGTTCAGATCTTGAACGGTCTTAGATAATTTTGTGAAAACCTCTATTTTCTTACGCAAACTATCCTCAGTAACTTTTAGACTCTCATGCAGTCGGAAGAATTCATCAAACTTAGTTTGGAGGATTTTGAGATCATCAGCTTGCTGTTTGTTAATGGCTAGCTGTTCCTTAATCAGTTTATCTTGATCAGAATAACTGACTTTCAGAAGCTCCAGTTCTGCAGTCATTTTCTGAACAGTCTCAACTGATTTAAGTTCAATAGCTTTTCTTGCAGCATTATCTTTAACAAGCTGATTGTTCTCTGACCTCAGCTTATCGTTCTCAGCTTCCACTATAGTATAAGTGTCTACTGCATTAGAGAGATCATCAAGCAATTGCTCATTGTAGAGCTGCAGATCAATCTCTCCAGCAGGTGTGCTCAGCACAACAGGTGTGGAAACAGAAAACACAGAAGGTTTAGATGATACCTCAGAATTATCAGCATCCTTGGCCATGAGGCAGATGTCGTCATCAGATGTCGGCAAATTGATGATTTTAATGACAAATTTACCATTTCGCATTGAAGATGGTGTAATAATATAAGTATAAATAAATAGTAGCATATTTAGTATCTATATGAGCCCATAACTCAACGGCAAGGTCTAATATGCATTTGGTGTACGGATATTAGATTCGTGTATTCACTTTGATCATGTCCATATTTTAATATTATGGATCCTCTTCTATTGCCCCTCTCTCCCCTGTTTCTCGACGTTAGCAGCGATGATTACTCTGTCTATGGGTTTTAGACCGACGAAAATGAATTAGATGAAAAATCTTGTTTATTGCCCATTTCCACATCAGCGTTGGCTATTCCTCTTTTGCATTACCATCTACCAAAATTATGGAATTCTCCGGCAGAAGAAAATGAAATCCCAGTTTGAGAAATAATTAAAATATAATAATATACTAATAATAACAATAGTAATTGAATAATCACACGTAATTATACTAAATTACCATAAAATAAGTCGATCAACAACATTGAAACAATGGAAAGCATGCAATCCAATAATTATTTGAACATTTCACAAGCTAGTTGCATGTTTTTATGTTTTCTAGTTGCATGATTCCATATTAGCTAATTACATGTTTCTATATATAGTTGTTATTTTTGTATTAGGTAGTTGCATGTTTCTATCTGTTCTAGTTGCACGATTCAATATTAGCTAGTTCCATGTTTCCGTATTATATAGTTGCATGTTTATGTACTAGTTAGTTGCATGTTTCTGTATTAGTTAGTTGCATGTTTATGTGTTATATGGTTGTATGTTTTTATATTATCTAGTTGCATGCTCTTATGTTTTCTAGTTGCACGATTTTGTATTGACTAGTTGCATGTTTCTATATAAGTGTATCCTATTAGCTAGTTACATGTTTCCGTATTATATAATTGCATGTTTATGTATTAGCTAGTTGCATGTTTATGTACTAGTTAGTTGCATGTTTCTGTATTAGTTAGTTGCATGTTTATGTGTTATATGGTTGTATGTTTTTAAATTATCTAGTTGCATGCTTTTATGTTTTCTAATTGCACGATTTTGTATTGACTAGTTGCATGTTTCTATATAAGTGTATCCTCATTTTGACCCAATCTTTATTTTTCACTGACCTAATTTTTTCTAGTGCCAAAAATTTGGGTCCAAAAATTTGGGTTATTTAAAAAAAAATTGATCCAATCTTTATTTTTCACTGACCTAATTTTTTCTAGTGCCAAAAATTTGGGTTATTTAAAAAAAATTAATAAATTTGGGTTATTTAAAAAAAATTTGACCCAATCTTTATTTTTCACTGACCTAATTTTTTCTAGTGCCAAAAATTTGGGTTATTTAAAAAAAATTAATAAAAATGATAGTATTGGAAACCGAACCAGATATCCTTAACCCTAAAGATATGATGTTCAACCAATAGACTAGAGGCGAATTGTTGAAAATTTGCAACAGTATCGAATTTTAATTAAAAGGGCCGACCCGTTTTTTAAACGGGTCACTCATTTGAATGAGTGGACGGTGCACTTGGGTGCACAAGAGACCTACTCTAACTCAACACGTGCGTCTATGTTTTGATATGTAGTCTCATATATGCATATCAATCTATAGATCAATGAAATCTCCAAGATCTTGAGATCAAACAAATTTATATACTTTTCTTAGACTAACTAATAACTAGTTAATGTTCAAATCATACCGGAGGGAGACAGCATTGCATACAGCACAACATACAGAAGTTGCTCCATCCGGATATAGTAATAAGTTTCTACATCCCGAGAAAACAAGCTGCTTCTGTCCACCTAAAATTAACGAGTCATTTTCTTATACTTTCACGCATAACCCTAACAAACCCTTCTTGGAATCTTGCATGTTGAATCGCTTCAAGATAATATCTATGTATGAAGCTTGCGATAAGCCTATCATTATTTTCTTCTGATCTCGAGTGATCTTGATACCAAGGATGTGACCGGCTTCCCCTAAGTCCTTCATATCAAACTGTTTTGACAGTCATGCCCTTACGTCTGACAACACCTTTACATCGTTCCCCGATGAGCAGAATGTCGTCCACATATAGTGCTAAGAATACCAATTTATATATGTTAATTTGACATGTCTCACATAACACCGTTCTAAATTATCGAAATTAATCATGTCCCAAGGACCACAAATTTGGTCGTTAAAATGTCACATGAAGATCATAATGGCATGTTGTCTTCTCCACCAAAAACAAACAAACACAGACAAAGTTGGGATAAGAACATCTTGGCTTCTGTGTATAATCCTTTCATTACTAACACTTTGAATAATCTAAAATATTGTAATTTTCTACACTTTACAGTTTCAACATTTTTTTTTTTGTCACTTTATCATCTGAAATAATTGTTTATATAACATTTCACTTCTAAATTTTTATTTAGGACACTGCATCGAATTCTATAATAAGTATCATACTTTGTGATAATCAAAATAACTACAACAGCTTGCAAAGCGATGACAGGTAATATGCAACAAATAAGATGATAGTTTTAGAATAAATATTTAGAAAGTAGGGCTTTTCTTCGGTCAGAAAAGACTTCGCCATTCCTGACGGTAGGAAACCAATAAGAAATTGTCACGTCATCTACCTTCGCCATTAACGAACTGGTTTCGCTGTGAGGCAAAATAATTTCTTCTTAAATAATATATAATTACTAAAATATCCTTATAATAATATTTTTAAAAAATAGTATTATATTATAATAATCATTTAAAAAATAATACTTAAAACATGTCCATGTTTTAACTTTTTTATTCTAATTATTTTCGAATCAAACTAAAAATCCTATTATGAACATCATAGTCCCTCGGCAAACTCTGCAGTCTGCACCAAACTTTTCTATTTCTATCTACAAATTAACTTTTCAGTATTCCTTTCTTATTAAACAACCGAGCATACACCTTTTTCTATTAAACAACATAACATTTACATACCCATTTTCCTATTTTCAACTTAACTTTCAGTATTTCATTCTTCTTCACACACATATAAAGAGAGATTGAGCAACATCAATTAAACCCATGTTCACATTAACAAACTCAAATCATTATTCTCAGATCTATGGCGTCCCAGTCTCTTCTACTTCACCTTCCTCACAGTCACAGCTTCCTCATTGCCGGTAAATTCGCCGACCAAAGCTTCGAACTCCGGCTCTCATATGAATTTTTTACATAATAAGAGTAATTTGGTCATTTGATATTTTTTTCATTATTATTTTAATTTTTTTACTAGGGCGATTGCATATAGCAAAGTGCAAACGAACTAATGCGAAGTGCAATCATAAAAAATGAATCTCATTCGTTGGATCAATAATTCAATGGTAATTATAGAATTTTTAACGTCAAGCATGACGAAGGTTTTTCTGACTGTAGAAGGTCCCTAGAAAGTAAATAAACTGTCGTAAACAAAAAAAAAAGACAGGGAAAACAAATTTTTTTTTTGCATATATGGTAAAATAGGAAAATTTTCTTTGGAAAGACAGCTTGATTGGTACTTTGGTAGTATCAAAAGCGTGGTAATATAATTGTTGGGTCATGCCCAATAATAGTTGGGCCCTAGAAACTAATACTAAATAATTAGGCCCATTTGTCAAACCAATGGTTTGGTGATTAGGGCATGTGTCTTGCTGCTGAAAACAGATGCGAGAAACAGTAGTAGAAACAGAAGAGAAAAAAATTTTACTAAGTAAAACTCTCACTTTTGTTCACAAAATCTCTCACTGTTGTTAACTCTCACTTTTGTTCACAAAAACTCTCACTATTGCTATGTAAAACTCTCACTGTTATTAAGTAAAAACTCTCACTTTTGTTCACCAAAACTCTCATTGTTGCTATGTAAAACTCTCACTGTTACCAAGTAAAACTCTCACTTTTGTTCACAAAAACTCATTGTTTCAAAAAGAAAAACGACAAAAACGAACCGTCGTCGCGGAGGCATCGTCTTCATAGCAGAGGAATCACCGTCTCTATCGTCGTCGTGTGAGGAGTCGCCGTCACCATCCGTCTCCATCGCTGTCGCGTGAGGGCTAGCCATCTCCATCACCATTGCGTGAAGAGTCACGGAGGCATCGTCGTCGTCGCGTCACAGAGATTCGCCGTCGCTGTCGCCATCGCGGAGAGTGGAGAGGTCCCAAGGGAAGAGTCGCAGAGTGGAGTGCAGCGGTTTAGCGTGTGTGGGTGAGAATGCGAAACTTCTCCTGTAGGCGGAAGAAATGGCGAAATCGATGGTTGTTAACTGTGTAGGATGCGTCGCCGCTGCTCCGTGGCTCGGGACTTCGTTGAGCTCGTCCCTGGCGACGGCGGGTGAGGTGGCGGCGACGGAGGAAGGAGGGGAGAAGACGCTGAGATCTATTTTTTATTTTGATACGTTTTGATCTATTTTGATACAAAGAATGGGCTGAAATGATATATATTTGACACATTTGTGTATATGGGTAAGGTTTGACCCGGGTTCATAGCATGAACCAGGTCTATACAAGTTTTTGTCAAATAAAATTATCTAGATTTTTGGAGAAATTTTATTAAATGTAGGATAAAAAACATCTCTATCAAAGAAATGGTTCTTATAACTAGGAGAAATGTTGTTTTTAATGTTTGTAAGAAATTTAAAAGTTCTAGTTAATATTCAGTAATCACACTAGTTTGTAAGAAATTCAAAATTTATATATAATATTAACTAATCATGGGAGTTTCTGTTGGGGATTATACTGAAAAGTATGCTTTTTACTTTGTATAATCGAAACTGAATTTCCAGCCTTATTTACTGAAATAAATTGTTTATCACTGATGCTTTAAATATGATTGAATGTTATATATTTACTGCATAACTGTTCAATAATTTGTACGTGTTACACTGTAGTTAATTTAGTGATACCCGATCACAGAAGATTAAATTAACAGTCCCTTGTAACTAAAAGTACGCCATTCACGACCTAGATGGAAATGAACAACCATCACGAAAGGTTGAGGTGTAAGGCTCAGATTGGTTTGTCTTGACCAAGAGATTACACTAGTGCATGACTGATGCGCTGAATAGGACCTACAAGAGGATAAATTCTTCAGAACTGAACAAGGAAGAATTAGACCTCAGTGGATCGTTGTTTCTTAACCTTCGTCCCTTAAATAGGATCGCGTGTGATTGGTAACTATTGCTTTGACTTAACATAGGAAGAGAATCAAGGAGATTCGATACCTCTTATCTTGGGCAATATTATTGGTCACATGTGATTGCTAAGATTTAATACGAAGAATCGTGTGCAAGTACGCTTGCTTGATTTGCCCCCTTGGGAGGTTCATAAGCTTTATCATACTAAATCTTGCAAGTGGAATTTGTTTCCGGTATGGATAATAATGTTGAACCGTTCCTTGACCAAGGACAAAAGATATTAATTAATGGAAAGCTATTTCAATGGCTTGAATTAATTAATGTGCTAGATAATCTTAAACACGGGAAATAATGACCGGGAGCCATATTGACTGTAATATGGGTTAAGATGGATAGTGCAATATTAATTATGTAGTGGGATTAATTAATATTTATGGGCTTGAATTATATTGTGGCTCAATATTAGATATTCAAGATCCATTAGAAGGTCCAATCTTAATTCTCCTAAAGGCCCCCTGAGTAGCCCAACATATAGTCCAATAACTGAAAAGGTGATTAAAATAAAATAAATATTGTTGCTTATATTTCCTCATTATTTTCGAAAATTATGGATAAAAGAGGGAGAAAGATTTTCTTTGAATTTTGTTATGGAATGAAGATATATATTCTTGGAATACAAGATTATCTCATTAAATTCAAGAAATCTCCCACTTGGTTATTCATTAAGTATTTTCGAAAATTTTGGAAAATAGAGGGCAAGAAAGATTTTCTTGATTTTCTTGAAAAGATATTATGGAAGATATGTATTTCTTGAAATACAAGAATATCTCATAAATTCAAGAAGATCCAAATCTTGGATTCTTGCACAAAATTACTCCATAATAGAGGAGGTGGATTTTTGTGGAATATTTTAATTATGGGAAAAAGAATATATGGGATATATTCAAGATTTCTTGGTGACCAAGAAAAATCTTTTCCCACATTGAAAAACCACCAAAATTTCGTGCCCCTCCTCTCCTATAAATAGGGGATGATTAGTTCATTCCCAAGTACAATTCCATGTGCTGGAAATATTAGAAAATCCACATACGTGGTGCAACAAAGTTTATTTTTTCCTTTTGTTAATTGTTCGCGAGTATCCTTCCACCGGATTGTCGAGCAAGGGCTAAGGGAATACTTGAGAAGTCCTTTTGGTTAGTCCGTCCGACCGAAGACACTGCCATCCCGAGAGGTACGTTCACGTAAACCCGTAGATTCCGCATGCGTAGGTTTTACGTGGCTTTTTATATGCATGATATGTTGTTGTAATTATTATATGAATTAATATAGGATTTATTCATGCTAGTAATAATTAATGAATTAAATTTGTATTTAAATATTCACCCCAAATAGATCTGTGCAACTCATTCCCCAACAGTTTCTTACAGCAGTTAGGGTGTCGTACTGACTGACAATAGTCAATTTATTTGAGTCATTAGATCTAAAATATAAAGGCTTAAAATTAAAAACATACTACTTGTTGCACTACGCATTGTACTAACTATCATTTTGCATCGTACTCACTATCCACTACAAAAAAGCCGGGTTTTAATTAACAATGGAATTTAGCGACGGATTCAACTACCATCACTAGTAGCGACGGTTTGAGCGACTGTTAAAATTAAACGGTCAAAGTCCCCGAATTTAGCAACGGTTTTAGTATCCGCTGCTAATAGCGACTGTTTTTTTTTAACCGCGCCAAATCGGGCATTTAGCGACAGTTATATCCGTCGCTAAAGTCGGACCGGGGGCACGAAGCACCTCTAAGATTGACCACCGCTTGGTGAGTTTAGCGACGGTTTTTTGAACAAAGCGACGGTTTGTACCATCGCTACTAGCGATGACAATTAAGTATCCATAGCAAATCCGTCGCAAAATTTTGATTATATAACTATCGATTTCAGCATTCAGACGCAATTCTTTTCGCGTATTAATTATCCTCCGCCGTTGTCGTACGCCGTTCGTTGTCGCCGTCCTGAGCATTCGGTGCATGTGGTTCAATTCGTATCGTCGTATTCTTCCTTTTGACGGTATTTTTTCTAATTTTTAACCGTTTATTTTCTCATTTCGTACGTTTATATATATATATATAATTTGAAATTATATATATATATATATATATATATAATTCAAAATATATATTCGATATTATATATATGTATTTTAGTTTAATTAGTCAATTACGTATATTTATTTCAATTACATATATGCATGTTAGTGTAATTTGGTTGATTATGATATTTTATATATAATTATATGATAGATTAATGGTTAGAATTGTTAGATTGATGGTTGACTAGAATGGTTAGAATTATTTTATGATTATATATGTGTTATATATATGTGATAGAATTATTAGAATTGTTAGATTGATGATTGACTAGAATTGTTAGATTGATGATTGGCGAGAATGCTTAGAATTGTTTTATGATTATATATGTGACATATATATATATATATATATATATATATATATATATATATATATATATATATATATATATATATATATATATATATGGGATAGAATGGTTAGAATTGTTAGATTGATGGTTGACTAGAATGGTTAGAATTGTTTTATAATTATGTTAATTTGGTTAGAATTGTTAGATTGATGGTTGACTAGGATGAATATGTAATGAATTTGGTTTAGTAGAATTTAAGCGCGATTTTAATTAAATTATTAAAAAATATAATGAATTTGTTTTATATAATGCAGATGAGTACTAGCCAAGGCGTTGGCGTTGACTAGGCAAATGAAATGGTAGAGGCAGAGGTGGTGTGGTCGGGCGACGGGTCCATTCCTTTGAGCACCGGAAGAAGAGGGTCCCGAGACCCGAGCGGTGAAACGAACAGAGACGCCTCCATTTAAGAAAGAACCGCCGCCCAAGTAGGTCATCTCCAATGGGTCGAGCTCAGGCTCGGTCTCTATTCATCGTGGCTCAGCTGTTGGGGTTATACTGGAAAGTATGGTTTTACTTTGTATAACTAAACCGAATTTCTTATTTATTTACTGAAATAAATTATTTATCACTGTTGCACTAAATATGAATGAATGTTATATATATTTATTGCAAACTCGTTCGATAAGAAAGTACGTATTACGTTGAAGTTAATTTGGTGATACCAGATCACAGAAAATCAAATTAACAGTCCTCGTGATTAAGTACAAATTCACAACCCAGATGGAAATTAACAATCCATCATGAAAGGTTGAAGTGTAAGGCTCAGATTGACTTGTCTTGGCCAAGAGAATTACACTAGTGCATGACGATGAACTGAATAGGACCTACATGAGGATAAATTCTTCGGTACTGAATATACAAGAATTAGACCTCAGTGGTGCGTTATTTTTTAATCTCCGTTCCTTAAATAGGATCGTGTGAAATTAATAACTATTGCTTTGACTTATGATGGGAAGAGAATCATTGCTATTCGATACCTTATATCTTGGGCAATATTATTAGTTACACGACGATCGCTAAGATTTAATACGGAGAATTGTGTGCAAGCACGTCTTGCTTGATTTGTCCTCTTGGTGGGCTCTGAATCTTTATCATACTAAATCTTGCAAGTGGAAATTTATTTCCGGTATGGATAATAATATTGAACTGTCTTTACTCCAAGGACAAATATATTAATTAATATAAAGCTTGTTCAGTGGCTTAATTAATTAGTGGACTAAGATAATCTTAAATACGGGAAAGAATGACTGGGAGCCATATTATTGTGAAGTCGTAATGTGGGTTAAGATGGATAGTTCAATATTAATTTTATAGTGGAGTAAATTAATATTAATGGGCTTGAATAATATTTTGGCTAAATATTATAGTTTCATAGTCCATTGGAGGTCCAATCTTAATTCTCCTAAAGGCCACTCAAATAGCCCAAATTAAAGTCCAATTAATGAAAAGGATTAAAAAATATTATTGCCTATTTTTTCCATATTTTTCGAAAATAATTAAAGGAAGAAAGAGAAAAGATTTTCTTGATTTTCTTGGAAAGATTTTATGGAATATGTATTCTTGGAATACAAGATTATCCCATAAATTCAAGAAAAGTCAAAGATCATATTTCTTCCATATTTAGTTGGAAATTTTCGAAAACCCCTTAATATAAGAGTAGGATGGCAACGGGGCGGGTTTGGGGCGGTTTGGCCAAACCCGTAACCCGCCCCGCCCCGCCGGGTTTTTTGAACCCGCTCAACCCGCCCCGCCCCATGAACCCGGCGGGTTTAACCCGCCCCGCATATTTAATTTTGTTTTTCCTTTATTTTTTATTTTTTAATCTGTACTCTTAATTTCATACATACTACCTCTGTCCCATAAAAGCGTACATACCTACTTTATTATCAAGTTTTTGTGAGCGAGTTGTTTATTAGTATTTCCAATGATAAAGTGATTTCTAAAGAGGGGTATTATAGATCTACCTCTCATTTATTGCATGCATCTTTAAAAATTATTTTATCATTTCAAATACTAACAAAAACTCGCTCGCAAAAACACGTGAAAACAGTAAACGTGCACGTTTCTTTGGGACGGAGGGAGTATCATTTTAAAATACATACAGTTCCTGAAAATAAAACATAAACTAGAATCATTCAAATTAAAACAAACAAAAAATACATAATATCATAATCAATCACACATTAAAGATGATGATGTGCAATTGAATGAAATTGGAAACAATTGAATTAAGTAACAAACCCTAGAATAGATTACTTAATACATTTAATATATACTATATATATATATATATACCATGACCCGGGGCGAGTTTTAAACGGGGTGGGTTTGCCTAATACCATGACCCGCCCCGCATCCGGCGGATTTCCGTTTGATCGGGTTTTAACCTGCCCCGTAACCCATTTGACCGGGTTTAATCCGCCCCATCCGGGGCCGATTCGTGCCGGGTTCGGGTTAAAACCTGCCCCATTGCCATCCCTAATAAGGAGGTGGGATTTTTGTGGAATATTTTAATTATGGAGAAAAGAATATATTGGATATATTCAAGATTTCTTGGAGATCAAGAAAAAGATTTTCCCATCTTATTCCTAAGACAAAAATTTCGACCACCCCTTGTATTATAAATAGGGGATGCTTTTTTCATCCCCAATGGCAATTCCATGTGTTGGAAAAATTAGAAATCCACAAAGGTGGTGGCAAAATATTTTTATTTTCTCCTTTAAATTAAAATCGTTCGTTGAGAATCCTTCCACCGGATTATGTTCGTGGACGTGAGACATATTTGGGAAGGCACTTTAGGTTGATCCATGGTCTCAAAAGTTGTCTATACGAGAGGTTAGTAATTACGTAGCTCCTAGATTCCGCATGCTTAAGATTTATGTGGATTACTTGTAGGCATGTTGCTTATTTGTTTGTTTTATTATTATGTTGAATTGGTTTAGGATTAATTCATATTAGTAATTAATTGAGTAATTTAAATATGCATTTAAATTCATCTCGAATTTATTTCCCAACAAATGGTATCAAAGTCTCGGTTTCGAGCTCTACTTTTTAAATTGTTATTTAAATTATGTTTACCATTAAATTTTATTGAAAATTGGATAGTAGAATTGCTAGATCTGTTTTGAGGTATCCAATTGTCATGGTATTTAATGTATTCATTTATTTCATGTGTATGATTGGTTTTAATTCGACTTGTTCGAATTTGTTTTTCTCGTGAGAAAATCCACGAGTAGATTAGGCTATTTAATTTGTTTAATAATAGACTAGTCTAGATTTAGGTTTATTTATTTTTGTAAAATAAATTATAACCTGATCAAAGACGAAGACGGAGGCGAGAAATTAAAACGGATCCGGAATCGGCGGGCGCAGGCGTCGTCGTCGGCGAAACGTTGGGAGGCACGCGTTAACGCTAACGCCGGGCGAAGGCCAAGTTTGGGCATTTGGCAATGAAGCGCCGGAGGGATCACCGACGCGCGCGGAGTGGGCGACTATTGCTAAGGTGGGTGACGAGCGCTAAAAGCCGAAGGCTTCGGGTAACTAATCGATATGGCGTGTCGGTGTGTAAGGCATACACCTTTAACCCATAAGGTGGTCGGTGCACGAGACGTAACTTTTCGAGACGTTCGAGTGGGAGAAATTCAAGACGGCATTTCTTCAACATCAAGCCAAGAAAAATCAAATCATGCCAGTTGGATATTTTGTGCCAAATATATTTATTTTTCTGCTATGCTTGATTTATTGTTGTATTTTCTTATGCTTTATTTAATTTGTTTAAATGTGTTTGCATGAGAATTGCTCAATGAAAAATCTCAAAATTAAAAAATTACTAAGTATTTTAAACAATTAATTTGGTTTTGAATCGAATTAATTATTGACCTCCATGATTTATTTATTTGTGAAATCTTTTGGAGAAATTCCCCTAAGGGACGGCCAAAAGAAAGCTTTCTTGAGAATAAATTCCCAAAAGGATGATTGTGAATTATTATTAGTGGCAACGATGACCCTCCCAAGAGGCTCGATCAAAATGAAGTAGTAATTCTGTATTTAATCATGGTTATTACTTAGGTACAAAATTGATATGCATATACTTCGTCGAAGTCCCTGCCAATTTTTTATTGGTCAAGTGGGAGCCAACTATTAATTAATTCTTTAATTAAAGGTTCGTAACTGATCTTGTTTGGAACCTGCTTGAATATGATTTAAATGATGACCCTCCCAAGAAGCTCATTTAAAACTGTTTTAAGATATTGGCTGATGCATGTTCATATTTTTTTTTATTTTAATATGAACCATGCGATCGAATTATGTGATATTTTTGTGTTGATCCGGATATTGACATAAATACATGTTTATTTTAGTTCAGCATGTCGCAACCTTTTAATCCACTGTTCAATATACTGAAAGACAATTTGCTTACTGGAGAAAACTTTGTTTATTGGTATTGAAAACTTACTATTGTCCTCACTGCACAACATCACAACTGAGTTCTTATTACACCCAAACCAGAAAAGCCGACTGATGAGTCTAGCAAAACGGAAAAGAAAGAGTATGCTGACTGGGAGCGTTCCAACGAAATGGCAAAGTGTACCATCTTGGCTTCTATGTCAGATGTGTTGCAACACCAACACCAAAACGTTGAAACTGCTGCGGGCATCATGGTCAATCTTAAAGCGATATTTCAACATCAGAATCGTGTGGCTCGCCAGATCATCATGAGAGATATGCTCTCGATGAAAATGGTGGTGGGCACGCCCGTGAGGGAGCACGTTCTCCAGATGATGGCTCACCTTAACAAGCTTGAGGTACTTGGTGTTGAATATGATATCGAGACCCAGATCGATTTCATACTCCATTCTCTGCCCAAGAGCTTCGAGCAGTTCAGGCTCAACTACCAAATGAACAATCAGAAGTTCACATTGCCTGATTTGCTACAAGCTCTAGTCTCGGCTGAAGGAATATTAGGAGAGAGCATCCAAACCTTAGCAACAGCTGGTCCATCTTCCTCTTCTAGACCAAAAGGAGGTAAGAAGAAGAAGAAGGCCAAAAGCGAAGCTAACTCAAGCGTTGCGAAAGGCAAAGAAAAGGTGAAGAGAGAGGGAGGAGTAAAGAAACCGGCTAAAGGAAAATGTTTTAACTGCGGTGAAAAGGGACATTGGAGGTCGGCCTGTTCCAAACCCAAAAGGAATGGAAAGAAAGGTAATTCTCACGCACTAGTTGTTGAAACTTGTTTAGCGGCGTATGCTACCCATTCGTGGGTAATGGATATGGGGTCCACTGATCATGTTTGTTTCACATTACAGGGGTTCAATCGAACCCGACAACTTAGTGGGAGAGAGATCCTCATCACGCTAGGCGATGCTACGAGAGTGGCAGCTGAAGCAGTGGGAGACGTGCACCTGTCTTTTGAAGACAAGAGCTTAATTTTAAGAGATGTTCTTTATGTTCCTATTTTTCAGAAAAACCTTATTCTGTTTCAAAACTATTTGCTGATGGATATTCTGTTCGTTTTAATAAAAATGTTACTGTTTTTCGTAACGATATGGTTATCTGTCATGAAACTTTAAAGAACAATCTCTACATTATTAACTGATCAATCACAAAATACATCCTGTAACACATCTACTGTTTCAAGTAAAAGAAAACATTCGATTAACGTGAACGAGACACTTCTTTGGCATCTAAGATTAGATCATATTAACCCAAAGAGGATCCAAAGGTTGGTCCAAGATGGTTCATTGGAGTCCCTCCTGATCGAACTATTTCCAACTTGCGAATCATGCTTGGAGGGTAAGATGACCAAGAGGGCATTTGGAGCCAAGGGGCTTATAGCTAAAGTAGTGTTGGAGATCGTTCACACCGATGTGTGTGGTCCAATGCAAATCAAAGCTAGAGGTAGCTACGAGTATTTCGTTATGTTTATCGATGATTACTCACACTATGGACACATTTTCCTAATGAAGCATAAATCTGAGACCTTTGATAAATTCAAAGAATTTAAAGCTCAAGCAGAGAATCATAAGGAAAAGAGTATCAAGTTTCTACGATCTGATCGTGGAGGCGAATACCTCAGCGATGAATTTTTGAACTACCTGTCGAATGAAGATATTGCATCCCAGTTGACTGCACCTGGTACCCCTCAACAAAATGGGGTTGCAGAACGAAGAAATAGAACGCTTCTAGAAATGGTGAGATCAATGATGAGTTACGCGGATTTACCAAAATCGTTTTGGGGTTATGCCTTGCAAACAACAACTTATATTCTAAACTTAGTGTCATCCAAATTGGTTTCCAAAACTCTTAGAGAATTGTGGACAGGGCGCAAGCCCAGCTTAGGACACATGAGGATCTGGGGGTGTCCGGCATACGTGTTGGACAAGGAAGCTGGTAAATTGGATGCACGTTCGGAATTAAGGTTGTTTGTAGGATACTGGATACCCCGAAGGAACAAAGGGATGCATGTTCTATGGTCCCGAAGATCAAAAGGTCGTAATCAGTATGCACTTTAGATTTTTGGAAGAAGACTATATGAACGATAAAAAACCTAGAAGAGAGATTACCTTAGAAGAACTTAGGGGGCAAACTCTGTTGCCAACTGTACAAGACGACGTACCATGCGTCACACCTACACAACCAGAACCTCGTCGTAGTGGGAGGGTTGTTAGGCAACCCGAGCGATTCTTGGGGATAGGAGAGTCCTCGGACTTGATCTCGGGAGAAGAATCAGATCCATGGTCCTACAACGAGGCGATCCAGGACAAGGATGCAGAATCTTCGCAAACCGCAATGGAAGCCGAGATGGGTTCAATGGATCACAATAAGGTGTGGGAGCTAGTCGAACCACTTAATGGGGTAAGACCCATTGGATGTAAGTGGGTATACAAGAGAAAAAGGGGACCGGACGGAAAAGTTGAAACTTTTAAAGCAAGACTCGTGGCGAAAGGGTACACTTAGAAAGAAGGGATCGACTATGAGGAAACCTTTTTACCCGTAGCCATGCTCAAGTCCATCCGTATTCTCTTGTATATTGCTGCGCACCTAGATTTTGAGATCTGGCAAATGGATGTCAAGACAGCTTTCCTCAACGGAAGTCTTGACGAGGAAATCTATATGCAACAACCCGAAGGCTTTATTGAAAAAGGTCAAGAGCATCTGGTTTGCAAGATAAAAAAGTCCATTTATGGGCTAAAGCAAGCATCCCGTGCTTGGAATCAGTGTTTTGATCAAGTTATAAAATCCTACGATTTTGATCAAAATAATTTCGAAATTTGTGTTTACAAAAGGCTTGACGGAACTGCCTTGGTATTTCTAGTACTATACGTAGACGACATTCTGCTCATTGGGAACGATGTAAAGATGTTGTCAGACGTAAGGGCATGGCTGTCAAAATAGTTTGATATGAAGGACTTGGGAGAAGCCGGTCACATCCTAGGGATCAAGATCACTCGAAATCGCAAGAAAATGATGATCGGGCTTTCGCAAGCTTCGTATATAGACACCATTTTGAAGCGATTCAGCATGCAAGATTCCAAGAAAAGTTTTGTACCTTTCAGACACGGAATCCATCTATCCAAAGAAATGTGTCCCAAGACACAAAAAGAGATGGATGACATGAAGGGCACTCCTTATGCTTCGGCTGTAGGAAGCCTCATGTAAGCAATGATGTGAACGAGACCGGATATCTGCTTCACCGTAGGCATGGTTTCAAGATATCAAAGCAACCCCGGGAAAGAGCATTGTACTGCAGTTAAAAACATTCTGAAGTATCTGAAGAGGACACGGGACATAATGTTAGTTTATCAGTCAGATAATCTAATCCCCGTCGGTTACACGGACTCGGATTTCCAATCAGACTTAGACTCCAGAAAGTCAACCTCGGGTAGTGTGTTTTGCATGGGGGAGGAGCCATGCCTTGGAGAAACGTTAAGTAGAAATGCATCGCCGATTCTACCATGGAAGCCGAATATGTAGCTGTTTGTGAAGCAGTGAAAGAAGCGGTTTGGCTCAGGAACTTCCTAGTGGACTTGGACGTTGTTCCGAATTTGCCCAGCACGATCACAATTTATTATGATAACGCCGGAGCAGTTGCAAATTCTAGGGAACCGAGAGCCCACAAGGCCAGCAAACACATAGAAAGAAAATACCATCTTATACGAGAAATCCTTAAGAGAGGAGACATAGAGGTGGAAAAGATTGCGTCCGAAGACAACCTAGAAGATCCATTCACAAAGGGTCTGACTCAGAGTACATTCGAGAGACATGTAGAAGGAATGGGTGTCAAGACCATTGCCAATCTGCTTTGAGTATAAGTGGGAGAAATATTATTAGGTTCGTGTAGGGTGACATTAGATGCCACATAGAACACGAGACGTGCTGTAGTATACTTAAAAATAGACTTTGAGTATAAGTGGGAGATTGTTGGGGTTATACTGGAAAGTATGCTTTTACTTTGTATAACCAAACCGAATTTCTTATTTATTTACTGAAATAAATTATTTATCACTGTTGCACTAAATATGAATGAATGTTATATATATTTATTGCAAACCCTTTCGATAAGAAAGTACGTATTACATTGAAGTTAATTTGGTGATACCAGATCACAGAAGATCAAATTAACAGTCCTCGTGATTAAGTACAAATTCACAACCCAGATGGAAGTGAACAATCTATCATGAAAGGTTGAGGTGTAAGGCTCAGATTGACTTGTCTTGACCAAGAGAATTACACTAGTGCATGACGATGCGCTGAATAGGATCTATAGGAGGATAAATTCTTCGGTACTGAATATACAAGAATTAGACCTCAGTGGTGCGTTATTTCTTAATCTTCGTTCCTTAAATAGGATCGTGTGAAATTAATAACTATTTGCTCTGAATCTTTATCATACCAAATCTTGCAAGTGGAAATTTATTTCCGGTATGGATAATAATGTTGAGTTGTCTTTACTCCAAGGACAAAAATATTAATTAATATAAAGCTTGTTCAGTGGCTTAATTAATTAGTGGACTAAGTTAATCTTAAACACTGGAAATAATGACCGAGAGCCATATTATTGTGAAGTCGTAATGTGGGTTAAGATGAATAGTTCAATATTAATTTTATAGTGGAGTAAATTAATATTAATGGGCTTGAATAATAGTTTTGCTAAATATTATAGTTTCATAGTCCATTGGAGGTCCAATCTTAATTCTCCTAAAGCCCCCTCAAATAGCCTAAATTAAAGTCCAATTAATGAAAAGGATAAGAAAATATTATTGCCTATTTTTCCACATTTTTCGAAAATAATTAAAGGAAGAAAGAGAAAAGATTTTCTTGATTTTCTTGGAAAGATTTTATGGAATATGTATTCTTGGAATACAAGGTTATCCCATAAATTCAAGAAGAGTCAAAGATCCTATTTCTTCCCTATTTAGTTGGAAATTTTCGAAAACCCCTTAATATAAGGAGGTGGAATTTTTGAGGAATATTTTAATTATGGAGAAAAGAATATATTTGATATATTCAAGATTTCTTGGAGATCAAGAAAAAGATTTTTCCATCTTATTCCTAAGCCAAAAATTTCGACCACCCCTAGTATTATAAATAGGGGATGAATTTTTCATCCCCAATGTCAATTCCATGTGTTGGAAAAATTAGAAATCCACAAAGGTGGTGGCAAAATATTTTTATTTTCTCCTTTAAATTAAAATCGTTTGTTGAGAATCCTTCCACCGGATTACGTTCGTGGACGTGGGACATATTTGGGAAGGCACTTTGGGTTGATCCATCGTCTCAACGGTTGTCTCTACGGGAGGTTAGTAATTACGTAACTCCTAGATTCCGCATGCTTAGGATTTACGTGGATTACTTGTACGCATGTTGCTTATTTGCTTTTTTAATTATTATGTTGAATTGATTTAGGATTAATTCATGTTAGTAATTAATTGAGTAATTTAAATATGTATTTAAATTCATCTCGAATAGATCCGGACACCCCTTATTTCCCAACATCAGCCCCCACTGCTGGGTTACCGATCGATCTGAGTCAGGGAAAGTAAGTTCTAATTTTTAATCACTTCTTAATTTATTTAGTAATTATAAAATTAATTGTTAATTATACTTATTAATTTTTTAATATGTTTCAACATCATACCCGGTCATGAGGCTTCCACTATAGCCACCAACTCCATCTTGTGAATTGGAATTGCAATTGCAATAGGGGCCCACAGTTGGAGAGGCGTGCATGAACAACAATGTCAACTCTACTTCGACGAGTTTAGGGTACGTACAATAATTGATTACTCATTTTAATTTAATATGTAATATATGTTGTTGTATATAAATTTAATAAAGTTTGTGTTAATTAATGAAATGCAGAAACAGATGAAGTGGGATGATGGTATGTCACCAAATTTATTTCTACAAATTACGTAAAGCTTCTTTCTTTGCCGGTACAAGACATGCTTTCTGGTGGCATGACGGGTGGAGGGATGAAGGGCTGGATATGACGGATGGCATGGATCCAGGCGTGTGGGAGTCGATTGTGGCGGTTTGGGGCGATCCGCATACCGGGAGATGTCTTGGGAAGAATTGCCAAAAATCGAGCGACACAAGAGAGAGGATGGGGCGTCATCATGCACAAAGGCGGATCCGTCGATTCGGAGGCACCGCGATGGCGGAGATAAGTAATATAATTTATTTAATTGTACAATAATTAAGTTCATAATTAATATTAATATTTTTATTTAATCATTTTTTAATATAAGGAACTACGACTTTCGAAAACGGCAATTGGCTTGCATCCGCCTACGGCCGTTCAAATGGGCTTTATTTCTCACCGGATTGTTTTCTCGACACTATTAATTTTGAGGGCGGTGGCGGTGGCGAATTAATTGGTGGTGGTGGCATTTTGGTGTATAGCGATCGTTGGTCGTGGTGGTGGCGGTCTTTGGTGGAGGCGGCGATCGTGGTGGTGGCATAAGGTGGTGGTGGTATTACTTGGTGGTGGTGGTGGCAGCGGTGGTGGTGGTGGTAAGCGTTTAGATAGCGGTGGTTGTGCGATGAAAAGGGCGTGGCGGGGAGAGTTTATATAGGCCGGTGGCGATGATGAAATCGGTTTCGATAGTAATTTTTTTTATACTCTTGATTTGGGGATGGGGGAAAGATTATTATCCCGACCGTTTATTATGAAACTTCTTTTTTTTATTTATTCATGAGGCGATACTTGTTTATTTTTTTTTTTTTTAAATTTTCGTTTATGAAAACTCGATTTTTTTATATATATGTATAATGATTATCGTTTATGTATAATGTTTATTTATGTATATTATATTTTTCATTTTTTTTTACTTGTTTAGAGAAAAAAAGTATTACATGTTTACATAGAAAAAAAATATTACTTGTTTAGATAGAAAAGTATATATAACTTGTTTAAAAAGCAGTAAAAGTATTACTTGTTTTATATAGAGTATTACTTGTTTAGATAGAAAAGTATATATAACTTGTTTAGATAGAAAATTATTACTTGTTTACATAGAAAAGTATTGCTTGTTTAGATAGAAAAGTATATATAACTTGTTTAAATAGAAAAGTATTACTTGTTTATATAGATAGTATTACTTGTTTAGATATAAAAGTACATATAACTTGTTTAGATAGAAAAGTATATATAACTTGTTTAAATAGAAAAGTATTACTTGTTTACATCGAAAAGTATTACTTGTTTATATAGAAAAGTATATATAACTTGTTTAAATAGAAAAGTATTACTTGTTTATATAGATAGTATTACTTGTTTAGATAGAAAAATACATATAACTTGTATAGATAGAAAATTATTACTTATTTACATAGAAAAATATTACTTGTTTACATAGAAAAGTATTACTTGTTTATATAGAAAAATATATATAACTTGTTTAGATAGAAAAATATTACTTGTTTATATAGAGAGTATTACTTGTTTAGATAGAAAAGTATATATAACTTGTTTAGATAGAAAATATAGATAGTATTACTTGTTTAGATAGAAAAGTACATATAACTTGTTTAGATAGAAAAGTATTACTTGTTTACATAGAAAAGTATTACCTGTTTGTATAGAAAAATATATATAACTTGTTTAAATAGAAAAGTATTACTTGTTTATATAGAGAGTATTACTTGTTTAGATAGAAAAGTATATATAACTTGTTTAGATAGAAAAATATTACTTGTTTACATAGAAAAATATTACCTAGATAGTATTACTTGGTTAGATAGAAAAGTACATATAACTTGTTTAGATAGAAAAATATTACTTGTTTACATAGAAAAGTATTACCTGTTTATATAGAAAAGTATTACTTGTTTATATAAAAAAGTATATATAACTTATTTAGATAGAAAAGTATTACTTGTTTAGATAGAAAAGTATTACTTGTTTACATAGAAAAGTATTACTTGTTTAGATAGAAAAGTATATATAACTTGTTTAAATAGAAATGTATTACTTGCTTATATAGATAGTATTACTTGTTTAGATGGACAAGTATATATAACTTGTTTAAATAGAAAAGTATTACTTGTTTATATAGAGAGTATTACTTGTTTATATAGAAAAGTACATATAACTTGTTTAGATAGAAAAGTATTGCTTGTTTACATAAAAAAGTATTACTTGTTTTGATAGAAAAATATATATAACTTGTTTAAGTAGAAAAGTATTACTTGTTTATATAGATAGTATTACTTGTTTAGATAGAAAAATACATATAACTTTTTTAGATAGAAAAGTATTATTTGTTTACATAGAAAAATATATATAACTTGTTTAGATTCAAAATGCATAATTTTTTTTAAAAAAACAAGTAAAAAATGTATATTTAATATAATATAATATAATTTTAATTTTAATTTATATAAAAAATATATATAAAAATATGTTTGAATTAATAAATAAGATAATTGAAATAAAGAATTTAAAAAAAAAATTGTTTGAAAAAACGAATTTTAAGACATATAGTATTAATTTCATTAATAGTATTACTTGTTTGAAATGAAATTGATCCATAAGCTTTCTTCAAGGTTGTTAGGTCCCTCGATATAAGCAAATAAATATCTCATTTAATTGGGAGGGTTGGTGACTTATATATGAGATGTTTGGTGGTTTGGTTCGAGATGGTATGTGGCTTGGGTGGTTTGGTGTTTAGATAGAAAAATATATGAAAATTACGATTTAGCGGCGGTTATAGAAATTAGAAAACGATAAATATAATATTCATTCTATCGATAATTATCACAATCAACTACGCCGATTTGAAAAGCCCAATTATACATAGAAATTATTTTTTTCGTCTCTTTTTTTTAGAAGGATTGAACATTGAGTTTTTTTCATTATGGACATACAAGTCATTTATCCTATTAATTAGATTTGTAATTATCAGATTATCCTTTTTCGCATAAAAATCAAGTACAACAAGTATATTTAATTATTTGTAATATATAGGGAAAATTAATTTTTTTGTCTTGTAATTTTGATCAATTAATGCACAAAAATTTAATTATTTGTAATATATATATATATATATATATATATATTTATTAATGATGACTTATGATGTGATTTATTACCTTTGTTATACATTGGTGAAACATGAAATGTAAAATGAATCTACATTAATTAATTGTCAACCAATAGATAGTCATGTATCCTCAATATCCTAGATATTACTTAAAGAATTGACTAAGCTAAGGTAATTAATATTTTATCCTCTTTTATTTAATAAGTTTTTTTTCGCTTAATTATAAATTTGTAGAATAATTTTGCACGTGTATCATTATGAAAGTAAAGTGAAATATACTTGCGTTTTTTTATTTAATTTTTTTTACTGATCTGTCAACCACGTTTTTTTCTCAACTCTCCTCATTTTTTCTCCCGTACGCAATTGCGACAAACCCTATTTGGCAAAAAATGAAAATCTCCATCGTCGCTCGCTGTCGCCCGTCACCCCTGGCCGCTCGCTGATAATGGTAAATTTTCTTCAATCTCAAATTAATTTTTCAGGTTTAATCGACAAAGAACTTAAATCTATGTAATCAACAAGTTTTAGCGATTGTTTTCGCCGCTCAATCTCATCTCTCGCCGTTGTTTACGATTAGATCGAGGATTTTGTAAATAACATTTGAAAGAGAGAATTTCACATCTAAGTTTCTGGATCGGACATGGATTTCACATCTCAATTACAAATTTCTGAAACTCTATTCTAATTTTTCGCCGCTTTATATGCCCATGTTTAAGGTTTCTTTGGATTTTGTTTAGTATATATGTTATGGTTTTAATATTTGTAGTTTTTTTATTCTTAGATTGTCTCTGCGGTAATCTATAAGATTTTGCTGTTCATTGAATCATGGCAGGTCAAGGTTTGTCGATATGGCGACGGCCGGAGGAAATCGTCTCAAAAATGTTGGCTATCATTTTTGGGTTCAAGATGACATTGCTTGGATTGAGGTCAAGTGATAAATCAATACTGAGATGAAGTTGAAGTTCAAATATCTACAAAAATACGGTAAATTAACTTGGCATGGATCTTTGAGTCCTGTATTAAGAATTTAAGACAGATCAATTAGATACCAGCTAAATACGAATTATATAAGATTATTTATGTTTTAATCTGATTTTTTATATGCTCATTTTCATTTAGTAGAGCTTCTTATACTCTTATTAAAATTAAGGTTTTGCTTCTTCAAAACAGTGATGAGGTTTTTGAGTGAGATACTCTTTCTATATGAACATAATCAAAGAGCACTAATAACATTCATATATATTCTCAATAGTGATATTATGAAGTCTATGAATGGTTTTGAGGATGAGGTGAGTTTTCTTAGTTTATCAACATTTTTTTTTTACATTTTCTTGTATTTTTTTAAAGCTGTGATCGACCTTAATTATTCGTTAAGCTCTACATGTAATTATTGGGACTAAATATGGTTACAATTTACTTTTCATATCAGGATATTGTTTATCATTTTGAGGAAATATGGAGAGCATGTATTACAGGTGCTACCTGTAACCTATTCACTTAATAAGTTTTCTCGATATTTTATGCAGGTTACTACTAAAGTCCGTGGTTTTTTTTTTTTTTTTTTGGAATTTTGGTCCGACTTAAGGAAGACCCTGAGAATTGATACATGCACTGCACGATCAATTGCACTTAAGACACACAAGTCTACGCTTCCTGTTCACCAAAGTCGTATAGGAGAATTGCACTTTTTAATATCAGCTTTACTATCGCGTTGACTGGTAGTCTTTCTTTTCCTATTATATGTGTTCAAAATTTTATGGCTTATTTCCTCATTTAATGTTAATCCTTTTTTAGCCAAGAGTTCTTTGTCGAATGCCTTTATTCCCCAATTTATGTTCATCGAAAATTGAAGATATCTTAAATATTGCATGCTAAGCTGGACAATAATCCATGTGCATTTCCATGCATTGAAAATTTTGAAGGCAACAAAAGCATTATGATTTGTTTGTAGATAATTGAATAATTCATCTTCTTAGTTGTCAAATTTCAAAGTTTATCTTCTATAATTTCTGAATCTCTATTTCTGTTTTTGTTTGTGTATATCTGATTTTTTTAGTTCCGTTGTGTATATTTCAGATTAGAGGAGTGACGAACTAAGTTGGTCTGGATCTTAATTGCTGTGAAATCGAGTCTTTTAGATTCAAACAATTTCAGATTAAAGTAGTGACGAATTAAGTTGGTCTGGATCTTAATTGCTGAAAATCGAGTCTTTTAGATTCAAACAATTTCTGCAAAGATTTTTTTTTCTTCTTTGGCTTGAGTGAGTCTTCCAGCTGGTTCAGATGGTTGTTATATAATGTAATACCTTTGAGATTCTTTTGTTTCTTTAGTTATTTCTTATTATCTCTGTGTGAGGCAATGCAATTTTATGACTATCATTGTGGAGATTCCAAAGATGAATAACTGTTTTGTTTAGGCCCCCAAGGATTATAAGATCCCTTGACTTGGCCAACTTGAAGGGAAGTTACATGTATAGGTCAGTTTTATTAAAGGAATGCTATATGTAGAGGTCAATTTTAATTTTATTAACTCTGTGTGCTAGCATTTAGTGGATCTTGTCTTTTTGGTTTGAGGGAAAAGAAACCAAAATAGTTAGACGGAGACCCAAGCGGATTATGTAGTTAAATGCGTAGAATTTCTTTTTTCATTTAATCATTCATATCTTAATTTAATACTTTTTAGTGTTTCTGATGAAGTGTTTACACGGTTTACAATTTACTTTTCTTCAATTTTATCAGCTGGTGATGCAATATACGCAGGACGCCTATGAAATTTGGGACTATTTGCTAAATGAACTGGTTGAAATACTGGATAAAGAGGCTTGAGCTACCAAGAGTTATCAAGAAATTTCCGCTGGAAAATTGCAAATGGACCAACAAATTCAACATCAGATGGTTCCTGTAAGGAGTCTGTGATCATCTACGTTCACTAGAATTCTCAAGTAAACTTAGTTTGTCATTTACCCTCATGTGCTGAATGTTATACTTGTGTGTAGTAAAGTGCGACATAGTGCAAATTTTATTCATATATTTTCATTCACTTTTTGTACCTCATAATATCTTCTAATTAAAGATCTTCTTTTTCCTTTTGTTACAGCAAAACAGTGATTATTTTTTATTCCATTTGTTGCTTTGCTTCTTTTGTATTATCATGCAACTTCTGTACACCTTGAAATGTAAGATTTACACCATATACGAATTCCCTTTTAATAACTGATTGTTCTTGTATTTCAGGGTATATTGACAAATGAAACAAGGAGCTTACCTTGGGAGACTGTAACAGGAAGATAAAGCATTTCTTGACTTGAGCCTTGATATAGAACAAAATAGTTCAACTCATTGTTGTTTGAAGAAAAAAAATAGCTCCGTTGTAATTTTAAGTGCTAAGAACAAATTCTTTTGTGACAAATGTTGCAGATTAGTTACTTTTTTCATTCACTGTGAATATTTTGATCTCTTTTATTTATTATAATTTTTATTTTTCCTTTTTGGTGCTGATCTTTTATTGGTCGTATGGATAAATAATCCTCTATATTGCTAAAGAACAAATTATTATACAATAAATTATACACGTAGGGAATTATAATTAAATGGAGTAATATACAAAATGAGACCACAATTTCAGATTATTATGCTAAAGAAAATGAACTGAATTGATATCATTGATTATTAGTAACTATATGTTTACATTTTTGTGATAATGTTAGATTATCTGTTATAAAATTTTACAAATAAAAGATTAAAATTAAAATTAAATATAAATATAACATCTAAATATTTATTTAAAATCCCGTGTAACACACGGGTTCTACACTAGTTTATTAATATGCAGAAGCTAGATTAAACATTTGTTTGTTAACATTCTTGTCACAACTCGACTTATAAAAGGTTTTTGCTATAATAATTTTGAGTCACTCTCCTGTGCACCCCATGCACCAATTCAAATTGGTTCAATTGGATTCAATTTTATTTTGGATGAACTATGCACTTTAAACTCTAACCCCTAAACTGTTGGGGAATGAGTTGCACAGATCTATTCGGGGTGAATATTTAAATACAAATTTAATTCATTAATTATTATTAGCATGAATTAATCCTATATTAATTCAAATAATAATTGCAACAACATATCATGCATATAAAAAGCCACGTAAAACCTACGCATGCGGAATCTACGGGTTTACGTGAACGTACCTCTCGGGATGACAGTGGCTTTGGTCGGACGGACTAACCAAAAGGACTTCCCAAGTATTCCCTTAGCCCTTGCTCGACAATCCGGTGGAAGGATACTCGCGAACAATTAACAAAAGGGAAAAATAAACTTTGTTGCACCACTTATGTGGATTTGCTAATATTTCCAGCACATGGAATTGTACTTGGGAATGAACTAATCATCCCCTATTTATAGGAGAGGGGTTGGTCGAATTTTTAGTGATATTTCAATGTGGGAAAAGACTTTTCTTGGTCACCAAGAAATCTTGAATATATCCCTTATATTCTTTTTCCCATAATTAAAATATTCCACAAAAATCCCACCTCCTCAATATATGGAATTTTCGAAAAATCAAGAGAGCAAGATTTCAAGATTTGGATCTTCTTGAATTTATGAGATATTCTTGTATTTCAAGAAATACATATCTTCCATAATATCTTTTCAAGAAAATCAAGAAAATCTTTCTTGCCCTATATTTTCAAAAATTTCGAAATATCTCTTATGAATAACCAAGTGGGAGATTTCTTGAATTTAATGAGATAATCTTGTATTCCAAGAATACATATCTTCATTCCATAACAAAATTCAAAGAAAATATTTCTCCCTCTTTTATCCATAAATTTCGAAAAATTAGAGGAAATATAAGCAACAATATTTATTTTATTTTAATCACCTTTTCAGTTATTGGACTATGTGTTGGGCTACTCAGGGGGCCTTTAGAATAATTAAGATTGGACCTTCTAATGGATCTTGAATATCTAATATTGAGCCACAATATAATTCAAGCCCATAAATATTAATTAATCCCACTACATAATTAATATTGCACCATCCATCTTAACCCATATTACAGTCAATATGGCTCCCGGTCATTATTTCCCGTGTTTAAGATTATCTAGCCCATTAATTAATTCAAGCCACTGAAATAACTTTCCGTTAATTAATATCTTTTGTCCTTGGTCGAGGAACGGTTCAACATTATTATCCATACCGGAA
Source organism: Stenogyne calaminthoides (assembly GCA_037126765.1). Taxonomy (NCBI): domain Eukaryota; kingdom Viridiplantae; phylum Streptophyta; class Magnoliopsida; order Lamiales; family Lamiaceae; genus Stenogyne; species Stenogyne calaminthoides. Next base: position 47,340,518 of record JBBCBC010000001.1, on the reverse strand, counting down.
ACTAATTCCACTTGCAAGATTTGGTATGATAAAACTTATGAACCTCCCAAGGGGGCAAATCAAGCAAGCGTACTTGCACACGATTCTTCGTATTAAATCTTAGCAATCACATGTGACCAATAATATTGCCCAAGATAAAAAGTATTGAATCTCTCTGATTCGCTACCCATGATCCCACGTGATCCTATTTAAGGGACGAAGGTTAAGAAACAACGAACCACTGAGGTCTAATTCTTCCTTGTTCAGTTCTGAAGAATTTATCCTCCTGTAGGTCCTATTCAGTGCATCAGTCATGCATTAGTGTAATCTCTTGGTCAAGACAAACCAATCTGAGCCTTACACCTCAACCTTTCGCGATGATTGTTCATTTCCATCTAGGTCGTGAATGGCGTACTTTTAGTTACAAGGGACTGTTAATTTAATCTTCTGTGATCTGGTATCACTAAATTAACTACAGTGTAACACGTACGAATTATTGAACAGTTATGCAGTAAATATATATAACATTCAATCATATTTAAAGCATCAGTGATAAACAATTTATTTCAGTAAATAAGTCTGAAAATTCAGTTTCGATTACAAAGTAAAAAGCATACTTTTCAGTATAATCCCAACAATCTCCCACTTATACTCAAAGTCTGCTTTTAAGTATACTACAACACGTCTCGAGTAGTCCATGACATCTAATGTCACCTACACGAACCTAATAATTTCTCCCACTTATACTCAAAGCAGATTGGCAACGGTCTTGACACCCATTCCACTCACATGTCTCTCGAATGTATTCAGAGGCAGACGCTTTGTGAATGGATCTGCTAGGCTGTCCTCAGACGCTATCTTTGCCACATCTATATCTCATCTCTTAACGATTTCTCGTATAAGATGTCTTTCCTTTAATGTGTTTGTTTAACTCGTGGACTCTTGGTTCTCTTGAATTTGCAACTGCCCCCAACATATATTGCTAGACAAATTCAGAACACCATCCAAGTCCACTAAGAAGATCTAGAGCCCAATCGGTTCTTTCACTGCTTCACAAGCAGCTACTTACCCGACTTCCATGGTTGAGTCAGTGATGCATTTCTGCTTCACACTCGTCCATTTGATGGCTACACTTCCCAAATGGAAACACACTAACTGAGGCAGATAATTTCTGGAATCTATATCTGATTGGAAATCCGAGTCCGTGTAGCCGATGGGGATTGGAGTACCTGACTGATAAATCAACATTCTATCCCGAGTTCTTTTCAGACACTTCAGAATGTTTTTAACTGTCGTCCAATGCGCTTTCCCTGGGTTACTTTGATATCTTGCTACCATGCCTACAGCAAAGCGGATATCGGTCTCGCAGACACAAAGAATGCATACACAAGGTTTCCGCGGTACCGAAGCACAAGGAATACCTTTCATGTCATCTATCTCCTTTTCGTCTTAGGGAACATTTTCTTGGATAGATGGATTCCAAATCTGAAAGGTACGAATCCTTTCTTGGAATTTTGCATGCTGAATTGTTTCAAAAACCAGTGTCTATGTATGAAACTTGCGATAACCCGATCATCCTTTTCTGGCGATCTCGAGTTATCTTGATCCCAAGGATATGTCCGGCTTTCCCTAAGTCTTTCATATCAAACTGTTTTGAAACCATGCCCTTACGTCTGATCACACCTTCACATCGTTCCCGATGATCACAATGTCATCTACGTATAGTACTAAGAATACCAATGCGATTCAAATGCTTTTTTATACACACAACTTTCAAACTTGTTTTGATCAAACCCATAAGACTTTATTACATGATCAAAACTTTGGTTCCAAGCTCTGGATGCCTGTTTGAATCCGTAAATGGACTTCTTGAGCTTACAAACAAGATGTTCTTGGCCTGTTTCAATGAAACCTTGGGGTTGTTGCATATAGATCTCTTTATCAAGACTTCCGTTAAGGAAAGCTGTCTTGACATCTATTTGTCAGATTTCAAAGTCGAAATGCGCAGCAATCGATAAGAGAATACGGATGGACTTAAGCATGGCTACGGACGAAAAAAGTTTTCTCATAATCGATCCCTTTCTTTCTGAGTATAACCTTTCGCCATTAGTCTTGCTTTAAAGGTTTCAACCTTCCCGTCCGGTCCTCTTTTCCTCTTATATATCCACTTGCATCCAATGGGTTTGACCCCATTAAGTGGTTCGACTAGCTCCCACACTCTATTATGAAACGTAGAACCCATTCCGGCTTTCATTGCTGTTTGCTAAGAATCTGCATCCTTATCTTGGAGTGCTTCGTCATATGTCCATGGGGTCCGATTCGGGAATCAAGTCCGAGGACTCTCCTATTCCCATGAATCTCTAAGTCGTCTAACAACCCTCCCACTATATGAGAGGCTCGGTTGCCAGAAAATGTATCGTTTAGTATATCATCTAATCTGAGTTAGCATCGAGGTTTGCCCTCTAAGCTCATTTAAGGTAATCTCACTTCTGGGTTTTCTTTGGTTCATATAGTCTTCTTTCAAAAAATCTAAAGTGGGTGCTGATTACCACCTTTTTGATCTTCAAAACTATAGAACATACACCCTTTTGTTCCCTCGGGGTATCCTACAAATAGCCTTAATTCTGATCGAGGATCCAACTTACCGGCTTCCTTGTCCAACATGTAGGCCGGACACCCCAAAGTTCTCATGTGTCTCATACTAGGCTTGCGCCCGGTCCACAATTCTTTGGCAGTTTTGGGAACCGATTTGGATAGCACCAAGTTCAAAATGTAAGTCGTTGTTTCCAAGGTATGACCCCAGAACGACTCGGGAAGATCCGCATAACTCATCATTGATCTAACCATTTCCAAAAGAATTATGTTACTTCGCTCTGCAACCCCGTTTTGTTGAGGGGTTAGGGTGCAAATGAGTCGATACAATCCCTTCATCAGATAAGTAGTTCAAAAATACATCGCTGAGGTATTCGCCTCCACGATCAGATCGTAGAGACTTGATACGTTTTTCCCTATGATTCTCTGTTTGAGCCTTAAATTCTTAGAATTTTCAAAGGGCTCATATTCATGCTTCATAAGGAAAATGTACCTTGAGTAATTATCAATAAAATTACTCATAACCTCCTCTTGCTTTGGTTGACATTTGACTACATACATCTATGTGACCGATCTCTAACACTTATTTAGCCCCATTCCCCTTGGCTCCAAATGCCATCTTGGTCATATCACCCTCCAAACATGATTCGCAGGTTGGATTCGATTCAACTTGGAGACGCTCCAGTGAACCATCTTTCACCAACCTTTGGATCCTCTTTGGATTTATATGACCTAATCTTAGATGCCAAAGAAGTATTTCGTTCATGCTTTCTTTTGTCGGAAATAGTTGATGTGTTATAGGATGCATTTCGTGAGTGATGTGCACAGTTAATTTTATAGAGATTTTCCATCAGTGTCCCATAACAGGTACACTCATCATTTCAAAAATGATGTCATTCTTATTAGAAGAAACTTAGTGTCCTTTAATCGAATTTTAGAAACTGAAAGTGAATTCTTTCTAAAACTGGGACCATAAAGATAATCTAAAAAAAACTTTATCTTCAAAAGATAGGTGCACTTCTCCCACTGCTTTAACTGCTACTCATGTAGCATTGCAATGTCTGCTACTTGCGTAGTATTGCAATAATCGTTACTATCATAGCATTGCAATATCTGCCACTTCCGTAGCATTGCAACGTCTTCTACTTTCGTAACGTTGCCCAGTGTGATGAGGATCTCACTCCCACTAAGTTGCCGGATCATTTAGAACCCGTGAAGCCAACATGATTAGTGGATCTCGTATCAACCACCCACGAATGAGAAGTATACGCCGCTAAACAAGTTTCAACAACTAGTGCGTGAGAATTACCTTTCTTTCCGTCCCTTTTTGGGGTTGGAACAGGCAAAACCTCCATTGTCCTCTCTCACCGCAGCTTAAGCACTTCCTCTTTGGACTTTCCTTGACACAACAAGCATTCCTCATCTTACCATTGCCCTTGGCAACAGTTGAGTTTTATTGCTTATGGCCTTTGGTCCTCTTCTTTATCTTGCCTACCTTTGGCCTAGAAGATGAAGACGGACCACTTGCCGTCAAAGCTTGAGTTTGGTGCCTTATCAACATTTCTGCCGAGACCAAAAGCTTGCAACAAATTAGCTAGCGAGGCCAAAATGCTCAAAAACTTTTGGGCAGAGAGTGAAGTACCAAATTCATCTGAGTCTCCAGATCATAATCTGCACTCAGAATCTCAAGTTTGTTCAGATGGGCCATCTATTTTGAGGACATAATCCCTTACGGGTTTGCCCTCCACCATTTTCAGCGACGACATCTCTCGCAAGGTGGTCTGACGAGCCCCGCATGTTTTGACTTGTCAATTGGCTCATCTGATTTTGGTGTGTCAAAATCCACTTGTGCTTTTGTGCAGTTAGGAAAATTATAATTTTCTAATCAATATAGTTTCCATACATATTTGACTTTAAGTATAATAACAAATGGATTAAAAAAGTAACGACATCTTTGAATCGAAATAAACAACTATATGCAAAAGACAAGTATATCACAAGGTTCGATCACATGCATCATATTAAAATCTCAAAAAAAATATGAACATGCATCGCCCAACATCTCAAAAGCAGTTTAAATAAGCCACGTGGGGTGGGTCATTATTTAAACACATTCAAAAAGTTACAAACAAGAACGATTTACAAACCTTTAATATCCAGATTAATAGTTGGCTCCCACTTGACCAATATAAAATCGACAGGACTTGAGGAAAGTATATGCATATCAATTTTATACCTAAGTAATAACCATGATTAAATCTGAGATTACTATTTCGCTTTGATCGATCGAGCCTCGTGGGGAGGGTCATCGCCGCCACTAGTAATAACCCACAATCATCCGTTTGGAATTCATTCATGTGAAACCTATCTTTTGACCGTCCAGGGGGAATTTCTCCAAAAGAATTCACAAATAAATAAATCATGGAGGTCAAAATTAATTCAATTTTATTATCAGGAATAAAATTGTCAATTAATTATTTAAACATACTTAGTAATTTTGAAGTTGAGATTTTTCCATTTGGCAACCCTCATGCAAACACATTTAAAAAAATTAAATAAAGCATAAGATAAAGCACAAATAAAACAAGCAAAAAAAAAAAAAAAAAAAACATATTGGGCACAAATTATCCAATTGTCATGGTTTGATTTTTCTTGGCGATCTTATCGCCGGAAGAAACCGTCATGAATTTCTCCACTCGTTAGATCTCCCGAAAAATGCCGTCTCGAACCGCATATCCACGCAGCAACATTTTACGGCGTTAGGGATGCCGCGCCGCATCACCGCACCTGCTTTATTGCTTCTTCTCGGCACCACCGTGGTGCGTACGCGGTCACCTCAAACGCAGCAACCAGCGGTATCCGGCGGGATCAGAAGCCGGTTCTCGGCCCGGTGACAGCATTGGCATCCCAGCGCCAGCCAGCTTATTTCGCCAGCACTCCCGTACTCGCCGCTTTGTCAGCCAGCGGGTCACCCAGCGCCATTATCAAATAAATAATCCACCGAATCCATTTCGACTTTCTAGCGGCGGACATGCGGCCCTCATCTCCAGCTTTCGTACATATTATATCAGCCCGATGCGTGCCGGCCTTGTTCAAACAATTACTTTTTCCTGCAGTTGGATTTCGCTCCTTTAATTCTTTATCTCTTCGTTCCCGATCCGGTTACAATTTATTTACAAAAAATAAATAAACCTAGATCTAGACTAGTCTATTATATTGATCAAATCAAACAAATCCTAGTCTACTCGTGGATTTTCTCACGAGGCAAAACAAATCCGAACGAATCGAATTAAAAAACCAAAGTTTATATGCATGCAAAATAAAACATTAAAATCCATGACAATTGGATAACTGCAAAACAGATCTAACAGTTCTACTATCCAATTTCAAAATTAATGTCCACGAATTAAATTACAATTTAAAAAATTCAGAGCCCGAAACAGTGGCTCTGATACCAGTTGTTGGGGAATGAGTTGCACAGATCTATTCGGGGTGAATATTTAAATACAAATTTAATTCATTAATTATTACTAGCATGAATTAATCATATATTAATTCAAATAATAATTGCAACAACATATCATGCATATAAAAAGCCACGTAAAACATACGCATGCGGAATCTACGGGTTTACGTGAACGTACCTCTAGGGATGACAGTGGCTTTGGTCGGACGGACTAACCAAAAGGACTTCCCAAGTATTCCCTTAGCCCTTGCTCGACAATCCGGTGGAAGGATACTTGCGAACAATTAACAAAAGGGAAAAATAAACTTTGTTGCACCACTTATGTGGATTTGCTAATATTTTCAGCACATGGAATTGTACTTGGGAATGAACTAATCATCCCCTATTTATAGGAGAGGGGTTGGTCAAAATTTTAGTGATATTTCAATGTGGGAAATAACTTTTCTTGGTCATCAAGAAATATTGAATATATCCCTTATATTCTTTTTACCATAATTAAAATATTCCACAAAAATCCCACCTCCTCAATATATGGAATTTTCGAAAAATCAAGAGTGCAAGATTTCAAGATTTGGATCTTCTTGAATTTATGAGATATTCTTGTATTTCAAGAAATACATATCTTCCATAATATCTTTTCAAGAAAATCAAGAAAATCTTTCTTGCCCTCTATTTTCAAAAATTTCGAAATATCTCTTATGAATAACCAAGTGGGAGATTTCTTGAATTTAATGAGATAATCTTGTATTCCAAGAATACATATCTTCATTCCATAACAAAATTCAAAGAAAATCTTTCTCCCTCTTTTATCCATAAATTTCGAAAAATTAGAGGAAATATAAGCAACAATATTTATTTTATTTTAATCATCTTTTCAGTTATTGGACTATGTGTTGGGCTACTCAGGGGGCCTTTAGGAGAATTAAGATTGGACCTTCTAATGGATCTTGAATATCTAATATTGAGCCACAATATAATTCAAGCCCATAAATATTAATTAATCCCACTACACAATTAATATTGCACCATCCATCTTAACCCATATTACAGTCAATATGGCTCCCGGTCATTATTTCTCATGTTTAAGATTATCTAGCCCATTAATTAATTCAAGCCACTGAAATAGCTTTCCGTTAATTAATATCTTTTGTCCTTGGGCGAGGAACGGTTCAACATTATTATCCATACCGGAAACTAATTCCACTTGCAAGATTTGGTATGATAAAACTTATGAACCTCCCAAGGGGGCAAATCAAGCAAGCGTACTTGCACACGATTCTTCGTATTAAATCTTAGCAATCACATGTGACCAATAATATTGCCCAAGATAAAAAGTATTGAATCTCTCTGATTCGCTACCCATGATAAGTCAAAGCAATAGTTACCAATCCCACGTGATCCTATTTAAGGGACGAAGGTTAAGAAACAACGAACCACTGATGTCTAATTCTTCCTTGTTCAATTCTGAAGAATTTATCCTCCTGTAGGTCCTATTCAGCGCATTAGTCATGCACTAGTGTAATCTCTTGGTCAAGACAAACCAATCTGAGCCTTACACCTCAACCTTTAGCAATGGTTGTTCATTTCCATCTAGGTCGTGAATGGCGTACTTTTTTTTTAGTTACAAGGATTGTTAATTTAATCTTCGTGATCGGTATCACTAAATTAACTACTGATTGCAACACGCATTTAATTATTGAGCAGTTATAAATAAATATATATAACATTCAGTCATATTTAAAGCATCAGTGATAAACAATTTATTTAAGTAAATAAGTCTGAAAATTCAGTTTCGATTATACAAAGTAAAAAGCATACTTTTCTGTATAATCCCAACATAAACAATGAACCCTAAATCATATATGAATCATTCGGGTCGGATGAACCATGAACCACTTGGACCGAATGAACCATGAACCACTCAGGCCGGGTTTTGGTCCGGATGAGAAAAAAAAAATAAAACTGAAATTAAAGTTAAAAGAAAACTGGAATTGAAAAAAAAAAACTAAAACTGAAAAAAAAATGAAAAAGAACTCCTAAAATTAAATTGCACCAAATTAATTTGGAGCAAATGGTGCACATGAGAATTTGCCAATAATTTTTGTTTCAACAAATTGTACTAGGACGACATTTGACCCTTGTAATTTGATCGACCTTCCTCTAATCAAACTCTTCATTTTGGTAACACAGAACATCATTGCAGGTGGAACCGACAATAGAAACAACAGTCAAACGGGTGATGGCCGAACTTTTAAACAACCCCGACCCGACATAATGGCGAAAGTCCAACAAGAACTAACGGACATCGTTGGAGAAAACAACATCGTCGAGGAATCTCACTTGTCCAAACTGGTATATTTGGATGCAGTCGTCAAGGAAACGTTCCGAATGCATCCTCCCCTCCCCCTCACCGTCCCCAGAATCCCGAGCCAATCCACCATGCTCGGAGGGTACTCTATTCCAAAGGGCACAAGAGTCTTTTTGAACATTTGGTCTGTTGGCATGGACCCTCAGCTCTGGAAAGAGCCCTCCAAGTTTGAGCCCGACAAGTTTCTCAACGAGCATGCAGACATTGCGTATAGTGGCAACAGTTATCAGTATCTTCCGTTTGGATCAGGGAGGAGGGTGTGTCCTGGCCTTCCCCTGGGTGAGATAATGGTGATGTATTTGTTGGCTACACTTCTTCATTCATTTAAGTGGCGATTGCCCGAGGGCGAAGGGGTTGACTTGTCGAGCAATTTCGGGATTGTGGTGAGGAAAAGTACTCCTCTAGTTGCCATTCCGTATCCAAGATTGTCGGATTTGAACTTGTATGCATAATAGTAACACTTCTAAAATCTCAACTCATTTGTGGTACTTAAGTGAAAATAAAGAATTGACTGCTGAATCTTTCAAATAACTATGAAATAAGATAAAAATAATTCGGTTTTTAAATTATACGGTTTGCCTACAACTTGTCTACCGGTTTTTAGATCTCAAGTAGGTAAACAATTTACCTACAAGCAAATTGCCTACACAAATAATTAGGTAAACAATTTACATTTCCGTAGGCAATTTGAGAAATGGTGATACCTAAATAATTAGAAAATTTTATAAGCAAATCGTAGGCAATCATTACCGTTCAATAACATAATTATTTTTGTTGAAAAATCTGCAGCCATGCCATAAAATTGCGTAGTAAATTTTTTATTTTTTTGTGTGATTTTTGTCGTTAAAAGAAGGCAAATATTGTGATTTTATATTGACGTTTTGTATGTAAATTTAAGATGGGATGATAAAGCAGGGATTTGTGGCAAATTGAATTAAAAACAATTGCCTTGAATCAGGCAAATTAGGGGAACATGAACAGCAAGACATTTGAAATTAATATATGGTTCACCCCTGGATTTGGTATATACAGAATATACTGTACAAAATTTGCAGAAACCAGAAAAAGAAACAAAAACGGGCAGCCCCACCCTCCTGTCTCTCGTATCCATTTTCTGGATATTCAGAAGCTCAAAATCACTCACGCTGGCGCCGCCACTTCCACCGTCAATCTACACCACCAATTCACCCAACTAGCTTAGTTCCTTGAGAAGGTCGCGAGAGAGATGAAGGGTGTTTATCCGGGGAATGAGGAGATTCTGGATTCTCTTACTGATGAGCGAAAGAACTTCATCCGTTCTAAAGTTCGAACTTTTGTCTAGAGGTGTTAAATTAATACATTTATTTATTTATTGAGTTGGTCTCCCATGAACAAGTTTTATAGTATGAAATTGGACTATTTGACTAATTTCACAAATTTCAACACATTTTTCTAACCCACTAAACTTGACCAGTATCATACCCTGAATAAGTTCACATGATTATGAATTAAAGATCAGTTTCATGTGAAACTTGGTCACCCTAGAGTTTACCATATTTATTTCCCTAACACTCTCTTGAGATGAATTCTCCTACTCCATCATTTGAAGGAAACACATTAAGTCGATAATTTAATATGGTATAGTTACTTTCATGGTAAAGATACCTAGATCCGTCCCACCCCGTTACGTGTCGCAAGAGGGGAGGGGCCGACCCAAATAGGACAGGGCAGAGCAGCTTCAGAGTAGATTAAATTATTATGCACCCTCTCTCCCTCACATATTTATATATCCCTCTCTTTTTCTTATACACACATACTAACATGGGCGGAACTAGGATTTTAGGTGAAGGGGACCAAGTTTAATAATAACTTATATTCAATATGAAAATTTAGCTCTCTCTAGGAAATTTCTCCCGCTCAGTCGCCCATCCCCAATTTTGAATTTTAGGGTTAGGGTTTTGGCTTGAGACCCCTGCGTCGCTATGCGTCCACCCTGTACAGATCCTATTTTAATGGATCTGTGAACGTGAAATACTTACCATATCTGCAATATTCCTTATGGAACATTCATTCCTTTTTGCCTTCCACTTTTTTCGCCTCCCTTTTTGTGGTCCCCCTTCTTTCGCTCTCCGCCGTTATGGAAGAAGAATTTCTTTCCCAATGGGACAAACTTGCTATCACAGAATAAGAAGCCAAACCTATCATTATAAAATCTTAAAATCTTGCAACCCCCATCAATGCTTTGGTCGGAAGATTAGCGATGAAGAAGTTTGTCAGTATTCACGACCTCAAAACCGGTCTCCCCAAAATCTGAGATTTGGTCCTCCCGCTGAATATCAAGCCATTCGGAGGAGGCCTGTACATCTTCGACTTTACTGACAAGAAGGAATGTGAAAGGGTTTTCAATAGGCAACCATGGAATTTCAGGGGTGGGGTCTTTCTGTTGTCCAAAATGCGAGGGGACGAGTGCCCATTGGACTTCAACCTCAACGAAGCCCCATTCTGGATCTAGGTTCATGGCCTCCAAATACGAGCCATGACGAAGGGGGCCGGAGAAGATTTGGGCGCCATTCTAGGTGATATCCTGGACGTCAAGAGTGACTATGATGGAGTGGCATTGGGTCAGTGCGTCCGAGTTCATGCTATGGTGGACGTCCGTGAGCCGCTCAGAAGATGGGCCACAATGCGCATTGAGGAAGATACGTACCGAGTCATTTTCCGATATGAAAAGCTTGTTGACTTCTGCTTCTACTATGGATGTCTATCTCATAAAGATAAAGATTGTGGCTTTATTAAACCAGATGGCTTTATTATCTTAGGGCGAATGGCCAGAACACTGTCTCCCTCGAAGCCCATCATCGCAGAACTTGACCGACTGAACACCAAGAAACCAGATCGCCCTCTCAGCCATTCTCCAAAACCCCCCCAAACCCAGTTGCCCTCTAGCTCATCCCCGGTTATCCCAGAGTGGGTCAGATCGAAAACTAAGAGTCGCAACCTCTCCCCCATACCTTTTCACAACCTATGTGTCGATGAACCAAATAAAAAAACAAGCCCTAACTCGGAAAATCTCGTCTTTACCCCTGATTGGGATGTCCTCATTCCCAAAAGCCATCACCCTCAGTATACCACTCCAGCGAATAGTGGCGGCGCGACTCTTACTACCCTAAATACCCGAGGATCCAAACCCCAGATAAAAGAAACCTTCGCCCCTCCTATGGATAACATAGGCCTCAATCTCAATAATACCCCCCCCCTCTTCAAGAACCAGCCCCCGACCCACTATAACATATCAACAAACCCTAACACTACCCTGTCTCTTTCACTCACTGATACTGAACTCATCCCCACTGAAGAGCTTCTTTTGTTATTTGCAGGGAACTTGAACGAACCCGTCTCAGGTGATATGGGTATGCAGGTCATGGCCAAACCAACGTGTCTCAATATGAAGAGCCAGAAATTAGCGATTGCGAATGTTAATGACAAAAAGGCTACTGATGGTGATTTTGAGCCCAGGGCAGGTAGAAAAAGGGCAAGCAAGGATCCAAGGCTACTGAATCGAAGCATGGTGACTCCAGAAGTGGTTTCCTCATCATTTGACATAACGACGGCTGTTGGCGGAGCCCAACCCTGCAGAGAGATATGAATTGCATAACTTGGAATGCTCGTGGCCTTGGGGGACAACGAGCATTCCGTAATCTGCAACGCTTAATAGCGGACCACTCACCCGACCTTATCTTTATTTCTGAAGCTAACATTACTAGTTATGTTGCTTCTCATTGGAGAGCACTTTTAAACTTCCATGGCTGTTTTTGTGTCGATGTTGTGGGTCGTAGTGTTGACTTGTTGTTATTTTGGAAGGATACTATGAATGTTTCCATTTTGTCTTACTCTCTTGTTCATATTGATTGTCTGGTTTATTACAACAACCATAGTTGGTACTTTTTACTGGCTTCTATGGTAACCCTAATCACAATCTTCGCCACCACTCTTGGGAGCTACTCCATAAAATTGCAAAAATACACTCTAATTTAAACTTTGGTTGGCTTGTAGGTGGAGACTTCAACAAGATACTCTACGAATTTGAGAAACTGGGAGGTGCCCCTCGAGCTTTCTATAGGATGAGTGCTTTCCAAAAGGCCCTCGAGAGAAACGATTTGAATGATCTTGGGGCAGACGGACCGAAGTATACTTGGAACAACATGAGGAAAGGCAACCAACGAGTCTTGGAACGTCTTGATAGATTCATCGCCAACTTTGCTTGGAATAACACTTTCCCTGGAAAACGGTTCGAAATTTGGATTATTTTGGCTCGGATCATCGGCCGATCCTTCTTAAATTAAATCATGGTGCCCAAGTTTCCCAGGGCAATAATGCTAACCGTTTCACTTTCGAACACAAGTGGTTACTGGAGGATGATTATAGTGAGGTCTTGATTAAGTCCTGGAAGGATTCTAATCATGAAAACAACATCCATTCTTGCCTTGAGGAGGCTACCCATTCCCTCAAGACGTGGTCTCGAACTAAAGTTGGTGATCTCAATCGAAGAATAAAAAATACGCGAAAAAATTTCAATGACCAACTCAATATTGAAGACGCCTCATTCGACCCAGAGAAGATCCGTTCCCTGGAAACCACTCTCGAAAAACTCCTTTTCCAAGAAGAAGCCTACTGGAAACAAAGATCTAGAGTTAACTGGCTCTCATCCGGGGACCGCAATATGACTTTCTTTCACAGAAGTGCCTCTGAGCGCCGTAAACGCAACTCTATTAAACTCCTCATTAATAATGACGGATGCCCTCTCACGGAACATGAGGACATTAATGCCATCATTATCAACTTTTATGAGGATATGTTCCAATCTCAAAGCCCCACAGAAGAGGTTATTTCTCGAGTCACGGATTTTTTCAACCCCTCAGTCACCCAAGACATAAACGCCGTTCTCACTAAACCTTTTTCTAAAGGGGAAGTCCGTAAAGCACTCTTCGACCTCAATCCCTCGAAAGCCCCCAACCCCGATGGATTCACTGCCATTTTCTTTCAAAACACTTGGGATTCTATTGAACACGATATAACCGCTGACATATTGAAAGTACTCAACGGAAAGGGTGACTTGTGTAACCGCAACCTTACCATCATTACCCTCATTCCCAAAATTAAGGACCCAAAATCCATGAAGGACTTCTGACCCATCTGTTGGGGTTATACTGGAAAGTATGCTTTTTTACTTTGCATAACCAAACTGAATTTCTTATTTATTTACTGAAATAAATTATTTATTACTGTTGCATTAAATATGATTGAATGTTATATATATTTACTTCATACCTGTTCAATAAATAGTACGTGTTACATTGTAGTTAATTTGGTGATACCAGATCACGGAAGATCAAATTAACAGTTCCTCGTAACTAAGTACAAATTCACATCCTAGATGGAAATGAACAATCCATTGTGAAAGGTTGAAGTGTAAGGCTCAGATTGACTTGTCTTGATCAAGAGATTACACTATTGCATTATGATGCGCTGAATAGGACCTACAGGAGGATAAATTCTTCAGTACTGAATATAGAAAAATTAGACCTCAGTGGTTCGTTATTTCTTAATCTCCGTTCCTTAAATAGGATCATGTGAAATTAATAACTATTGCTTTGACTTATGATGAGAAGAGAATCAATGTGATTCGATACCTTATATCTTGGACAATATTATTAGTTACACGACGATTGCTAAGATTTAATACGAAAAATCGTGTGCAAGGACGTCTTGCTTGATTTGTCCCCTTGGTGGGCTAAGAAGATTTATCATACCAAATCTTGCAAGTGAAAATTTATTTCCTGTATGAATAATAATGTTGAGCTGTCTTTACTCCAAGGATAAAAATATTAATTATTATAAAGCTTTTTCAGTGGCTTAATTAATTAGTGGACTAGATAATCTTAAACACGGGAAATAATAATCGGGAGCCATATTATTGTAGCATCTTAATATGGATTAAGATGGATAGTTCAATATTAATTTTATAGTGGAGTAAATTAATATTAATGGACTTGAATAATATTTTGGCTTAATATTAAAGTTTCATAGCCCATTGGAGGTCCAATCTTAATTATGCTAAAGACCCCTCAAATAGCCCAATTAAAGTCCAATTAATGAAAAAGAGAAGAAAATATTATTGCCCTATTTTTCCCAATATTTTCGAAAATATTAAGAAGGAGGGAGAAAAGATTTTCTTTGATTTTCTTGGAAAGAATTTTATGGAATAAGTATTCTTGAGATACAAGTATATCCCATAAATTCAAGATAAGTCAAAGATCTTTTTCCTTCCCCATTAATAGGTAATTTTTTAAAATTACTTATAAATAAGGGAGGAGATTTTGTGGAAAATATATTTATGTGAAAGAGAATATATTGGATATATTCAAGATTACTTCTTGTACAAGAATTAAAGATCTTCCCATACTTTTCTAGGGCAAAATTTCGACCACCCCTTATGTTATAAATAGGGGATGAATTTTTCATCCCCAATATAATTCCATGTGTTGGAAAAATTAGAAATCCACAAAGGTGGTGCAATATATTTTTGTGTTTTCTCCTTTGTTAAAATCGTTAGTGAGAACCCTCCCACCGGATTATGTTCATGGACGTGGGACATATTTGAGAAGACACTTTGGGTTGATCCATCGTCTCAACGGTTGTCTCTACAAGAGGTATGTAATCTCGTAACTCCTAGATTCTGCATGCTTAGGATTTACGTGGATTACGTGTACGCATGTTGTTGTTGCTTATTTAATTATTATGTTGAATTAATTTAGGATTGATTCATGTTAGTAATTAATTGAATAATTTAAATATGTATTTAAATACACCTCGAATAGATCCGGGCACCCCGTATTTCCCAACACCATCAGCTTGTGTAATGTCATTTATAAAATTATGGCTAGAGCCATTACTAATCGGTTTAGGTCCATCCTTGTACAAATAATAGATCCAAACCAAAGTGCTTTCATTCCGGGCCGCCTCATTACAGATAATATTTTTCTGGGTTTCGAATGCATGCACTGGCTTCGACACAATAAAAGTAAACAAGGTTATGTTGCTCTTCTCAAGGCGGTTATTCAAGCTATCCCCACGTATGCAATGTCATGTTTCAGAATCCCCACTACCATCTGCGGGGATATCAAATCTATGAGTGCCAGGTTCTGGTGGAGAGCCAAGTCTAACGAGAAGAAGGTTCACTGGAAAGACTAAAAAACCATTACAAAACCAAAGAATCAAGGGGGTATGGGGTTTAGAGACTTAGTCACCTTCAACAAAGCTCTCCTTGCTAAACAAATTTGGAGAATGATCTTATTCCCCGACTCCATAGTGGCGAAAGTTTATAAAGCCATATACTTCAAGTATATTGACATCATAGAAGCCACTACTGGCTCCAATCCATCGTACATTTGGCGTTCTATTATGTGGAGTAAATCTTCTCCAACGGGCTCTTCTGGAAAGTCTGCAACAGTAAGAATATCTGAGTTAGAAGAGATTAGTGGATTCCTGACCTTGCTACAGGAAAAATTACCTCCTGTGTCACCTATGAGAGCAATGTTAAAGTTGATGAACTTATCTGCCATCCGAATTCATAAGATATCCCCAAACTCGAGAAGTTCTTCCTCCATCATGAAATCGAAGCTATCAAACGAATTCCCATTGATCACAACAACCCGCACGACTCCTGATATTGGATACACGAGAAAAAAGGCACTTATACTGTGAAATCGGCCTATTGGAACCACACATTCAATAAGCATAACCACACTACCTTTGAGGCTAGTTCCTCTATTTCTTCCCCTCGAGTGTGGTCCAAATTATGGGAGCTTAAACTTCCCCCTAAAGTTAAGATCTTCTTATGGAAAGTGGCCCATGATGCCATTGCTACAGAAACCAACCTCCTCTCTCACCATGTGCTTTGCCCCCTAGGTGCGTACTTTGTGGTTTCCATTGGGTTGATATTAATCATGCTATATTTTATTGACAAGTGGTCAAAGAAGCGTGGAAAATATTGGATTGGTGGGGCATCATTAAAAAATCTCAACACTGTTCACATGTAAAATATTGGATTGGTGGAGCCTAATGTGTCTGATTTTTTCCCCTGTTTGGCGACGTTTGATTTTCAGGGGATTGCGAGGGAGATGAAGGCGCTTGTTCCGGCCATTGAAGAGATTCTGGATTCTCTGATTGATGGAAGAATGAAGGCGATTGAGAGTGGGGAAGAAGAAGATAGGAAGAAGGATTTTCTGGAAATTCTGTTGGGGCTCAAGGATCAGAAACTTGGCGAAGAATCGTCGTTTGGGCTTTTTCAGATTAAGGCTGTTTTGATGGTAAGTGTGGGCGTTTTTAATTCTCTACGTCTTGATTAATTTAATTTAATTATTTTATACACGTGCTAATCAGGATACATTCGACGCTAATAAGGTACAAATTTATGTGAGCTCTAAGTATTGTGAAATTGTGAAATTTTACGCAAGAATTTGTGAAATTGATTAACGAGTGTGATTTATATTATTAAAGGGTACATATTAGTTGTGATAATTGAATGGTGTGACTTTTTACTGTAAATGATATTACTCATAAAATGAAGTGTGTGACTTATATTACAGCAGATGTTATTAGTAGTGATAATTGAAGGGTGTGACTAATATTACAAAAAAAAATATTAATCGTGATAACTGAACGATTATGTCTGTAACAAAAATTATCAATTTCACAACATACCAACTCTTTTTTCCCCTCAAATATCACTTGTGCATTCGGAATATAACTGCATAGGTATTTCTTAAGACTAGTTATTCTAGCATTAGTTGTAATTTTTAAACCACACTCTCCTGTAAAACTTGTTCATAGTATAAAACTCATACTATTACACTTATATATTAATACCACTACTTTTATAAATTAATACTTATAACATTTAATACTATAATCTCAATTTATAAATATAATAATATCAACTGATAAGTGTAATGGTATAAATTTCATATTATGAATAAGTTTCATCGGATACCTATTCTTTTTAAACATGCAATTTCTGTTACTGAAATGTGTATTTTTTTTCACCGACATAAATTGCATGTTTAAAATGTATTTGAGTTATATTGTGCACCTGATGCACAAAAATTCTACTTTTTTTTTTTAAAATAGTAACATTTTATATTTATAACAATGATATTCGAAAAAAATAGTCCATGTACTCAACTAATCACAACCAATTGTTCGAGATTGTCTATACAGTATATTTCGTGAGATCAAATTTCGATTTAATTTTGATTTGTACGGGATCGAATATGCCTAAGTGTGTGTGAATTTGTCTGATGAATTGAATTTGATCCTCGTCTGATAAGTGTTAATTAGAGAGCACGTAACACTAAATTTCACATACAAAGAGTGGAGAACTATATTTTCTAATTTTTTTCATTCCAATACATGTAGTATTTATACATTTTAGTTCACCGTTGCACTTAAGTGTTTCATCTTATATTTAATTATCTATAATATTAATATAGGGGATGTGTTAGTATTAATGATGATTTGCAATGTCATTTATTACATTTGTTATGCACTAAAATGTGGTGAAATTAACACGAAATGTAACAATAGAGGATCTAATTCTAAGCTGGTATTTACAGGACAGTATTTAAACTAAATCTAATTTCATTATAGAGACTTGACAGATTCTACAGGCTTGTTCAGCTAATCAAACTCTTCATTTTGGTAACACAGGACGTTATTGCAGGTGGAACTGACACTACAGCAACAACAGTCGAATGGATGATGGCCGAACTTTTGAACAATCCCGGCATAATGGCAAAAGTCCAACAAGAACTAACGGACGCCGTAGGAGAAAACAACATCGTTGAGGAATCCCACTTGTCCAAATTGGTATATCTGGATGCAGTCGTGAAGGAAATATTACCGAATGCACCCTCCCCTCCCCCTCATCATCTCCAGAATCCCGAGCCAATCCACCACAAGCTCGGTGGGTACTCTATCCAAAAGGGCACAAGAGTCTTTTTGAACATTTGGCCTGTTGGCATGGACCCTCAGATCTGGAAAGAGCCCTCCAAGTTTGAGCCCGACAGGTTTCTCAACGAGCACGCGGACGTCACGTACAGTGGCAACAGTTATCAGTATCTTCCGTTTGGATCGGGGAGGAGAATTTGTCATGGCCTTCCCCTGGGGGAGATAATGGTGATGTATTTGTTGGCCACACTTCTTCATTCGTTCGAGTGGCGATTGCCCGAGGGCGAAGGGGTTGACTTGTCGAGCAATTTCGGGATCGTGATGAGGAAAAGTATTCCTCTAGTTGCCATTCCGTACCAAAGATTGTCGGATTTGAACTTGTATGCATAATTGTAACACTAGTAAAATCTCGACTTGTGCGGTACTTGAGTATTAATACATGATTCACTACAATAATTTCTTTTTGTTGAAAATTCTATAGCCATGCCAGAAATTTTGTAATCAATTCTTTATTTTCTTGTCTTGGTTTTTGTCTTTAAAAAAAGACTTTATTGAGATTTTATTGAATTTTGTGTGTGAATTTATGACGGGATGATGAAGCAGGATTTTATATATATAGAATTTTAGAGATGTGTGAATTTTTTTTTTATATTTATTTCCCTAACACTTTTCTTGCTGAATTTTCTTACTCCATTATTTAGAAGAGACTTATGATCAAATGAACCATCTAATATGGTGGAGTTGCTTTCATGGGAATTCCAATTGTTAAATTGCAATAATATTGGTTTATACAAATCGGATGACTCACGTATAATTATGAAGCATGCACATATATATATTTTTCACAATTACATACATCAATATATCTATAATGTCAAAAGAGCTTTTTGAGGTCACTCTCCGACACAAAGATGCCGTGAAAACCATCGGGAACCCGTTGCGGCAACGTTACGGCGGCGATTATGTCGAGAGTAGGAGACCTTGCATCCATTACCAAAAGCTTGGATTCTTTAGCATCCCCATCAAAAAAATATGACAACAAATATCCATCATCCTCATCGGCGGCTAAATTTTCCGGCTGCCTCGCCACGAAAAACGGCTCGGCTATGCAGCTGCCCGACCCATGTAGGCGGCTAGCCACCGTGCAGTCCTGATTAGTATCACCCTCATCTTTGATCAGTGATAGGTCTAGCTTCACCAACCCGAGTGTATGTTTTGTGTCTATTATCGTTGCGTACAAGTACCTAATGTAATATGATCAAAATTGAACAAGTTGAACATTTCAGTACAAATAAATTGCATGTTTTAAAAATACACTTGATCAGTTGCACGGTGCATACTTAGTGCAAAAGAGACATACTCATTTATTAAATGGTACTCTCTCCATCCCAAACTCATTTGTACATTTATTATGTGCTCGAAGTTTAAGGTAGAGTTGTTTATTAGTATTTGAGGTGATAAATAACATTGAAAATTCAACTTTATTGACAATAAAATAATATTTATTAAAGGTGATAAAGTGATTAAGTGTTGAGGGTATATGTGAGTGGCATATTGTAAATGGATGAGTGTTTGAAAAGTTTGAATTAAAATGAGTATTTTCATTTAAGGAAATGTACAAATGAATTTGAGACAGATCGAAACGGAAATTGTACAAATGAGTTTGGGACGGAGGGAGTAAAAAATAAGTGAAGATTAATGAATAAGTTAGGGGAAAATGATTTATTTCATCTTATAACTTTTGTCACTTTTCGAATTTGGTCTTGTTGGCTTTTAAATGTTGATTTTTGTCATATAACTATTGATATGGAAAAATAGTTGTACAATTCAGTGTAAATAAGTTGTATCTTTCAGCATAACAAGTTGTATGATTTTAAAATGCACCATGAGTGCACGGTGTACCTGAACAAACAGGAGGCCCACTCTTATAATAAACTAGCTAGAGGAAGTGATTAGTAATACTTTTTGTGATGTTACCTGTTTTTGGTTGCAGCATAAGCAGGGTTGATAACTCCAAACTCAAGATATTTACTGCACAGCGCCCGCCTTTTCACTGTCCTTTTCTTTACATCAATTATCACCTTCTCCATTGTCAACTCAGAATCCCCAATCTCGTCCAAAAACTGATCAACCGCCATCGCGTTCGTAGCAACAATTGCGATTTTACCCCCGTCCTCCTCTTCCCAAGCATTAATCACGTGAAACGGGTTGAAACCCGGCGAATCGATCCACACCATCTCCTTATCATCCTCCGCATATTTCCGGATAATGCCGACCCGCGGAACCTTACCTGTATCCATTTCCACCGGCGACTTCCCCCTCAAAATCGACCACGGGTTCACCACGATCTGCATGTCAGGGAAAACGACGTAGTTTTTGGTGACCGCGAAGTCGTGAAGGACTGTGGCTCCGTCCATTGTATTGATAGGCACGTCCTTTAGTTTTCTTCCTTCGGAGTCGATTCGGAATAACGACATATATGGGGGCGTGCTCCTGTACCTGTTAAAAAAAATATATAAACGAATTAATTTCACAATTTTTTATAGGTTTGAAATTTTAAATAAGATATATAAAATTATTTTATGTTTTCAGAGCTTTTGACTTATGCTCAGATCTTGGGTTTGATTTCTGCTTAAAGCAACCCTAACCATGCATATTAAAGACTAGGTCTTGTATCAATTCGATTTCTCAATTTCATTTTTCATATTTTATTGGTGTTTCACCCTTCTGAATTTTTAATACATGGACTCAGGGTATGGTGTTCCGTTTGATATTTTTTATTATTCTATGTATCATCCATTCATATTATGGAATACAAAATGTAACACCAATTATGAAATAGGTGATCTCATTCCGTCTTGTACTCACCAGGTGCAACATGCATTTCATAATGTATTTTTGAAGCATACGACTTGTTGAACTGAATCATACAATTTATTTACAATGAAACCTGAAACTTGTTTCACGAAAGCAAGTTGCACATTTTAGATTAAACAAGTTGTATGTTTTAAAAGTACACTATAGAGCTCACGCTGCAACTGGTGCATATGAGACCCACTATTTATTAAATTGCTCATTTGATTTGATGGAGTCTTCTCTCAATAATGAAATAAGAGAATTCAGTCCACCAGTCAACTAAAGTGTTAAAAAAATCATATAAATAAATTAATCTGCAACTCTTATAAGTTTCGACATGAGATTGAAATTCCTTCAATACCCGTAAGCAAAGGCCTCCCCGGTTCTCCGGTCTATTTTCGGGTGAGCCGTCATTCTAACGAACGGTTCGGAGGCTTCAAAATCATGACGCCCTAGTGTTACTATATCCCCATCTTGTGTCACTTTCACCGCGTACGGAAGATCCGACTCGCAGAGCGCGTAGATTCGACGCGCGAATAGAGCGAGGCTCGTGTTCGCTGCCCCAAAGCCGCGACGCAGAGGATCAAACTGCCCGGTAACCGCACGTGCCACGGTCAGCAAAGCACGTGAGAGGGAAGCAGCCGGGCCGTTGAAGGAGGCGAAGATACTGGGAACAAAAGCGTAGCCAGCCTCACGCTCCACTGCGTGCTTGTGCGTGCTGACGTACCGGCAACAAAATGTGACTTTTCCGTTGGAGATTTTGATCACGTGAAGCATGCCGTCGCCGTCCAGGAAATGGTACGGGCCGGTTGGGGTGAACTGCGGGTTGGGGCCATTGCGGATGTAGGCCCCGTCGAGGGAGGGCGGGAGGGCGCCCTCCACCACGTGGCAGGCTGTGGGTGGAAGCTCGTCCACTGGGGCGAAAAAGCCCGAGAGGACGAGCTTGGGGTCGATGGAAGGACGGAGAGGCGAGTCGAGGAAGTTGATTATGAAGTCGTCTAATGCGTTGAACATGATTGCTAAGGGTGATATTTTTTTGGTAAATTTTTTAGGAGTTATAATAAGTTTGTTTCTTTGGTTTTGATTAATGGTGGTTGAAGAGGATTTGGATGTGATGATTATTGGAAACTGAGGCCTCTTTAAGATGATCAAGGGTGAAATGCCCAAAAGCTCAGGATTTGTTGGGAGGAAAGACGAGGAAAGGATATCCATCTTTTAAAGGATGTGTTTCTATTTATGGAATCACATCTTCTATATATAATTGAGTTAAATTCCATTTTAATCGCACAACTCTTTGTTCTTTTTTTTTTTTTTTTCGGTGGATCTCATCTACACTCAGGTGCACCGTGAACTCGTTTTGCATTTTAGAAACATGTGACTTGTTATTCTAAAAAGTGCAACTTATTTTCATTGAATCGTGCAACTATTTTTCCATATTAAAAGTTGCACGCTTCAGTCTAATAAATTGTATGATTCTAAAATGCAATATGAGTACATGGTGCACCTGGGTGCATACAAGACCATGTCTTTTCTCCATGCTAAGTCTCACAAATTTTTTTTTTTTTCCCTTTGAAATTCAATTTTTTTTTTAATTGGTACGACTTTTGGAAACGATTTTGTTTTAAAAGTCGTTGGTATTTGCAGTCCAACATAGTTTTTGGGACCCCTATTGTGAAAAAATAAAGTTTTGTTCCAGTTTGAAAACCCATGAGTGCGTTAAATATCATGTAATACATATAAAACATGGGTGGGGGAATGATGGTTCTAATTTTTTGCTTTTAAATCTATGTGTTTTGCTTATAATCGAATGCATATGGCAAGTAAGAACATAAAGTAGTAAAAAACACACGATTTTATAGTGGTTCGGACAACTCGTCCTGCATCCACTCTTCCCTTCATTGGGCACCAACTTAACCAACAGATGTTTACCGAGTTCTCACTCAAACGGGACTTATCACCCTTTAAGGGATCGCCTACCCTCCCTTTCGGGATTGCTTAGATGTTTACCGAGTTCTCACTCAAACGGGACTTATCACCCTCTAAGGGATCGTCTACCCTCCCTTTCTGGATTGCTTAGATGTTTACCGAGTTCTCACTCACACCCAGAATTTAAGTTAGTCCAACTAACTTAAATTTCTTACTTAACAAAACTTAACCTAACACTCGGTTTGGGTAAAGATTGTTTGGTGTCCAACTAGGGTGAGATTTTTCCTTACATTTGTTTAGTCTCAATGCTAAGGATGGGAAAATCTCTCTAAGCTTAGGATATTACATTTGGGCTTAGATCTAGGATAGAACACTCTTGAATATATGCGTGTATTTCTTGCTCAGTGTTCTATGGTTGAAATGCTAGATGATTTGGCTTTTTGGATGTTTCACGCATTTCCCACACTGAATAATGAATGAAGAACTTGTATTTATAGTGTGGATTTGAATGTTACCGTTGGATGAAGTTACATTCAAATCCATATTATTCTGTAGCTTCTGCAGTTTTTTCAGGCTGGTTGTCTTCCTCTCATTGATCCACGTCAGCTGAATCTAACGGCTATATTCTTCAAGATCTTCTGAGTCTTCAGTTTTCTCTGAGTCTTCAGGGTTCTCCGAGTCTTCAGGATTCTTCTGAGTCTTCAGGATTCTCTGAGTCTTCAGGGTTCTCCGAGTCTTCAGGATTCTTCTGAGTCTTCAGGATTCTTTTATTCAGGATTCTTGATTCAGCAGACTTCTCTTCAGCGGACCTTGTCTAATCGGTATATCTTGACACTTTCGGGATTCTTGAGTTCGGCTCTTCGACTTCGACGATCGACCCTCAGTCACTAGCTTTTCGAGCTAAGCGATCATCGATGGCGTTTCGATTCTCAGTGAATATGACTTCTGATGACTTCTATTTTGATTTCTTCTCGCCTGATCTGATCAGCTCACTTGATCAGATCAGTACAGCATCAATTCAGCATATCAGTTTATATGCATCAGATTAGTACATCACGTTAGCATATCAGGTTAGTTGCATCAGGTTATCTTATCTGGTCTCGATCACGTCTGATCTCGATCAGTCTCATCTGCTCCTCTTCTGATTAGCAACCTCCTATTCTGATCTTGATCATCATTACGGTCATCGATCGGTCTTACGGTCATCCGATCGGTGATTCTCCTTCTTCTGATTTGCTGGCTTAGCTTTTCTTTTCTTCTGATTTTGCTCAGCTCATCAGTTAACTCCGGAACTCATCTTACTCATCTGATCTCGTCGGTCTCGTCTCATGACCTCGTCGATCTCGATCATCTTCGTCTGATTTCGTGAGTTCTCCCTCAACTTGTTCTTTCGTTCCCCCTCAACTTGTTATCTGTAAGTTAGCTTGAATAACACAAGTTGATAATGTTTTGTCATAATTCATCAAAACTAAAATATCCCAACATAAAGTTATGGGAGAAAAGAATCGCCCAAAACAATGTTGTGTTTCAAATTCCAACAATTTTGGATCAATTAAGGATTAGGAGATTAAATTAAAAAAAAAATTAAAATTTTTGGAATTTTTTTTGATAATGCCAAAACTTATGGGATCAAAATGTAATTTAACCCCATATATACATAATTGTATGAGTTTTTTTTTGAGAGAGAATATTATTGTATGAGTAAGACTATGCATGTTACCATTGTCTGTTTTTTTTATAATAGTTGTACAATTTTGTTTCGTAGCTTATTTCAACAGTTGCAATAGTATTCCCCTTTCACGCTACAAACGTGTGAGATTATGTATGATATTTTCCTTTTATTGAATTTGTCTACGCTGGGGGTGCTGATCTGCTGCCAGTGGTCACCAACCCTGTTCATTTTTTTTTTTTTTTTTTCAATTTTTTGTTTAATGATTAAATTAAACATAATTACATATTTATTACATTTGCATTGAACAATTTTGATTAAAATTAATTATGTTAACTAGTCTTGAATAATACATAAAATATTTTTCACTTATTCTATCATTTTGCCCAAATTGTAATATTTTTTTTTAAAGATTATAGCAATAAAAATTTGATACTCACTCATTTTAAAATATTAAACCATCATTTTTAAATTATGATTTATCTAATCTTGAGACCATTTTACGAAAGACGTCAATTTCAGGCATATTAAAAAAAATAGAATTGATAGCAAAAATTAGTCAAACACATTTAAAAATACTCGTGGCAAATCAGTCACAGCATCCGTCGAAAAGCTTCAAATTGAAACGACAAAACGACGCTGCTTTTGAGTTTTCCAATCGACTTGGGACTATATCAACAACAACAAAATTTATAAAATAAATCTCAAATACAAAAACTTGTATAGATCTGGTTCATATTATGGACCCGGGTCAAACCTGATTCATACACTATAAATGGGTCAGATATATATACTTGAGCACATTCTTGGAAGAAAAAAAATATCGTCGTTCTCTCTTCGCACTCCTCTTTCCTCCCCACCATTTCTGCAACTCTTCCAATGTTTTAGAGAAGAAGAAACGAAGCTCTATCTCTCAAAAAAGGGAACCACGTGTGTGTGAGAATATATATATATATACGTGTGTGTATGTGTATGTATTATTTTTGCAGATTCGTCCAGAAAAGCCAAGGCAACTTGATCCACATCAAAGAGCAATCTGCTTAAGAAAGCAAAAGAAATTAATAAGAAAATCGAACGATGTTGTTCGCTTTACTGATTCACACCACGGGATTTTTGACAAAATTCATCTCTTCTCTTAATTTTCCTCAATTTTTAATTTGTTCTTCGTCATTTCTGGCATTCTGCTTTCTCAAGATTGATTTTTTGAGATTTTGAGATGATAATGTTTATTTAAATAACAGTAATAGTTTTATAGCGTAAGAGTGAGAGTTTTATAAAATATCAGTGAGAGTTTTATAAAATAACATGATAGTGAGAGTTTTATAGCGTAACAGTGATAGTTTTTCTGAATAACAGTGAGAGTTTTATAGAATAACAGTGATATTTTAATAACATGATATTGAGAGTTTTATAGAGTGATAGTTTTATCGTAACAGTTAGAGTTTTATAGAATAACAGTGAGAGTTTTATAGAATAACAGCAATAGTTTAATAACATGATAGTGATAGTTTAATAGAGTTATAATTTTATAGCGTAATAGTGATAGTTTTATAGCATAACAGTGAGAGTTTTATAGAATAACGATGATAGTTTTATAGCATAACAAGTCCCGTCACGGAGGAGGTGCTCCACCACTTGCCGTCGTTGAAGCTGATCGACTCCTCCGACACCGGGGGCAACCACGTAGATCTAGCAGCATGTTGCCCCCGCGGGCCCCTTATAATAAGATTGTTTCTTTGGTTTGGATTAATGGTGGTTGAAGATTTGATGATTATTGGAAACTGAGGCCTCTTTAAGATGATCAAGGGTGGAATGCCCAAAAGCTCAGGATTTGTTGGGAGGAAAGAGGAGGAAAGGATATCCATCTTTCAAAGGATGTGTTTGTATTTATGGAATCACATCTTCTATATATAATTGAGTTAAATTCCATTTTAATCGCACAACTTTTGTTTTTGTTGAGTAATGTATTAATCCCGGTATAACGGCTACTTATAGTCATTTTAGAATTATATATGTAAATTGTTATAATAAAAAATATTGTAACTTATTTACACTGAATCGTGTAATTATTAATATAAAAAAAAAATTGCATGATTTAGTGTAAACAAATTGCATATTTCAGTATAACACTCTCAAATCTTACAATCTTTTTTTTCCCCTTAAAATCCAAGAAAGTGTTAAGGTTTACTTAAGCTATAATTTTTTAATTGGTACGATTTGCTTCCAAAAATAATTGTATTTGCAGTTCGACATAGTTTTTGGGACCTATTGTGAAAAAATAAATTTATTGTAGACAATAGCGTTCAAAACTTTTATTATAGTAGACAATATGCGTTCAAAACTTTTATCAAATTGTACAATTTTGTTTCGTAGCTTCTTTCAACAGTTGCAACAGTATTCCCATTCACAAAAATGTGCGAGATTATCCGACATTTTCCTTTTATTGATCAAGCTGTACAATTTTGTATGGTAGCTAACTATCAATTTTGTTTCCTTTCAAAAAAAATTATCAATTTTGTTTCGTAGCTAATTTTCAGAACCTCCCTTTCAATGCAAAAAACGATACTCCCTCCATCAGTCTATCCTAACTTCTTTTTTTCAAATTAATTTTTTTTTCGTGTTTTAGCGAGCGAGTTGTTAATTAGTATTTGAAATGATAAAATAATTTAAAAAATATATATATAATAGATCTACATTTTCTCTATTATATGTTTTTTTAAAAATTATATTATTATTTTAAATACTAATAAAAAACTTATTCACTAAAATACGAGAAAACATTAAATATGAACAAAGAGTTGAAACAGAGATAATAAATAATTTGCCTATTTTGCCCTTAATTTTTATCTGTTGGCCTCCCATAAAAGTGTGACATGCGTGTTTTATTTCAGGGGTCAAATTGCTGAAACTTTACCCATTTTTTAAAAACTTGAAATTTTGATGTCAAATCACCGAAATAATCTGCTTTAATTTATTTTTAAAATATTTGTCACATCCATTTTTTACATGGACGAAAATTAATTGATTCTTAAATAATTTAATTTTAGACACTTTCTTGTTTTTTGGTTTTAGTGCATATGATTCAAAAGTACTCACTCCTTCTCCATATAAGTTTCATTTATTTTTTTGTTATTTTGTTTTAAGAAATAATAGTAAAATAATAAAAATGAAATATAATTATGGGTATTGGGAAAGAGAAAAAAGGTATATGGAGTAATACGTGGAGTAGTGAGTGACATTCTTTATAATATTGTGTAAAAAATAAGGATAAAAATTATGAGTAGTAGAGTTACTTTTTCCATTTATAGAAACAAGAAACTTATTGTGAGACGGATGAAAAAAGAAATGAAGATACTTATAGTAGGACAGAGGGAGTATAATTTATTAAATATTTTTATTATAATTTATTTTGTTGATTGTATTGAACTTGTAATTTTTGTGCTCAGAAAAATGCACACGCCAAAAAAAAAAAAAAAAAAATACATTACTCCAAAACAAATGCATATTCTTAAGCACTATTGCATACATACTTACATAATACACTACATATATTCTAAAATAGTTGCACAAAATTATTGCATGTACATATACTTTCAAATAGTTGTATGCACACATAATACATTGCATATATACTAAAATAATTGCATACATGTCCATAAAAAAATTACAAAAAAACCCCAATAGATACATAATAGATTATATGGGGAAAAATATAGATACAATACCACCATCACATATTTCCAAGTGTCAATACGGTGTAAGTAACACTTATATTAGATCGGGGAACACGTGAAACACACTATGTACTTCGAAGGGTTTTGGTGGTAAAGATAAACAATAGATAACTTCTCCAATCTTATCTAAAATTTCAAATGGTTCTATATAGTAAGGCTTTAGCTTTGTCTTTCTCTGAAAACAATTTAACCCTTTCACCAGTCCAACTCTATGAAACACTTCCTTACAATTTTTTTTTAAAGTAAATCTTTTTCTGAGTATCGACCCATGATTCTTAACAACCTAGTGCTATCTTAACACTTACTTGATCCGCGAAACAAATTTCGATGATATCTCCACAAGTTTGTTCCTAGAATTCTACGAACTCTAACTTCATCCGAACAAATAAGCAATTAACACATCTTTCTATAAAGTGCATCAAATGGTGACATCAAAATTGCAACTTAGTCACTATTCTTGCAAGAGATTTCAAATATTTTTTTTTTCATGTGGCTTAGCTGTCTTGACAGGTACGTATCAGCATTTCCATGTCGAATTAGGCCACATCCTAGTCTTAATATGGATGTACAGATGTAGGTCAAAACCATTTAATTCAGTCGTGGGTAATTAACACTGGCGAGTAGATAAACTCTTTTCAAACTTTTCTCACTATTAGGCGTCCAAATAAACTTATTGGTTTTGTTGGTAAAGTGAGTTTGTGCTAACTCTACTATATCAAGACTTATGGGATATCATTACTTACTAGTGCAACAATTCATCCTAAATACTTGCAATTTTTCTTCTTTAAAGTCAAACATAAATTTACTTAAAGTCTTTTGCCATGGTTAAAGTCCACTATGTATATCTTAACAAAGGCATTAGTTGGTGTGTCTTGTCCTTTCTATTGGCAACATTGCATCTTCCACTATTTGTAATTGCGAACAAAACTTGATTTTAAAAGATGACGGTCAAAACTGATCAATTATTCTTTAAGATCTATCTACTATTCTAAATACAGTGTGGTTGTTTGGTCTTTAATCAGTCAATCTATTTCTAAAGTCATAAAACATTTCATCTAAACACATAAAGTTCAGATTTAATTTCTATTTCCAAACGTTTCACTCGAGCATTAAATCCTTACTGTATTTTGAAATTACACCTACACTGAATATTTCTCGTTTCACACCGTTATTCCCAAACCATTTTCATAGTTCCTAGGTATAAAAGAGTGAGTTTTTTCTATATTAAGTTGCATCCTATACTAGCAAGAACTGAGTACAATAGACCTTTCGTGCATTAGTCAAGTTCATATGTTTGTATGTTCGTCTGTCCTTAATGGTTCACTCCTATGTAGCCACTAATTCTTCTATAACTATTTTTTTCTTTGAATTGTGCTAGCGAGTATTACTCGAACAACTCCCGTATAAATATTTCTTACTCGTTAATTGCATGATCAAAAGAAACTCTATAACTTGATAAGTAATTATCTTAACATTTCTACTCTTAAAGGGTGTCATGGTGTTCGCCGTTCCTATCCTTTAATAGAAAAATACGATTCTTGCAATCTAGTTTGGGTCCATTATTATCTCATATGTGTCATATCTTAAAGGGGAAGAATAATTTTAACTTACATAAAGTTCTCAACTCAAATGTAAGAAGAACCTCTAATTTCAACCTATAATAGAAGCACTACAACCAACACACATATGCGATCACACATTCACGAGCACACGCTGCCACGGTCAGCGGCTCAATGACAATAATCAAGCAATAGTACA
Organism: Stenogyne calaminthoides; assembly: GCA_037126765.1. NCBI lineage: Eukaryota > Viridiplantae > Streptophyta > Magnoliopsida > Lamiales > Lamiaceae > Stenogyne > Stenogyne calaminthoides. The sequence goes on along the minus strand of JBBCBC010000001.1, from coordinate 47,310,183 downwards.
TCAATTATAGTAACATCAGATTGTGGAAAGATAATGGCTAAGGTCTGTATCATCAAAGCAATCTATTATATCTCCAAAACCATAACATCATCAACAAGTTCAAACTTATCTTCTACTAAATCTATTTCATTGTTCCAAATATATAAGCAGTTCTCCCAAGTGAAACTTCCTACATAAGCAGTGAAATTCAAGGGTGTAAAATCATTCATCTTTCCTTTGAACATAAACTTTTATAGAAATAATTCTTTAACATTTCACTCGTATACGAGGAAATAAAACATCACTTTTTATATGTAACACTTGTATCATAACTTCCATAGCATTTTCACCGTATAAAAATCTTAAATCATTTCATAATTTTCGCATCAAAACATAGCTTGTTCCTTTCTTTCTTTCATAAATTGTCATGTCAAAGCATATCTTCCTCTTTCATAACTTTCAAAGATTAATGTGAATCATTTTTCTTTAAAATATTTTTATATCATATCCCCATTTAAAAATTTTTTAAAATACGTGACGCGTACCTCGAGGGTGCTAAACTTTGTCTGCGAGAGACACTTTCCCACTAGTAATACTTTAAAAATTATCTTGACATTCTTAAGTATAACCTAAATAAGGTTTAATTATACATATATAATTTTCTTCTCAAGCATAAAAGATGTTTTTCACTTTAATGAAAACTTTAAAAGGAAAAAGATTATCTTTTCTACATAAAGAATTTTGAAAAAGGACATGAAATAAAATTATTTTGTCCGAAGAGTTGAACATAAGCTCTGATACCACCTGTAACGCCTCATTTCCAGAATAAAGCCCTTTGTGGCTTTAACACTCTAGATCCAGTTTGCCACTTAAGTAATCATAAAACCGAGCCATAAATTTCCTTTAAAAATGAAACAATAAAGCTTAGATTAACATTTTGCAGCGGAAAGTAAAGTAAGTTTGAACATCTGTAAGATTAAAGTGTGGAGAATCGTTTAATACATACATCAAGAATTAAGGTAGAATTATAAATTTGACAATCTTGTAAAGACACATAATCAACTTAACATTCGTAAAGTAGTTTAACAATTTCGAAAGATAATGCAACTTAATTTTAAAAAAGTTCTTCATAGTATTAATAGTAATAACTTGATAAATACGGGAAGCTTCGTGTCTACAACAAACTCCGGTCTCTCTCGATCATAACCTGAAAACATAAAACTGTTGGGGTGTGAGATAAAAATCTCAGTGGATGACCTGTATGCTGTTACACAGATTAACATTATCCTATTATCAATTATACCATATATATACTTATCGTACGCACGAGTTGTTCATGCACATACGTATTCATGACGATTATTATTGTTGTAGGTACGCACGACTTGTTCATGCCCATACCTTTATTCATGGCGACTATTATTGTCGCAGGTACGCACGACTTGTTCATGCCCATACCCTTATTCATGGCGACTATTATTGTCGTAGGTACGCATGACTTGTTCATGCCCGTACACTTATTCATGGCGACACAGTGGTCGTATATACACAACCACAACCACATATTCAATCCCATACACTGGCCAATGCACGACCTCATACGCAACCCCAAAAATTGTGAATAATCATATAATTTTCATCAAAAAGCAAATGTATAGATTAAAACCTGGTGCAACTTACAGTACACGTATTATATATCGTCCCATGCATGATGGTAATCCAATTATTCTATGAGGCACTATCTTGTGAGTGACACGATATAAGTTTCATCAATAACCCGATGGGGCAATACATTTTCGGCAGTATATCCCCAATTCATCGAAGAGGTTCGACATAAAACAATTCACAGGTAACCATAAGAGATACAGTTCTCAAAGCAATAATTCCTTCATTATCACATTTAAACACTTCCAACCAGTTCAAAACCAGAACACATACTCTAAAATCAGTACATTTTCAATAATTAAACTTAAACTGCCATTGGAAATGGACTTGGCTACATTTCCAAGTTCATGACTTTAATGCTCGGTGGGAAAACTGAGAGTGCGAAACCATTGATTGACTACCTGCTGACTCTTGAACGTAACAGAAAGGTAGAAAATTAGTTCAAATTTAAAGATCAAAACAGACTCTTTTTCAGATCCTTAACTTTTCTGGAAATCCATTTGTTTGCAGAAACTTATGATCAGTGAGACTCTTAATACTGTTGCAAAGCTTCAAGAAGCATTAGTAATCGCAGAAGTGTATATATCTGCCTTACCAAAAGACACTCCTTACCAGAATTTTGAACAGAAGTAATGAATGACCTTTTCTTTATCCCTTTTTCTAGAAAAAGAAAACTTCCTTGTGCAACTTTGATTGATAACTAACATATTCTCCAGGCTTAAATAATGGGGGTTTGAGAAAGGGTGGGGTGAAAATGCTGAAAGAGTTAAACAGACAATGAGGATACTATCTGAGATCATTCAAGCTCTTGAACATAGGCATTATAAATCGTCTCTACAAACCAGTATTAAAGTAACAAAAAAATCCCTTAATACAAGAAACGTTCTAAAGCAATTTGAGGTCCAGATGCCACTCAAAAACAAGAAACATTCCTAAGCAAAATGAACAATAAGAAAGCCATTTAACATCTTTCATGTGTAATAACATTCACCACAAAAAACAATGAACCGAATAACACTCAAAACCACATGAACAACAACAAAACATACAAAATTCTTAGTAGAATTGCACGCGAAATAACCAAGAAAATCAAACAATTCTTTTTTAAAAGAATTAATTCATACTGAAAATCTAAATGTAGAATGCTAAATAACCTGGGAATGTAAACGTCGTTTCAAACAGGAAGAGATTGAGCGCATGGTCAAGGAAGACGTATGCCAATGTCGCTTGAGATTGAGGAATTAGCCGAGGAAACAACCTGGAGACGAAGACGTCTAATGTGACGAAGCCGTCAAAATTGATTTCATTCCAGTTACCCTAATTTATCGAATGTCCTTTCTTTCGCGGGGATCCAGTAAGATTTGCTTTGAAATACCTTTAGAATAATAGCTGAACACAAGATCTTGTTTGGCCTAGTGGTGTAGCTAAATTTATTCGCATAAAAGGTCCTGTGTTCGGACCTTAATGGCTGCAACATTTTATTAAATTTTAATTTTAACCTGAGCTTTTCTTTTGAAATACTTTTAGAAAAACAATTGAACACAATATGGCGTTTGGTCTGGTGGTGTAGCTATCTTTGTTCATACATGATGTCTTGTGTTTGAATCTTAATGGATCCAAATTTTAATAAAATTTATATTTTATATGAAAAAACTCATGGTTAAAAGATAATAAATAATAAATTTCAACATAAATAACATAAATTATGTAGCTCATTTGGTTGTTGTGCTAAGTTTAATTTAGAGGTCTTGTGTTTGAACCTTTTGGATGAATATTTTAATAAATTTTATATTTGCAATTTTATTTAATAAAATTTATATTTTATATGGAAAAAATAATGGCTAAAGATAATAAATAATGGAAATTTTTTTCACGAAATGTGTGATTTCCTGTAGTGATTATTCTAATTTATATATTATGTAACACTTTATGTAACACTTTATTAATATATAACATTTGCATGTAATATTTTTAAATATGTAACACTTCTTAGGCAACACTTTTATATAGGTAACACTTCACATATAACACATTTACCTAGATAACACTTATTATCAACACTTTAAAAAATGTAACACTTTTTTAAGCAACACTTTAACATAAATAACATTTTTATGTAACACTTTTACATATATAACATATTTTAGTAACACTTTATATATTTTTTAACTATTTAAATAAATATATATAAAAATACTTTATTTTTATACATATAATAAATATATTCAATATGTATTGTTTGCACTACATTTATATGGTTAGGTCTTGTATGCACTCATGTGCACCGTGCACTCATAGTGCATTTTAGAAGCGTGCAACTTGTTATGTTAAAAAGTGTGACTTATTTACACAGAAAATTACAACTGTTAATATGGGAACATAGTTGCATGCTTTTGTTTGGAATAGTTGTATGTTTCTATTTTGTATAGTTGCATGCTTTTGAAATGCACTATGAGTGCACGGTGCCCGGGTGCACAAGAGACCTACTCCATTTATATATATTCTTTTAGTAAATAATATATAAAATATTTCTATAAATATATTTTATAATATTTAAACATTTTATGTTCATATCTATTAAATTTATATATAATAAAAATATCTATGTTTATTATATACCTAATATAAAATAGAATTATAGTATATTTAGATTTTTTTAAAGGAGTAGGAAGGATATTGTTTGGTCCATCAAAGAATTTATGTGAAATTAATTAATAATAACCAATGCAATATTTGAAAAAAAGAGGGAAAAAAATGAAAAAAAGACGAATAAGTATAATTAATGTTCTAAATACGTTAAACATAATTGGATAGCCGAGTTGGTAAGTGTTTGTAGGTCCCGAACGAGTTTTGTGAGGGCAGAAGTTTAGACGGGAGGGGTGAATAGACTTCTGAAAACTTTTCGTGCAAGATCAGATGTGAAAGCAAGTTGCCTGATCAGAGTGCGAGTGAATAAGTTTGGACTGATATCCAACTTACTGATCGCCTGAAGGCAGATCAGTTCGGTGTCTATCAGTTTAACTGATGTGCGGAAGCTAAGTTTTAACCCGTGCGAAAAACCGGTTTTATAGAATCAGATTCTGCTTGTCTGTTTTCACTCAGATGACAAAGTGTCAAGCTGATCAGATCAGTTGCTTGATGCAGAACTGATCTAGACTCAGAATATGTATGCAATATCAAATCTGGTAGTGTGCTATAGTGTAAAGCGGGTAAAGCAGATTAAACACACAAGATTTTACAGTGGTTCGGACAACCAGTCCTACGTCCACTCTTCCCTATCAGAAGGGGCACCAACTAACCAACTGGACTTAGTTTAATGTGTTAGTCCCACACAGTACAACATATATTTAAGGAGTTCTCACTCAACCGATCTCAGAAATCAGAAACTAGAAACCCTAGTCTAAAATCTTGCAAAACAAACTTAACCTAACTTTTGGGTTTGGGTAAAGATTTGTTGTTGTTCCAACTAGAAATCTATCCTAGTATTTGTGTAGCCTAAAGCTATAGGATAAGATTTATATGCTAAGAACAATGGGATGAACACTTAGAAATATTCTTCAAATTTGTGTACTTCGTGCGGAAATTTGCTTGTGCTTGAGCTTGATGATAATTTCCGTGTCTTCACTATGAAGTATGATCCCATATTTATAGACCTAGAAATCAAAGAGCCGTTGGAGAGCAATTTGAATTTCAGGCTATATTTGGTAGTTTGCAGGCTTGATGTGACGTGCTTCAGGAAAGGCATGGCCGAAAGCATGTATGTTTGTCCTTTCTAGCCGTTTGACTATGCAGCGCCGAATCCCGCATTGTCAGCTCCGTACGTACGTGTCTCGTTCTCATTGGTTAACAAGTACACTCTATTCAGTGTTTGTTCTACCAACTAAGGTTGACATTCTTCTTGTCTGATTGACAACGTATTATCTAGTGCAACATCAGTTGACACCTGTGTGCGAGTACGCTCATTTGATTTGCCCCCTTGGGAGGTTCATAAGATTTATCATACCAAATCTTGCAAGTGAAATTTATTTCCGGTATGGATAATAATGTTGAACCGTTCCTTAACCAAGGATAAAAGATATTAATTAATGGAAAGTTATTTCAGTGGCTTGAATTAATTTATGGGCTAGATAATCTTAAACACGGGAAATAATAATCGGGAGCCATATTAACAGTAATATGGGTTAAGATGGATAGTGCAATATTAATTATGTAGTGGAATTAATTAATATTTATGGGCTTGAATAATATTGTGGCTCAATATTAGATATTCAAAGTCCATTAGAAGGTCCAATCTTAATTCTCCTAAAGGCCCCTCAAGTAGCCCAAAGATAAAGTCCAATAACTGAAAAAGGTGTTTAAAATAAAATAAATTATTGTTGCCTAATTTTCCTAATATTTCGAAAATAATAAATAAAAGAGGGAGAAAGATTTTCTTTGAATTTTGTTATGGAATGAGGATAAGTATTCTTGGAATACAAGATTATCTCATTAAATTCAAGAAATCTCCCACTTGGTTATTTGTTAAGGGATTTTCGAAAATTTTGATTAAATAAAGGAAGGAAAGATTTTCTTGAAAATACATTATGGAAGATATGTATTATTGGAATACAAGAATATCTCATAAATTCAAGAAGATCCAAATCTTGGATTCCTACTCCTTATTTTTCGAAAAATACCATAACAAGAGGAGTTGGGATTTTTGTGGAATATTTAATTATGGAGAAAAGAATATATGGGATATATTCAAGATTTCTTGGAGATCAAGAAAAAGATTTTCCCATCTTTATTTCCACCTAAAATTTCGACCAACCCCTCATTATAAATAGGGGATGAATGTTTCATCCCCAGGTGAACACGAAAATTGGTTTTTCGGAAAAATATCAGCATCGATAAAATATCAAATATTTTGAAACGTCGACAGATTGTGTATTTTCGAAAAACCTCAATTGTGAGTGTGCAATTCCATGTGTTGGAAAAATTAGAAATCCACAAAGGTGGTGCAACATAATTTTATTTTTCCTTTTGTTAAATTGTTCGCGAGTTCCTTCCACCGGATTGTTGAACAAGGGCAAGGGAATACTTGAGAAGGCTTTTTGGTGTGTTCGTGTGAACGAGATCCATCTTCTCAACGGTTGTCACTCCGAGAGGTTAGTTCACATAAACCCGTAGCAATTCCGCATGCTTCGAATTTATGTGAACTGTTTATATGCATGATTTGTTATTGAATTATTATTTGAATTAATATAGGATTAATTCATGCTAGTAATAATTGTTAGAATTAAATTTGTATTTAAATATTCATCCCGAATAGATCCGGGCAATTAATTCCCCAACAACCTGGTGTGAGCTGACCTGATCAGATAAAACTGATCAGTCTACTTGATAGAGTCTTCTGATGCAAGTTGTCTTAGCTCAACTAGCAGACTCGACTGATATAGGTCTTCTGGTCTTCTGGTAGTCATCTGATCTTCAGGTCTTCTGAGTCTTCGGCTTCATGTCTTCACCCGATCATCTGACTAACTGGTCTTCTGACTCGTATGGTCTTCTGACTCGTCTGGTCTTCTGACTTGTCTGGTCTTCTGACCCGACCTATACATATTGAGTTCCCCCTCAATATGTGACCTATCTTTTACATCAGCTGTCTATACAACTCAGCTGGTCATCCTATCCCGATTCTAAGTCATCAGTCAGCTAACAGGTCTGACTGGTCCTATTACAAACTGTTTTGGAACTTCCATCAAAACTAACTACAAATTTCCCAACAATTTCCCCTTTTTGATGGAACCAAAACATACAATCAGAAAAACAGATAACATGAATAAAAGACAGATACTAAATAAAGTGCACAGTTCAGAAGACAATGAGATGTTGTCTTAGAATCAGAAAGATAGAATACGTCATTAATGATGATAATTTTACAAGTATAGAGATACCTATCTTCTGATCCTATCTAGTCTTCTGAAAACTGAAGCCTTATCTGAACTTCTAGAGCTCTATCGGAATCGCAAATACCTTGTACATTCTTTGCATGAGAGCAGCCAGTCATTCCTTCTCTATGATTCCTCCCATCTTGGCAAAGTCATAGTACAACTTCTTGAAGCGAATGGGGTCTAGAGATCTATCTGGTCTTAGAGGAGGCAGGATGTTCTCAAATGGAGGTGCTTCAGAAATGAGTCCCATCTCCTCTCCTTCAAGCATTATCACATCGTAGAATTGAGGATGTTTAACTTCAAGCCAGTTCCTGAATTCTTCATTAAGTTCCCCTTGATCATTAGACGCATGAACCTTCTCCAAGATGTAAACATCAACCAGCTGTTGTAAGGGGAAATGACCCGCCCTGAGGAAGGCCGGGGTTGAACCTTCTTGTGGTCAGCTTATTATCCGACTTCATCCAGCTAGAGCAAGACTTGAAGCGACCTCGAAAGGTCTGTAAGTCGTGGGAAGTTTGGGAAGCTACGCAGGTCGCGAAGCGACTTGGGAGAACCCGAAAGTCGGGACCGACCATGTCTCGAGCTCAGTTGAAGATAAACATGGAAAAGGTTTGGGTAGTTAGTGAGGCGGATTTCTCGGGGTATAATCAGGGTAAGTGTATCTGTGAGCACGACTTGCGGGACAAGAAAGGAAATTCTGTGCCTGGCGGCCGAAACCCTAGGTTGGTCCACGAGATGAAGCCCACGAAAACTGTAACCCTAGTTCTGTGTCTATAAATATAACTTGTATTGCACATTATAAAGGATCAAAACCTTAGTATTCTAGGCAGAAATTATACATAAAATATCCTGACTTGGGGCCCCCAAACGTAGTCTATTTCACGGACGAACTGGGTAATCAAATTGCATATTATTTATTGCTTTTGCCATTATATTGATCGGTGTCTATCGAATTACTTGTTTGTTCATCGGTAATCAAACCGGACAACAATTGACACCGTCTGTGGGAAGCACAATTCTTGCAAAATCATTCTGTTCGAAGGAAAACCCATCTCGTTTCTGATCAATATAGATGGCAAGCAACCAAGTTAATCCTAACGGGCAAGAGTTGGACGCCCGCGATGGGCACGAGGCCTCTATGAGCTCTCAACATACCGGCTCATATCGCGCTCGCTAGCCAAACCCGGTGATGACTCCTGACTGGTGGAACCTGGTGCAGACTCCGGAGGACGCAAAGGCCGTGATGGCTGTCCTCAACAAAAAACTCCTCGCGTTCAATGACGAGGATGTGCAGCCTCCCCCGAAGAAGGCCACCCAGGAGGTTGGACCCTCGAAAGACAAGGAAGTACGGGCCCGAAAGGGGCATTCGGCGGGCAACTGGCCTACGATCCGGCTAGACACGCCTTGGTCCGCAATTGCCAGCTCCTTAGAAGGCCAACAGGGTCGAACAACATATTCGACCGACTTGGTGACCTGGGGGTCCAGAAAGCCCCAGGGATTGTTGAAGATGAGGCGCAATCTGAGCCTCGGCGAGCTGATCAGGTGGAGCACGACCTTGCCCTCGCACTGAACCTCCACCACAAAGACCTGCTGAGGGGATCGACCGTGCATTGCGGCGACCCCCCAACAATGAAGGCAACAATAGACCGTCGCGATGCTCAGGTCGCAGCACTGACCCAGACGGTCCAACAACTGATGGAGCGCATGGAGAATCAAAACGGGCCAGTGGGGGCAGATCCTTTCCTCTCTGTCCCGGATTCCCCACTCGGAGCTCTGGTCACATTGGCTCCTACCCAAAGGAAGATTAACGCAGCGACCTTAGATCCCTACAGTGGAAACACTGACCCAAGGGTCATGTGGCGAAATATAATTCGTACATGGCCTCTATGGGCGCTACTGATGCGACCAAATATCGGTTCTTTTCTCTGACCCTGAGCGATCAGGCTCACCAGTGGTTTACCTCCCTGCTGCCCTTGTCGGTGGACACTTTCGAGCAGCTCGCTCGCCTGTTCCTGACGCATTTTACTGCCCTGGCACCCCGGCCAGCGACCAGGCAGCGCCTGATGAACACCCAGCAGGGGGACACAGAATCTGATCGGTCCTATATTGAAAGGATCGATAACCTGATCTTGGAAGGAGATCCCATTGGGGATGAGGCAAAACTGCTAGGGGTTGTCTCCGGCCTCAAAAAGGGAACCAAACCCTGACGGCGCATGACGGCCGAGTACCCAACCAGTTACGCTAACTTTCAGAGGCGGGCTAGTGACTTGATACATACAGCGGAGCTTCTGGAATCCCAACTCTCCGAGGCTAAGGAGGTCGTGGAACCCAAGAAAAGTTCCAAGAAAGCCATCACAGTACAAGCCGCCCAGAATTTTCAAGCCTTTTGAAGAGAGCATTCCGGTGAAGTTGACCCCCGGACACATCTTCACCCAGATCCGGGAACGGGAATTGCTTCTCCCACCACGCCCGATAAAGAATAAGGGCAAATTGAACCCCAATAAGTATTGCCACTTTCACGAGCAGGCCGGGCACTATACCAGTGAGTGTAAGGATCTGTTGCCCCAGCTCTGAAGATTGTATGAAGACGGACTACTTGACGAATTTGTCAAGCTACCTCAGAAGAATGGCGACCAGGCTCTGAGAGGTCGCCAGCAAGGAGAGCGCGCCCACAGGAATGACAACCAGGGATTGGGGCAGGGGGAACGACCTATCCCGCCCATGCCTGAGAATACGGGAGATCGCGTGATACACACCCTCTCTCCCCTAGGGACAGTCAGGGGGCTAGCCTCCAGCTCCTCCTCCAAGCGGAAAATGAAGGCCGAAATAAGAGAGATAGAGAATGCCAGGAAGATGGTGTTGCATGTCCTCGCCTTGGGGGAAGAATCCAGCACAATCAAGTTCGGAGAAAAGGACAAGGCTGGGGTGGTCTATCCCAATGTCGATCCCCTGGTGATCTGGGCCAATATCATGGGAAATACGGTGTGCCAACTTCTGGTCGATGGGGGTGCCTTCTGCAACATCCTCTTCAAGAAGACCCTGGATCAGCTCGGGGATTATGATGCCTATATCACCCCATGCGACCACGTCATGAAGGGGTTTGGTTAAGCGACTGTGAGGCCCACCGGGATGATCCGACTGGCCGTTGAGCTGGTTTCCACGCTGAATAGCGAAGTTAGGACAACTAGGCTGTTAGATTTTCTAGTAGTCGACCTTCCCAGCTCCTATAATGGTTTCCTAGGAAGGCCTTTTGAGCATGAATTCGAGGTTGCGTCCTCCACTTTCTACTTTTGTGTAAAATTCCCCACCAAGAGTGGGTTGGTCGGCACCGTTAAGAGCGATCAAGTCGATGCAAGAGGTTGTTTGATTTACTCTTCGTCTCTTTTCAAATCTGCACCTACACCTATCAAACATACATTTGTAATAGATAGCAATGAACAAGATGGGGAATTAAATGAGAAAAGAGCAAGCAGAAAAAGAACCTACAGCGACCTCGATCCAAGAATAGGGTAGAGCCTGATGAATTTCTAATCGAGGCCAAAATCGATGACCCACGACAAGATGGTCCAAGAGCCATTCTGGGGGAAGAACTCGAGAAAGTCAGGATAGATCCAAATCGCCTGGATCTAGAAGTCATTATCGGCTCCAAGATACCGAACGACCTGAAGGGGGAAGTCATCGACTTTCTCAAAAAGAACTTGGATGTCTTTGCCTGGTCGCACAAAGACATGGTAGGGATCGACCCAGAAGTCGCGTGTCACCTACTTTATATTGACCCATCTAGGAGGCCGGTTGCCCAGAAAAGGCAGAAATTTTGCCCTAGAAATATGCCGCTTTAGCCGAAGAGGTGAAGAAGCTTCTGGATAATGACCTGATCATGCAGGCCGACCAGCCACAGTGGGTGGCCAATGTAGTACTAGTGAAAAAGTCCAACGGAACCTGGCGGTTGTGTATTGACTTTACCGACCTCAACGAGGCCTGCCCAAAAGATTTCTTGCCGCACATCGACCACCTGATAGATAACACGGCCGGGAACGAGATGATGTCATTCATGGATGCTTTCGTAGGTTATCACCAGATAGCCATGCATGAACCAGATCGGCAACACACCTCCTTTTTGACCGAGAAAAACCTATACTGCTGGAAAAGGATGCCGTTCGGCCTGAAGAAAGCAGGGGCAACCTACCAAAGGTTTGTCAATCATATGTTTGTTGATCAGATCAGGAAGTTGGTAGAAGTTTATATCGATGATATTGTCATCAAGAGCTTAAAAAGGGAGGATCACCTGTCTCACCTCGCACAGACCTTCGATATCCTCAGAAAGTTCAATATGAGACTCAACCCCAAGAAGTGTAACTTCGGAGTGGAGTCGGGGAAGTTCTTGGGACATCTGGTCAGTAAGCGGGGGATCGAGGCGAATACAGGGAAGGTTAAGGCAATACTGGATATGGGGGCACCCCGAAATGTGAAAGAGGTTCAGAAGCTCACGGGGTGCCTGGCCGCACTAAGCAGGTTCATCTCCCTGATGGGGGACAAATGCAAGCAGATGTTCGACACGATCCGTAAGAAATTAAAGTTCGAATGGACACCTGAAAGCCAGGATGCTTTTGAAAAAATCAAAACCTACCTGGCGGGTGTGAGCATTTTGTCCAAACCTGTCCCGGGAGAGAAGTTGTTCTTGTATCTCGCGGCTTCAGAGACCGCTTTGAGCACAGTACTGGTCCGAGCGGAGGGCCAGATCCACCTGCCCATTTATTTTGTCAGCCAGACATTGAACGAGATAGAACAACATTACCTATCGTTAGAGAAGCTGGCATACACATTAGTCATGAGTGTGGGGAAGCTGAGACCATACTTTTTCGATCACCAGGTCGAGGTTCTCACATCCCTGCCACTGCGAAATGTGCTCCACCAACCAGACACTTCAGGTCGATGTCTCAAATGGGCCATTGAGGTCAGGCAATACGGAGTAACGTACGCGCCACGACCTGCAGTTAAGGCCCAGGCACTGGCCGATTTCTTAGTCGAGCTCACATTCCCTTCTGAAGCAGGGAGTTCGGGTAGTTTGCCATGGGAGCTATTCATAGATGGGTCGGCGACCTCTCGCAAGTCGGGAGCCAGTCTTGTTTTAATGAGCCCTGGGGTATCTCATTCCAGAACGCCATCACTTTCAATTTTCCCGCAACGAATAATGAGGCCGAATATGAGGCACTCATTAGCGGCTTAGAAATGGCAACAGCCATGGGCATCAAGAGATTGCAAGTCCATACTGACTCCCAGCTCGTGGTCTGCCAAGTTTCGGGGGAGTACGAGGCTCGGGATGATAGGATGGCGACCTATAAGGAAATTGTAAAAACAATATGCCTAAAGTTCGCACAAATCCATGTCAAGCTGATACCGAGAGAACAGAACTCGCGAGCCGATGCTTTAGCTCAGTTGGCGACCTCCGAAGGATCACCAGACATGAAAGATATCACCATCACGACACTTCCCCACCCATCCACCGCGCAAGTAACCATAACAACATTAGAAACCTCGGTGTCGAACTGGATGACACCCATCATGGAATATTTGATAAGCGGCCTATTGCCACCCGATCGCGTCCAAGCTCGGCAGTTGCAGTTACGGGCCGCTCGATACACAATGATCAGCGGAGAGTTATACAAGCGAGGATTCGGCATGCCCCTACTTTGATGTATCACACCCGAACAAGGTCAAGTCATTCTACGAGAAATACACGAAGGGGCATGCGGAAACCACACTGGGGGGGAGTCGTTGGCCCACAAAACCACAAAGTAGGGATATTTTTGGCCTACCCTAAGGGTCGACGCTATCGTCTTCGCCCGCAAATGTCACAAATGCCAGATCTATGCTCCCTCCATCAAGGTCGCACCAGAAGAACTCACAAGTATCCTCAGTCTGTGGCCTTTTGTGAAGTGGGGGATAGACATCATTAGGCCACTCCCAACGGCCCCAGGATCGGTCAAGTATGCCCTGGTAGCGGTGGATTACTTCACAAAATGGGCCGAGGCTGAGGGAAATGGACTAGCGAGCTCCCAGATGTGTTGTGGTCAAATCATAAAGCGACTGCTCAAGAATTTAACGGGCAAAAACCCTTACTCGCTAGCCTTCGGAACTGAGGTAGTTATGCCCGTGGAAGTCGACTTCCCAACCTTCCGAACCAGCCAGGTCGCTTTCGATCATAACGATGAGGCCCTGGAAAGGAACCTTGACCTACTCGAGGAAAAGCGATTGGAGGAAACATGAGAAACGCTAGATACAAGTAGAGGTCGGAGAGGTATTACAACTCTAAGGTGTGACTTCGATGTTTTAAGGTCGGGGACCTAGTGCTGAAAAAGATACTCGGAGACTCAAAAGGTGCCCTCGGTCCAAACTGTGAGGGTCCATTCCAAATATCGAAGGTCCTACCAAACGGGGCATACAAGCTCAAGAAAGCAGATGGGACCAAGGCCCAATATCCATGGAATGCAACTCATCTGAAGAAGTACTATCAATAGATTTACACCTTTGTACTGATTACATCAATGTAAACAAACGTTTTTGATAACAATAATTCTCTATTCTACTTGGAAGAAAAATTCCTGTGTAAACCAAATGGGTCGCATGAAAGAATGATGGATAACATGCAGGCCGCATGAAATACATATCGATAAGATGCGAACCCGAGGTGCGACTTTCGAAATACCGAAGAATAAGTCGCAACCCTTTAGGGTGCGATAAATCCCGACTTTGTAAGACGATTAAGCAAATGTCCAGTAAACAAGTCGCGTAAACATTAAGACGACAAGGACTAAGCAAAAATCGCATAAGGAAATCGAGTCAACACAACAAAGGAATTAAAAAGGAGAATTTCATTAATAAAGACCCGGAGGTCGGGGAGAACCCCATTACAATAGACCCAGAGGTCGGTAAAAAGAAGCATTCCAATACAATACATTTTTTGGAGGCGAGCTAGAGACCTGGTCTATACTACGGAGCTACTCGAACTGGCGACTTGATCTGTACTACATTGTTACTAGGGTAGCGGCTCTCTGATATGGAGGTCCTGTGAGGAAGATCTCAAAAAACTATCAGAAAAGGATGTTTTAACATCCGAGAAGTGTCAGATGCTGCAATGGGACTTCCCGCGTTAAATGAACAAGAGTGTCATACATGTGGTGCAAAAAATTCAAGGGATTGTGAAGGGCATTTTGGCCTGACCGGATTCGCATATACAATACTAAATCCATATTACAGGTCAGGAAATGCCCATCACCACTAATCCCATCATCCCGATCGGTGCCCAAAGCGCAGAGGACCTGGGGCACCTCCGTCATGGCGGCCGCAAATTCGTCGTCCAGGTGACAGCAAAACTTGGCAATGACCGTATGGTCATCCTCTGATGAAGGCGAGATCAGAAACGGGGGAAATGCAGGGATGAACTGAATATCGGAGGCCATATGTATAGAGAGGGAGAAGCCCATCGCCGGAGGGTGCCTCAAAGTGGGGGACTCACCAGAATCGCCCATAACTATGCTTGGGGACGATGTATGGGGAGAGCAGAGGGGGGACAATGTGTGTTGTATCTCTGAAAATCCCGCCCTATTTATAGATGAAAGGCGGGGGAGAAAATGCAATATTTTGACTCTCGAGGCCCCCCGCGGAAAGTGAGGCCGCGCGGGTAGCGCGTAAGAGACACGCGATTGCTGGTTGGGCGAGCTTGCGGCTTAAAACGCACCTGCCCGCCAAACCATCATTGCAATTCTGTCACACGTCAAGACGATTTGGGAGATCGAGGTGACTGTACAACTCCCCAAGGACGAAGATTTGACTCGGGCACATGTCTCGAGGTTGACTTGCCATAGGCCGGTGAACATCGACGGTTCAAGACAAGGCCCCAAAGCAAGCTTGCGACCTCGCCTTTTGGGACAATTGTTGTTGGGGAAATGACCGCCGAGGAAGGCCGAGGGTTGAACCTTCTTGTGGTCAAATTTTATTATCCGACTTCATCCACCAGAGCAAGACTTGAAGCGACCTCGAAAGGTCGGTAAGTCGTGGAAGTTTGGGAAGCTACGCAGTCGCGGGCGGCTTGGGATAGCAAAAAGGTCGTGCAAAGCGACTTGGGAGAACCCGAAAGTCGGACCGACTATGTCTCGAGCTCAGTTGAAGATAAACATGGAAAAGATTTGGGTAGTTAGTGAGGCGGATTTCTCGGGGTATAATCAGGGTAAATGTATCTGTGAGCACGACTTGCGGGACAAAAAAAGAAATCCTGTGCCTGGGGGCCGAAACCCTAGGTTGGTCCACGAGATGAAGCCCACTTAAAAATCAGAACCCTAGTTACAGGTCTATAAATATAACTTGTATTGCACATTGTAAAGGATCGAAAACCTTAGTATCCCAGGCAAAAAAAATTATAAATAAAATATCCCGGTTTGGGGCCCCAGACGTAGTCTATTTCATGACATAAACCGAGTAATCAAATTGCGTGTTATTTATTGCTTTTCGTCATTATATTGATCGGTGTCTATCTAATTACTTGTTTGTTCATCGGTAATCAAACCGGGTACAACACCAGCCAATCTCCTCTGATCTTATCCCATTCTGGCAACCAGTTTTTCTTCAAAACAAGAATGTCTTTCACTGGAGCAGGTATGACCTTTTCTTCCCAGGCAATATCTTTTGTTGGAGCCGCCTTTTTCCTCATCCTCCTGACATATCTGGTCGCAAGGCCTTTGCTCTCAGCCAATTTCTTCTTTTTAATAGCAGCGTCAATCACTGACTGTCTGGCCTTCATTTCTTCTTGTTGAGCCGGAGTCAGTTGTGATCTAGACCGTGTCTGCATCTGAGGTTGAGAAGTAGCCATAATCTGCTTTCCCTTGGCCTGATCCTTCTTTCTTATTTCAGCTTCTGCAGATTTGTCTTCCATAATCAACTTCTTTGCCAGCTCAAGGCTCTTGGCCTGATCTTCTTCGTCATATCTTTTCTGAACGTTAGATGAGAAGTCCTCGATCTTATCCACTCTCTGAACTACCTCAGATAAGACGGATTTCCGTTCAGAAATTGCCTTCCCTTGAGCAACAATGTCCTCTCCATGATTTTCAACTGTTTCAATGATTTCCACCAGTTTGGTGTCAGATAAACCAACAGTTGATACAACATTTTCTGGCATGGTAGCAGATGATGCTTGAGGAGGAGTTGGTTCAGATGTTCTGGTAACTGGCACAGAGGCGATTATCTGCATCTGTTTTTCCTTCTCCTGTTTTCCTTCCTATTCCCCCTTTTTTGTTACATCAAAAAGGTTAGTGAGTCTGGCATTCAGGGCATTGAATTGATGTCTCAATTCATCCTTAACCTCTTCGACTGCAAGCGGGGTTATCTTGACTGTAGAAGCAGTTGACACAGGGCCCAGCAATCCGTTCAAACCATCTTCAATGGACTTTCCTGCCCGTTTAATTGATGCCTCAAATCGCTTCCATCCTGCGTCTAGGCGCAGCACGCATCGCTTTCAGAGAGGACCGGGCACTTTCTAGCAACTTGCCAAGATCAAATAGCATTGACTCGTGGAGACCGAGCTTCTCGGATTTGGGTCGACCGCGTTTTATCACAGATTCCATGATGACATCATGTAAATGTAGCAGTCTGTCCACAGTCGCTGATCTTTCTGCTTCAACGAGTGCATGTTGTTCTTCTCTGAACTTGGCCATTATGTCAGTTGCCAGAGTGTGAAATTGAGTTTCAATGGATGACTGTACCCCATCTTGAATGGTTTTTAAAATACGATCGGGATAACAAAGATCAATTGCAATGCACTGCCAGATGTTGATGCCTCGCCAGGTAAGGTCACATCTGCATCACCCATACCTGGTTCATCGTGACTCCTCAATATCTTCATCAAAGTAAGGTTCTTCTGTCTCTTCAACCTCTCTCGCAATCCCAAACCTGTCATGAATTAACCATCTAATATCGTCATTAGAGGCCAATTTAGCTGCACTATCAATTCCACCATTCTCCAAGCATCTCATCTCCAGGTCCACGAAGTAGTCAGATTCGAGAGATTCCATGAGGATCAGAAATTCCACGATGCTTTTCAACCTAACATCCCTCCAGAACACAATATCTTCAATCTTGTGTTGGATGCCGGTGATTAATCAAGTCAGGCACAATCAAGCGAGATACTCCTTTACCTGGTGCTTCAGGATATATAGCACGAGGCTTTCTGAATCTGGAGAAGCAAGCAGGGTTCTGGTGTTGAAAGGATTGTGAGAGATGGAGACAAAGTTGTCAAGTCCCTCTTCTGCTTCGTGCTTTCTTGCTGGGGAGGTTCTTGTATATTTTCTAAAGATTTGGGAGAGGGTGAAGAAATATGTGATTTACTGGTTGTGGGTTGTGAGGGCTGAGGTTCATCGGATATGGGAGAGTCAGATATGGGTGGGGAGAGTGATTTGACTGGTGAGGGTGAGGGTGAGGGTGAGAATGATTTGACTGGTGAAGGTGAGGGTGATTTTGAAGTTGGGGTGGGTGATCTTTCTTTCCTGAAAACAGTACTAAGGGGCACAGAGTCAGATGGTGACAATTCCCCAGAATGCTCAACCTCTGCTCCTTCAGCTACCCTTTCTCCTTCTCCTTCCAGCATATGCTCCTCCCTATCTGCACTTGTTGTTCTCTCAGAACTGACAGCAATCTCCTCCTCTGATTCAAGATGAATCAGCTCCTCTACTTTTTCCACATTCTGAGCAGGGCCGGGAACCTTCTTCAGAAGAGTTGTGATCCTCTTCTGACATTTTTCTGGCACTTCTGGTTTCTTGGCCAGGACCTTTCTTTTTAGTCTTTTCTTGGAGGTGGCCTTTCCCTGCTCTTCTGACTGAATGGAAGACGCAGTTGCCTTGGTGTCTTTTCCCTTCCCTTCGCCCCTCTGTCTGGGCACATAGGGAGCTGGATCATCATCAGATTGACCAGGCAGGCTTTCATTCTTACTCAGGATTGCTTTAAATTTGGCCAAGTAAACCTTCTTGCCATCCTCATTCCATTCAAAATTATCTGGTAGCTTGTCTGAAAGAATAATGGAGACTTTGTGGATGAAGGAACACTTGGACGATAGATAAACCTCGTTCCGGTCATTCAGAGCAAATTTTGTTGTCTCTTTCAGCAACCTGGACTTGAACATCCTTAGCCAGTCGACATCATTGGCTTTCTTGATGATAGCAGTCATGACACCGATCTTATGAGAGGTGTCGACATCAAGACTGTATGTGAGGCATAAGATCACCTTAGATACAATCTCGAATAAAAGGCGATATTTTAGTTTTAGGAATGGAGCACGAACATTCACCGTTTGTTCTTTGTTGGCTGGTCTTAGAAGCTCAGCCTGAAGAAACTCCTTCTCATTCAAGTCAGATGTGAATGACTCAGGTGATATGCTTCCTTGACGTAGACCAAAGATCCTTCGAATATCATTATCCGTTACTATTATCTCCATCCCGCTGACATAGGAGATGAGCTTTTCATCATCATCATCATCCATCCGTAAGTTGTATAGAAACTCGAGGGCCTCATATGTGTGTACTACGTCCTGATGGCGATAGCAGTACTGATCCAGACTATAGGTACGAAGGCACTCCAGGATCTCCAAAGACTCGGAATCTGAGGTGACAGAGAACATAACAAACTTCTCATCAATGATGTCCTTTTTCATTGACGCGAAGTTGCAAATCTTTTTGCCTTGTCCTTGTCGGGAATTGAGTTGTGCCATTTATGTGAAACAAGTGCAAATTTAGGGATGGGTCTGAGTAGATTATTTAAATAACCACAGACAAACTAGCAGTCCTAATTTATAAAGCGAGTAAATTTCGCACAGACTCATTATTAAGCATGTACGCATTTAGAATTTGCCAAGAACACAATATCGTAATAAAATCTATTTCCAGAAATCAGTAACACAATTTGTAAGCGTAGATAAGGAATTTTGGACAAAAGGTGAAACCAATAGAATATCGCAAGAACATATTCAGTAAATTTACCAATTAATGATTCAAAACTTTGAAATATTGAAGAATGAATAAATTGTTTGGAAGTATGAGATTGTGTTCGCAGAAGAATTTCTCTCAAGGATTTTGTAGTTTTAGAAATGTGAAAGGTTTTCTGGAAATTGAGTTAGGGTTTTTATAAAGCGAGGGAAAACTTTTAGCACGATTCCCCATAAATACTCAAGTATCTGTGTTTTGAAATCAACGACTGAGATTGAGCGGCCGTAAAGTATTTTAATCGTGTGGTTGTGAAAAGTAGTCCGCTCGTATTTTGGACGCGAAATCTTGCAATAAATACCATTAAATACATATTCCCCACGTCCGCATTTAATGTTTGCAGTGCATACGTCATAAAGTTAAGACAACAATAATAAAATCATTTAATTAGATAATTCATATATTATGAATCAGATAAAGTAAATCAGAAACGTATCTGACTGATTGATATTGTAATCAATCAGTTACCACTTTGATATGATCTGATTGGCCTGATTACTGTTGACCTGACTGATGGTAGCCTAGTCCTTAGTATTTCCCAACAATGTCCCACTTATCTGATCAGATTTCTTCTGATCCAATCTGATCAGTTCCCCCTTCATCTGATATTTGTTTTCTGATCAGTCCTTTACTGATCTTTTTGATCAGTTGAGGTACCTTACTCAACTGATCCTTCTTATCTGGTTAATCTCTTAACCAACTAGTCCTGGAGACCAGTCCACCAAACATTTCTGGTGCACTTTCTCCTAAGTCCAGAAGTCCTAACTCATTACATAGTTCTCTGAATCTGACTTCAGCTAGTGGCCTGGTTAAGATATCAGCTCTACTTATCAGTATGGATATTTTCCATTCTGATGTTCTTCTTTTCCATGTGATCTCTTATAAAATGATGTCTGACATCCACATGCTTGCATCTTGTATGTAAAACAGGATTCTGAGTTATTGCAATAGTACTATTACTATCACAGAATATAGGCACATTCGTAGCTACAATGTTATAATCCCCCAGCTGCTGACTAAGCCAGAGCAGTTGGGAACAATAACTTCCTGCAGCCATATATTCTGCTTCGGTAGTAGATGTGGCAACAGATGTCTGCTTCTTTGAAAACCAAGAGATCAGTTTGCTTCCTAAGAACTGACATGTTCCTGAGGTTGATTTTCTGTCTATTCTGCAACCTCCATAATCAGAATCAGAATACCCACTAAGCTCTAGATTATCATCTGATGGGTAGAATAAATCAAGGTTTACTGTCCCCTTCAGATACTTAAGAATCCGCTTAACTGCTTCCAGGTGGCTTTGCATTGGATTCACCTGAAATCTGGCACATACACCTACTGCAAATGTTATATCTGGTCTACTGGCAGTCAGGTATAGTAGAGATCCAATGAGAGCCCTATATTCTTTCTGATTAGTTTTCTGACCATTCTCATCTGGATCCATCTTGAATCCAGTCATCATAGGAATTTTGGCTTCCTTACTGTTCTGAATTCCAAACTTAGCCAACAAATTCCTAGTATAATTTGTCTGACAGATGAATATTCCTTCTGTACTTTGCTTAACTTGAAGACCCAGAAAATAATTTATCTGACCCATCATGGACATTTCAAATTTCCCTTGCATCAGTTTGCTGAAGCTATCACATAGGTTCTTGTTGGGAGATCCGAAAATAATATCGTCCACATAGATCTGAACCATCAGAATATCTTCTCCATCTTCTATTCTGAATAAGGTTCTATCTACTACTCCTTTAGTGAATCCACTGTTTATCAAGAACTGAGAGAGTGTATCATACCAAGCTCGAGGAGCTTGTTTCAGGCCATAAAGAGCTTTTCTTAAACGGTACACCTGGTTGCCTTTTTCAAAGCCAGAAGGTTGTTCAACATAAACTTCCTTAGCTAGTACCCCACTTAAAAATGCACTCTTAACATCCATCTGATACACAATAAACTCTCTGTGGGCAGCATATGCCAGAAACAGCCGGATGGCTTCCAGGCGAGCGACTGGTGCAAAGGTCTCATCATAATCAATTCCTTTTGATTGTGAATACCCCTTAGCAACAAGTCTTGCTTTATTTCTGGTTATGATATTGTTCTCATCTCTCTTGTTCTTGAATACCCACCTGGTGCCTATCACATCTTGATGAGTTGGTCTGTCCACCAGCTTCCACACTTGATTCCTTTCAAACTGCTCTAGTTCTTCTTGCATGGCTAGTATCCAGCTGGCATCTTGTAGAGCTTCTTCTATAGTGGTTGGTTCCTTCAAAGACAGATAACAACAATACATGGCACTTTCACCAACCTGATGTCTAGTTTTTGGACTCGGGCATTGATTGCCAATTATCGATCGGTCGGATGGTCACTTAACCTTCTTTTCTGATGTATATCAGTTTGTATATTATCATCCTCATCTGATATTGAGTCACTAGTGGTTGGGAGTGGTGCAGTAATAGGATCCACTTGACATGGACAAGTCTCAGCTGATGTTGGAATCATCATATGCTGATGTCTGACCATAGGAACATCAGGTGTTCCCCCTGAACCAGATGGTTCAGTTGATACTGTCTCAGCTGTACCAGCTTCTTCATTAACAGTTGTATGTACCTTTGGGTCTGATTGACCTGGTGAATAAGTAAGATCAAGCTTTGTGACATACACTGTTACGTGATCTGATCCCTTGTCTTTGATACTCAACTGATCCATTTTCTGTGCATCAGGTACCAGTTGATCTGGCACTGCTTGTTCTGAGGCAGATTTCTCCTGTTCAGAATATGTCTCATCAAAGACCACATGAGGTGTTTCTTCCACAACTAGGGTTCGCCTGTTGAACACCCTGAAAATCTTGCTGGTTGAGGAATATCCTAAGATTATACCCTCACCTGACTTGGCTTCAAAGGTTTTCAACTGGCTCTTCCCATTGTTGTGTATGAAATACTTTCACCCAAAAACATGGAAGTAAGAAACACGAGGTTTTCTACCCTTCCACAATTCATAAGGTGTTTTAAAGTGAATCTTAGTCATAGAACATCTGTTCTAAGTATGGCATGCTGTGTTGATAGCTTCTACCCAGAAACGGTTTGGAGTTCCATGTTCAGCTAACATTGTGCGAGCAACTTCTTTGAGTGTTATGTTTCTCCGTTCTGCTACTCCATTCTGTTGTGGTGTTCTTGCAGCTGATGTTTCATGTTGTATTCCAAACTTAGTGCAAAAGTCAGTAATAAAGGAGTTCAGAACTTCTGTACCTTTATCGGATCTGATTTTTACAATACTGACACCCTTTTCATTTTGCAATTTCTTGAGCAGCTCAGGTATCTTTGTTGTTGTCTCATTCTTCTTATACAAGAATACAACACAGGTAAACTTGGAATAATCATCCACGATTACCAGAGTGTATTTGTGTCCGCTGAGACTAAGTGGTGTAACTGGTCCAAATAAATCCATATGGAGCAGTTGCAATACTCTGCTGGATGCTGGTACTGGGATTCCCTTGAATGAGGCTTTAACCTATTTTCCCTTCTGACATGCGACTCATGTCTGGTCCTTAGAGAATACCTCATTCGGGAGACCCTCAACCAAAGACATCCTTGCTATCTTGTTAAGAGTTTTAAAGTTCAGATGACTCATTCTCTTGTGCCAGAGTCAACTGCTGCTTTTGGAACTCTTAACAATCAGACATGCATTTCTTGGATAACTGTCCCAATCTGCAGTGTAGATTGTTCCCTTCCTTGAACCATTTAACAGAATCTGTTGAGTAGCTCGATTCTTGATAGTGCACTAATCAGTCGAGAACTCAACGCTGAATCCGTTGTCGCAGAATTGTGAAACCGATTACAGGTTATGCTTTAAACCATTGACATACGAGACTCCAGTAACCTGTACATCATCATTCTCTAAGGTTCTGAATCCTCTGGTAAAACCAAAGTTATCATCACCAAAGAGTACACGTGGGCCTTCTTGTTCAGTGTATGAGCAGAGGAGATGTTTGTTTCCAGTCATGTGCCTTGAGCATCCACTATCGATGTACCAGATAGTTGCTTGTACACCTCCTTTATTGGCCAAACCCACGCGAACCTGCAATCAGATCAGGCTTTAGGTACCCCAGTAGAATCGGGTCCTGGGGGTTAGAAATATCTTTCGGGATCCAAACAAATCTGGCACCCTTGTTGAAAACAGAGGGCTTGATTTGTCTCCCATAAACATCTACATAATCATACGTCTCTTCATATGCAATCTGGTCAGTATGATCATTAGTGTGAGCCTTGGATGAATCAGAAGACTTGAGATTTTTTATTATTTTTTTTTCTTCTTTAAATCAAGTGGGGCTCGGTGCAACAGCCCTAGGTTTCTGATTGTAAGGGTAGGTATGACTGCTACCATTAAAAAATTCATATCTTTTTGGCATAGATGGTCTTAGCAGTTTACCCTTAGCTTGCTTGTTAGGCAGCTTGACCTAATTAGGTTTCAGATCAGATTTTCCCTTGAGAGGTAGTCTTTTCTGATTCCTAATCTGTTGATCAAGTTGAGGTCTCTTCAGAAGAACAGGGCTCTTCTGTTGATTTCTCGGCTGATGTATGATCAGTTGGGGTCCATTTATGTACCCTTTCTGATTCGACACTTGCCTTGCCTAGTCAGCTAATCCTTTTCCCTTATCTGATACATATTTTGCTTTTCGTGTATCTTGATCAGAAACTCGTTTGATTACACTTATCTGAAGTGAGCCAGACGGGGCTTTTGAGGATGTAGAAGGGTTTTCATACCCAATTCCCTTCTTATTAGTTGACGTACGAAAATAGTTGTTCAGATCTTGAACGGTCTTAGATAATTTTGTGAAAACCTCTATTTTCATACGCAAACTATCCTCAGTAACTTTTAGACTCTCATGCAGTCGGAAGAGTTCATCAAACTTAGTTTGGAGGATTTTGAGATCATCAGCTTGCTGTTTGTTAATGGCTAGCTATTCCTTAATCAGTTTATCTTGATCAAAATAACTGACTTTCAGAAGCTCCAGTTCTGCAGTCATTTTCTGAACAGTCTCAACTGATTTAAGTTCATTAGCTTTTCTTGCAGCATTATCTTTAACAAGCTGATTGTTCTCTGACCTCAGCTTATCATTCTCAGCTTGCACTATAGTATAAATGTCTACTGCATTAGAGAGATCATCAAGTAATTCCTCATTGTAGAGCTGCAGATCAATCTCTCCAGCAGGTGTGCTCAGCACAACAGGTGTGGAAACAGAAAACACAGAAGGTTTAGATGAAACCTCAGAATTATCAGCATCCTTGGCCATGAGGCAGATGTCGTCATCAGATGAGAACATCAGATCATCTATGTTGTTGAAATCATCAGCATTGCTCATCAGACAGAAGTCTTCTACAGTTGAGTAACCAGAATCCTCTGAAGGCAGATAAGAATAATCAATCCCAGATGTATCAGCAACCATGGCTTTTTTACGTCTTTTGTATCGTTGCTCTCTTTTGTAAAACATTTGTCTTCTCTTTCTTTTTGAGTCGTCAGGCGATGCGACTATAGTGATCGATTCGGCGGTTGAAACACGCTCCTCATTCCACGGAACTTCTTACGCGGGTGAGTCATTCATATACGTAGAATCTGTCAGGTGACTTTCCAGTTTGCCTGTGATCAGAATTCCTCCTTTCTGATCTGTTGTCTCTTCTTTCGTCAGATCGATCATCTCTTTTCTTATCCTCTCTTGCGATCCTCCCTATGATCATCTCTTCTGTCATCAGATATGTTTCTTTCTTGTGATCTGTCAGTTGACCTCCTATCTCTTCCTCTCTTTGCATTACGATGATGCTGTAGAATTTTCGATATTTACCCAAAGTTGAATGTTGGATCTTTCAAGTTTTCCGTCGTCAAACAAAGCAATCATTACTGTCGACTTATGATGTTTCCAACGGAGTTGATGAGACTTTGAGCTTCTTTTGGTCGCTTTGAATGCAACTGCTTTTGATGTGGCAGGTGTGGCTTCGGCAGACAACTCATCATCTTCTTCTTGCCCTCTTTCAATCGGATCAAATTCATGGGCTTTAAGTCTTAGAAACAGGTTGCTTGGCTTTATCTTTGCAATATCTTGACAATCTTTTATCACAGTAACTTTCATATCCCATTTCTTTGTCAGTGATCTCAAGATCTTGTAGTTGATGTCTTTGTCTGACATTTCTCGTCCCAGTTCCCTAAGCTTGTTGACAGACATGGTGATTCTTCCATCGAGCTGATTTATGGTCTCATTAGGCAGATCTTGATTTTCTCAAACTTTACCGGTTAACTTTTGCGATCATTGTCCTTGATCAGATCATTTCCTTCGCACATCTCAGCAAGTGTATCCCACATCTGTTTGGCTGTCTTGAGATACTTGATTTTCTCTCTAGTTATCTTGTCCATCGTCTTCATAATGATATGTCTGGCCACAATATCCAGATTGGATAATTTTCTCTCCTCGGTATCCATCAGAGAAGGACTCTTTCTGATTCTGGCTCCAACTGGAAATTCTGGATCACCTCCTTCAGCTGGATTGTTGTAGTAGATGATGATGGGTCCTTGTTCAAGAACTTCCATCATTTTGCTGCTTATAGCTCCCAGATGGTTGCTCATGAGTATGGTCCAGTCTGCATACTCATCAATAGAAAACTTAGGTAGATCATGATACATACCAGAGGTATTATCCATGCTGACTG
This sequence comes from Stenogyne calaminthoides, assembly GCA_037126765.1. Lineage (NCBI taxonomy): Eukaryota > Viridiplantae > Streptophyta > Magnoliopsida > Lamiales > Lamiaceae > Stenogyne > Stenogyne calaminthoides. The sequence continues at coordinate 47,283,897 of JBBCBC010000001.1, read as the reverse complement.
TGAGTTTTGAAAACAAATGAATTTAAATAACAGGCTTTTCAAGATCTGTTCAAGTGACCACAATGGTTCTTCCTCAAGAACCGTTGATACTCAAAGCCAGTGGTCCGTAGAACCACTGCTCTGATACCACTTGTAGGTTCCGAATGGGTTTTGTGAGGGCAGAAGTCTAGAGGGGATGGGTGAATAGACTTCTGAAAACTTTTCGTGCAAGATCAGATGTGAAAGCAAGTTGCCTGATCAGAGTGCGAGTGAATAAGTTTGGACTGATATCCAACTTACTGATCGCCTGAAGGCAGATCAGTTCGGTGTCTATCAGTTTAACTGATGTGCGGAAGCTAAGTTTTAACCCGTGCGAAAAACCAGTTTTATAGAATCAGATTCTGCTTGTCTGTTTTCACTCAGATGACAAAGTGTCAAGCTGATCAGATCAGTTGCTTGATGCAGAACTGATCTAGACTCAGAATATGTATGCAATATCAAATCTGGTAGTGTGCTATAGTGTAAAGCAGGTAAAGCAGATTAAACACACAAGATTTTATAGTGGTTCGGACAACCAGTCCTACGTCCACTCTTCCCTATCAGCAGGGGCACCAACTAACCAACTGGACTTAATTTAATGTGTTAGTCCAACACAGTACAACAGATGTTTAAGGATTTCTCACTCAACCGATCCCAGAAATCAGAAACTAGAAACCCTAGTCTGAAATCTTGCAAAACAAACTTAACCTAACTTTTGGGTTTGGGTAACGATTTATTGTTGTTCCAACTGGAAATCTATCCTAGTATTTGTGTAGCCTAAAGCTAGAGGATAAGATTTCTATGCTAAGAACAATGGGATGAACACTTAGAAATATTCTTCAAATTTTTGTTCTTCGTGTGGAAATTTGCTTGTGCTTGAGCTTGATGATAATTTACGTGTCTTCACTATGAAGTATGATCCCATATTTATAGACCTCGAAATCATAGAGCCGTTGGAGAGAAATTTGAATTTCAGGCTATATTTGGTAGTTTGCAGGCTTGATGTGGCGTCTTGAGGCAGCATGGCCAAAAGCATGTATGTTTGTCCTTTCTAGCCGTTTGACTATGCAGCGCCGAATCTCGCATTATCAGCTCCATACGTACGTGTCTCGTTCTTATTGGTTAACAAGTACACTCTATTCAGTGTTTGTTCTACCAACTAAGATTGACATTCTTCTTGTCTGATTGACAACGTATGATCTGGTGCAACATCAGTTGACACCTGGTGTGGTGACCGATCGATAAAACCGATCGGTCTACGATAGAGTCTTCGATGCAAGTTGTCTTAGCTCAACTAGCGACTCGAATCGATATAGGTCTTACGGTCTTGATCTTCCGGTAGTCATCGATCTTGGTCTTCGAGTCTTGACTTCATGTCTTCACCCGATCATCGACTAAGCGGTCTTGACCGTTGGTCTTTCTTCAATCGCCCCGGTCTTTTGACCCGACCTATACATATTGAGTTCCCTCTCAATATGTGACCTATCTTTTACATCAGCTGTCTATACAACTCAGCTGGCCATCAAATCCTGATTCTAAGTCACCAGTCAGCTAATAGGTCTGATTGGTCCTATTACAAACTGTTTTGGAACTTCCATCAAAACTAACTACAAATTTCCCAACAGTGTTTGTTTATTAAACCATGTGGTTCGAGGTTCAATCCCTAGGTACAACATTTTTCACCTTTTTCATAATTAATTTTCTTATAAAAAGTGTTACCTTAAGGTCAATGTAGTAACATTTTAAGAGTGTTACCATAAGGTGTTACATTATGACAACACTTTTTTAAAGTGATACATAAAATATAAAAAATGTTACTTTAAACTTTAGACAACATTAACAAATGTCAAGGGTGCAGAAGTCAGAAATCGCTAGTCGGGCGGTTTTTCGGCGCTTTAGCGCCTTAGCCGCCTAGATTTTTTTTTTTTTTTTTTTTTTTTGTTTTTGTTATGCTATTTATTTGTTGTATTGACTCAAAAAGCCCAGCCCAATAAAAACCAAACCCAGTCCAGCCCAAAATGGCATTGACTCAGTCATTGGAAGTTGAAATAAGCGTGCATAATACGCTAAACTTCCCCAGAAACAAACAACACCCCCAAGACACCATCAAATTCCCAACTCTGCACACCAAAACAAAACCTCTACCACGGCGGTGAGGGTGGCGGCAAGTGGGGGAGGCCGACATAGCAGGAGGCGCGGGCGCAGGTGCGGCGGCGCATGGGTGGTGATTTTAGGGTTTGGACATTTTCTCCTTTCTTTCTCTCAAGTCTCAAGCGACATGTTTTCTTTCTCATTCGATTATATTCCTTTCTTTTTGAGTTTTGAGTTATAATTAAAAAAAAAGAAAAAACCGTCTAACCTTGGAACCGCCTAGACCGATTTGGCCGCCTAGGTGGCGCCCAAGCGCAAAAACGCCTATAGTGACCGATTTGGGGTAACTTTCGAGGGGCCCGGGACGGCCGCTTTAGCTTTTTTGCATCACGACAAATGCAACACCCTTTAAAAGTGTTACTTATTTGATATAGTAACACATTATAGCTATTAATAAAGCATATTTTTAGGTGTTACATAATGTCATTTATGTTGTAGTGAGATATGTGTAAACATATTTTTATAAATAAAAGTATATAATTTATATTAAAATTTTACAACTTTTAATTAGAATGCACGATTTTAAAACAAAATAATCTGGTTGATTTGGGCTTTGCACAGATTGACGTGGTGTAGTTAAAGATCCCCTCCTTTTGACAACGGATATAATCCGTTGTTTATTACATAAACAGACAACAGAGTGTACGCTAATAGACAACATGTAGTGAATGTTGTCTATTTCGCCTACCACAACGTTGGTAGACAATGAATTATATCCGTTGTCTATTTCGCCAACCACAACGCTAATAGACAACATTATCCGTTTTCTTTTTCATCTACCACAACACAATTTACACTATTTCACAACACATAATATATGTTATTTTCTGAAGAGTAATAATATTTTTCTAATCGTGATATATATTATTTAATTTCATGTAGCAATTAAATACTCAGTTAATAGAAAAACATAAATGAACAAGTACATAATCATTACAAATATATTCCAATATTTCCAAAATATATCCTTAAACAAATTATTCAAATAATTAATTCAAGAATACATTACTAACGGAAAAAAAATAATTAAATCCTAACTACTAATGCCTCAGCTTTTCCATCTTCCATCACCTATCTCTCAAATCAAGCAATTCCTGAAAAATAAGACAATATTCACTAATATTATATGGGAGAATTCTTGGAAAATTGAATGTAGCTCTAAATAACACTGCACACATACGTTAATGAACTGAAAACACTGGAAAAAAATACAATAATAGATTGTAAATGACAACACTTAAAAGAGTTTATACAATCACAATATGATAGAAGAATCTTGGTTTAAGAAAAACAATTAGAGCTTGTTTGGTAGGGGTTATTAGTGAGTGATATATACACTAACACCCCTAATAAAATATTTGGTAGGTCATATACATAAACACATAGACCCTTTAAAAAGTGAAGGCCCGATCTCCACTCCACTGAATTCATGTGATAATGGATACCACCTAGGGAGGTGGTATTTATAAAACTATCACTAGTTAAAATCATTTTTTCCAAATTTAACCCTGAGAATATCATAACTTGGAGAAAACTATTTCACATTTTAATCATCCGTATCCACTTTTAACATTTCACCAATCCATCATCTAGTAAACAACTAAAGCGGTCCACAATGTAGGAATATTCAATAAAACTAATTTCCATAACCATTTGCACATCATCATACGAATTGTGAAAACTGGAATTAAAAGCAGGAACATTCTTATCCCTGAAATTCCAACTGCCCCACCATGGCCTCCGTGTTTCCACCAGTGTTTCATTTGCACATCATCATCATCGTATGAATTCGGCAAGTTGCAAAGTCGTTGGCGACTCAAAGGAATAAGTTGCAGAGTGGTTGGTGTCTCATAGGAATATGGAGAAGATGAATGGGAGGGGTGGGGTCGTGGGTGGGTGGGTTTTGAGGGTAGTAATCAGGGGCGGAGCTAGAATTTAAGCTTTGGGGGGGGGCCGATCGTGAAGTCGAACTTTTATATATATAGTATGGTAACATTTTAGTATTGCATATATACTTATGGTTAAATATCTTAAAATACATCATTACATAAAATAAATCACTAAAAATAATATTATCAGTTACAGAAATAAATAGAGTTAGACCTTGATTTATGGACAAAAAAATAAAAATAAAAAAATAATTACCAAGCCTTGTTGTGGCTCCGCCCCTAGTAGTAATGACTATTTTAAAATTATCAACAAATTTTAAAAATCTACCAAATGAAATATAAAATATGTCCTTGTGTAATTATTTTGTACCAAACAAAATATGGATGTATAAAACTTGTCAAATGAATCACAATTTAAGATATCATATAATATCATATACATGCTACTAAACGAGTCCTTATCGTACCTTTCCCAATTTCTATTATTGCAAAAGTTGCTCGAGCAAATGTCTAGTAGTTTCTACCGTCAATATTTTTCAGCATTCATAATCAGATGACTTTACATAGAGAGGGAGAGGGAAGAGAGAGAAAAAGAGATCATGAAGACAAAACTGTGATGCATACTAAATATATCCGGCCCGAATTTGATTTGGTGCAAGGTACACACGAATTTACAAGATTTTCTACAACCTTAAAGCAACTAATATTTCGTTAGAGAACTTAGTTTATTTCCTACTAAAAGAAAATAAACATGTAAGGATTATGGATCTATTCACGTGCTCCATTGGTCCGCACATGCATGTGACAAGCTTTTCAACAAAACTGGAATTGTTTATGGAAAAGGATAATACAATTAAAACCAATGCTTCAAGTTTCTTGGATGTTCCAACATCAAAATGTTTAATTTAACCTTTGTTATCAGAGCATAATAAGATTAATACATAAAATATTTAACAAATATTCAGAGCAAACCACATATATCAGGAGACAAGCACAAAATGTAGAGTTAAACATAAAAAATGATTTGTATATCCTTGTCTTCTCCGATGAATTCAGATGTTTCATTCCAAACATGATTAAATTAAGTTATTGTAAATAAATTTATTTCCCTTGCTTTTCTAAACCTCATTATACTAAAAACATAAGATGTATGCTAAAAATAAGGCACAATATACTGCGTCCTTAGAGAATGTTCCTGCTGAAGGGTTGCACTCAAACCACATTCGGAGCTAAGTAAACCTAAGAAACAAGTTAAAAGAACAGTTATTAACAAGATGACAAGATTATCCATTATTCACATCATATCCAACAATGGAATACCAGATATTATATATGTACCTACTATTGTAATTGTATTTAAAAAAATAAAATAAAACCAAGTTCTTTTTTCAAATCCTCTGCTCATTTTCCTAATTACTACTATTTCCTACCCCTGCTATTATCCCATTTTTCCATCTCATCTATATTTATCCTACACCAACTAAACATTAAACCAACCACACAATTCACCCACATAAATACTTACCAGAACCAGTAAATACCATAACATTCATTATACTCGTTTCCTTGGATACAACTTAAGTTCCACATTAAACCAATGACTGAATTAGTTCTATGATTCTATCACATAGCAAACATATAAAATAAAGTATCAACCTCCCAGTACTACCAATTATTAATCTAAAATATAATCCAGCACTCCCAGTACTACCAATTATTAATCTAAAATATAATTCTGAAGACACTTATGAAACTTTTTTTAATTTTCTAAGTTAATAGAAAGACAATCCTCCAAAATTGAGTGCTTCTTTATACTCTAGTGCATGTTCCTGGAAAATAAAGGCATCCCCAAAAAGCAGAGTAACACAAACTGATCTATCCTACATCTAGAAAGATGATGAAATTTAGCAAGTTCCCTATGTTTTTCAAACGCATCTAAATTAGGGAATTCTCGAAATAGAGGTTCAATTAAATTACCACTCCAAAATTAGGGCTCACAGGAAGATAAATTACCTATTCCACAAAAAGAAACACTGTTGTGTCATCCCCTTCTGCTGTCTCGACACGGAGCTTCAATGGACCGAAAATAGCAATCGATCTTCGTCGAGGAAATATCCGCTAAGCTTACACGGGCATCGGATGCGGTTATAGCCAGAGCCACGACGATAAGCTTAGACAGGAGTCAGATGCGGCACGCCGGCGGCAGCCAGAGCGAGGGCGAGAAGCTTGCACAGGCGTCGAATGCAGCGGCGTGAAGGGAAGAGGAATTAGGGCCTACTGTTTGAGAAGTGCATGGGAGATTGGGAAAAATAGATTTAAGACATAAATAAGTCTTGATATATATATATATATATATAAATAATGACAATGTCTCAAATGCACCTGGTGCACGGATTTTAGATCCGTACACTCACTTTGACCCAACTCATATTAGATATTTTGGATCCTCCTCCTCCTCTCTCCCATGTGTCCTGTTCGTTCTTTTTTTTCCTTTCACCTACAGCTTTTGCAGATTTCCCTTTCCATCCTCTTAAAATTCTTCCAATGCTTATCAAAACAAATTCCTAGATTTCATATATCACGAATATTTTGACTTTCAAATCTTTAATTTTTATTTTATTTTTCATAATTTGATAAATTGTTGAAAAGAGGAAGGAAAACATAAGGAGATCCATTGCATCTCTCGTCATTTAACCACATCTCATTTGTCTGCAAATCAGTTGAATAATCCATTGACCGACGTCGTCTGCCTCCACCCGACGACATCCTCTACAAATCGACGGGAAACGTCTCTAGATTCGCGACGACGGCACTGGTGAATGCGGAATCGGAGGACATTCAGGTTATCTCAAATATTTCGACATCACGTTTATCCGCTGCGGGATATTAGACTCAGGCATTGCTAAAACGGACCACGAGAAGCGTCGTTGGGTGGACCAGCAAAAGCTGGGAGCAAAAGGGGATGCAATAGCCATTACTGTTATAAGTTGCATGTTTTGGTTATAGAAAGTTGCACTTTTCGGTTATAATAAGTTGCATTTTTTTGTTACAAGTAGTTGCACGCTTCAATAATAGGTAGTTGCACGCTTCTGTTATAGGTAGTTGCACGATTCTGTTATAGGTAGTTGCACGCTTCAGTTATAGATAGTTGCACGATTTTATAATAGGTAGTTGCACGCTTCTGTTATAGGTAGTTGCACGATTCTATTATAGGTAGTTGCATGTTTCTATTATAAATAGTCGCACGTTTTGTTTATAGGTAGTTGCACGATTCTGTTTTAAGTAGTTGCACATTTATATGTTTTCTAGTTGTATGGTAAAATCGTGCAACTACCTATCACTGAAATGTGCAACTCCACAAAAATTGGGCAACAAAAGAAGCAAAATAATTCGTCCATTAGAGAAAAATTTAGGCCCAATAATTTTTTTTTTTTAAAAACAAAGATTTAACTACTACTAGGACTCGAACCTTGAACTTCTTGTGTTAAAAGGGGATGCTTAACCGCTGGAGCACAATCTACTATTTAAATGTTTTATGTGCTTTAATATGTTAACTAAATAAGTGTGACCCATTTTATAAACGAGTCATGAGTGTACGGTGCACTTGTGTGCACAGGAGACCCACTCATAAATAATAGTGTGAAAATAAAAGATATAAATAATAAAACTAAAAATTTAATACTGAAAATTTATTATCAACACCAAACACAAAGAGCATTAATTTATGGCAAAGTATATGGTGAACAAGTTTCACGGTGAAACTGGTTTAGGAGTGTGACTTATATTACTAAAGAGTGTGACTTATATAACTGAAGAGTGTGACTTTTTACTATAAAGAGTATTACTCATAAAAATAAAGGGTGTGATAAATATTACAGCAAAGAGTGTGATCGTGATAACTGAAGAGTGTGACCTATATTACTAAAGTGTGTAATCGTGATAACTGAAGTGTAAAAATAAATCAGTTTCACGATGAATAAGTTTCACAGCATACCAACTCTTAATTTTATTAAATTTAAATTTTAAAATAATATATTATGAATATAATAGACAACAGAAAAGGACAACGTAAATACGGAACCATTGTCTATTAGCGAGAAGTCAAGCTAAAGACAACGTTATAAGACAACATGCACCAAAATTCGTTGTCTATTACCGAGAGCTCGTGCTAATAGACAACGGTTAATGTAATAGACAACGTGTTATGCTTTATACACAACGGATTTAAAAAAATTTGTTGTCTATTCCACGTTGTGTATTAGCATTTTTCTAAGTGCAGATTTACCAATATATAGTATTAAGATATTGCATGCACTATAATATAATTTTAAGGCATATAAGTGAGAATGTATTTGGAGATAGAATCACATATCGTCCTATAATTTTGGTTGTATCTAGTTTTAATCTTTTTAAGTTTTTACATATTCAATTTTGTTTCTTTTAGTATCAATTTTGATCATTTTTGCATGAAAATTCAATGTTCTCCAAATTGGATAGTCATTTTTCACCAAAAATAAAATTCCCTAAGTTTTGGTAATTGGATTGAGACATTGAAGATAACAAAATAATGGGTTGGATGAGACAAAGAGTTTGATATAGGACACAACCTTCGAATCAACGAAAAATGGCTGGAAAACGGCCAAGAAGTACTAATTTGTGAATGAAAATTTATTTGTTAATTAAAAATGAAATCATGAAGTTGTGGTAATCAAATTGAGAAATAGGAAATAGATATAAAATGGTTAATACGAGACGAAGAGTTTGGTAAAGGACATAACCTTCGACTAATCGGAAAATTTATTTTTCGACAAAAAATCAAAATGAAAAAGCAAAACATACATGACTAAAATTGGATACATCCAAAATAGTAAGGAGATTTGTCATATTATCTAAATATATCTATAACTCAATTTTGATTAACAAGTTTGTTAAGCATGCATTCTCTTATAATCGCAATATTTTCTTCCTTTTATTTTTTAAAATATATATTAATTGAACGGTATAATATTGCATCGAAAAATTACTCAAAATTCTAATGCGTCAGATGCAATCTCATACTCATATATGACTAATAAGATAATTTTATAAAGGGTAAAAGAAAAAAAAAATAGAACAAAGAAGAGTTAGACCCAAAAGTGACCTAAAATGAGAAAACATGTGTCATTGACCGAAAATGACCAAGAGACAAAACAGTCGAGATGACCATATCACAATTACCAAAGAAGTCTATCTAAGACCATCTCCAAGGCACTGCCAAATTACATGGCAAACACACATTTGGTAGTAAGAGTGCTTCCAGCGCACCGACAAATTCTGAAGCAAATTAGACATACATGAACAGTGTGGTAAATTTGCCACATACTGTTCAAGTGGCAAATTGATTTTATATTTTTTATTTTGAATTCAACATTTAAATGGATGAAATATAATTATTATTTTTAAGATAATATTATTTAATTTAAAATTGTGTTGCAATAATATTATGTGTAATACTACCTCTGTCCTAAGATAACGTGCACGCTAACTTTATTATCGAGTTTTTGTGAGCTATTTGTTTATTAATATTTGAAATGATAAAGTGACTTTTAAAGAGCGGTATGATAGATCTATCTATCTTCTATTATATGCATCTTTAAAAAAAATACTTTATCATTTTAAATATTAATAAAAAACTCGCTCGCTAAAACACGTGAAAACAGTAAACGTGCACGTTATCCCGGGACGGAGGGAGTATTATTTAATTTTATGTTTTTTATAATTTTTCTATTTAATATTATATGACGAATTGGAAGTGACAAATTTGATGGCAAATTGATGATTTTAATGACAAATTTACCATTTCGCATTGGAGATGGTGTAATAATATAAGTATAAATAAATAGTAGCATATTTAGTATCTATATGAGCCCATAACTCAACGGCAAGGTCTCATATGCACTTGGTACACGGATATTAGATTCGTGCATTCACTTTGACCCTGTCCATATTTTAATATTATGGATCCTCTTCTATTGCCCCTCTCTCCCCTGTTTCTCGACGTTAGCAGCGATGATTACTCTATCTATGGATTTTAGACCGACGAAAATGAAATAGATGAAAAATCTTGTTTATTGCCCATTTCCACATCAGCGTTGGCTATTCCTCTTTTGCATTACCATCTACCAAAATTATGGAATTCTCCGGCAGAAGAAAATGAAATCCCAGTTTGAGAAATAATTAAAATATAATAATATACTAATAATAACAATAGTAATTGAATAATCACACGTAATTATACTAAATTACCATAAAATAAGTCGATCAACAACATTGAAACACTGGAAAACATGCAATCCAATAATTATTTGAACATTTCACAAGCTAGTTGCATGTTTTTATGTTTTCTAGTTGCATGATTCCATATTAGCTAATTGCATGTTTCTGTATATAGTTGTTATTTTTATATTAGGTAGTTGCATGTTTCTATCTGTTCTAGTTGCACGGTTCAATATTAGCTAGTTGCATGTTTCCGTATTATATAGTTGCATGTTTATATACTAGTTAGTTGCATGTTTCTGTATTAGTTAGTTGCATGTTTATGTGTTATATGGTTGTATGTTTTTATATTATCTAGTTGCATGCTCTTATGTTTTCTAGTTGCACGATTTTGTATTGACTAGTTGCATGTTTCTATATAAGTGTATCCTTATTTTGACCCAATCTTTATTTTTCACTGACCTAATTTTTTCTAGTGCCAAAAATTTTGGTTATTTAAAAAAATTAATAAAAATGATAGTATTGGGAACCAAACCAGATATCCTTAACCCTAAAGATATGATGTTCAACCAATATACTAGAGGCGAATTGTTGAAAATTTGCGACAGTATCGAATTTTAATTAAAAGGGCTGACCCATTTTTTAAACGGGTCACTCATTTGAATGAGTCTTGGCGATACATGACTTGGGTGTCTGAAACTACTCTAACTCAACACGTGCGTCTATGTTTTGATATGCAGTCTCATATATGCATATCAATCTATAGATCAATGAAATTTCCAAGATCTTGAGATCAAACAAATTTATATACTTTTCTTAGACTAACTAATAACTAGTTAATGTTCAAATCATACCCGAGGGAGACAAGCATTGCATACAAAGACAACATACATAAGTTGCTCCATCCGGATATAGTAATAAGTTTCTACATCCCGAGTTTCTTACGTCCACCTAAAATTAACGAGTCATTTTCTTGTGAGATCATCACATGCACATATCTAGTAGACAAATGATTTTTTTTTTCTTTTAACGGTTAAAAGATGACTTTGAACTCATGACTTCACGAAGCATACTTTCACGTATAACCCCAACAAACCCTTATTGGAATCTTGCATGTTGAATCGCTTCAAGACAATATCTATGTATGAAGCTTGCGATAAGCCTATCATTATTTTCTTCTGATCTCGAGTGATCTTGATACCAAGGATGTGACCGGCTTCCCCTAAGTCCTTCATATCAAACTGTTTTGACAGTCATGCCCTTACGTTTGATAACACCTTTACATCGTTCCCCGATGAGCAGAATGTCGTCCACGTATAGTGCTAAGAATACCAATTTATATATGTTAATTTGACATGTCTCACATAACACCGCTCTAAATTATCGAAATTAATCATGTCCCAAGGACCACAAATTTGGTCGTTAAAATGTCACATGAAGATCATAATGGCATGTTGTCTTCTCCACCAAAAACAAACAAACACAGACAAAGTTGGGATAAGAACATCTTGGCTTCTGTGTATAATCCTTTCATTACTAACACTTTGAACAATCTAAAAGCATGTGTCATTGACCGAAAATGACCAAGAGACAAAACAGTCGAGATGACCATATCACAATTACCAAAGAAGTCTATCTAAGACCATCTCCAAGGCACTGCCAAATTACATGGCAAACACACATTTGGTAGTAAGAGTACTTCCAGCGCACCGACAAATTCTGAAGCAAATTAGACATACATGAACAGTGTGGTAAATTTGCCACATACTGTTCAAGTGGCAAATTGATTTTATATTTTTTATATATTTTTTATTTTGAATTCAACATTTAAATGGATGAAATATAATTATTATTTTTAAGATAATATTATTTAATTTAAAATTGTGTTGCAATAATATTATGTGTAATACTACCTCTGTTCTAAGATAACGTGCACGCTACTTTATTATTGAGTTTTTGTGACCTATTTGTTTATTAATATTTGAAATGATAAAGTGACTTTTAAAGAGCGGTATGATAGATCTATCTCTATTCTATTATATGCATCTTTAAAAAATACTTTATCATTTTAAATATTAATAAAAAAACTAGCTCGCTAAAACACGTGAAAACAGTAAACGTGCACGTTATCCCGGGACGTAAGGAGCATTATTTAATTTTATGTTTTTTATAATTTTTCTATTTAATATTATATGACGAATTGGAAGTGACAAATTTGGTGGCAAATTGATGATTTTAATGACAAATTTGCCATTTCGCATTGAAGATGATGTAATAATATAAGTATAAATAAATAGTAGCATATTTAGTATCTATATGAGCCCATAACTCAACGGCAAGCGCCTAATATCGTTTTCGTACAGACGGATATTAGATTCGTGTATTCACTTTGATCATGTCCATATTTTAATATTATGGATCCTCTTCTATTGCCCCTCTCTCCCCTGTTTCTCGACGTTAGCAGCGATGATTACTCTGTCTATGAATTTTAGACCGACGAAAATGAAATAGATGAAAAATCTTGTTTATTGCCCATTTCCACATCAGCGTTGGCTATTCCTCTTTTGCATTACCATCTACCAAAATTATGGAATTCTCCGGCAGAAGAAAATGAAATCCCAGTTTGAGAAATAATTAAAATATAATAATATACTAATAATAACAATAGTAATTGAATAATCACACGTAATTATACTAAATTACCATAAAATAAGTCGATCAACAACATTGAAACAATGGAAAACATGCAATCCAATAATTATTTGAACATTTCACAAGCTAGTTGCGTGTTTTATGTTTTTCTAGTTGCGTGATTCCATATTAAATTTAATGCGTGTTTACGTATATAGTTGTTATTTTTATATTAGGTAGTTGCATGTTTTATCTGCATTACAATTGGCGGTCAATGTTAGCTAGTTACATGTTTCCGTATTATATAATTGCATGTTTACTAGTTAGTTGCATGTTTCTGTATTAGTTAGTTGCATGTTTATGTGTTATATGGTTGTATGTTTTTATATTATCTAGTTGCATGCTCTTATGTTTTTTTTTAGACGATTTTTGTATTGACTAGTTGCATATTTCTATATAAGTGTATCCTATTAGCTAGTTGCATGTTTCCGTATTATATAATTGCATGTTTATGTATTAGCTAGTTGCATGTTTATGTAATAGTTAGTTGCATGTTTCTGTATTAGTTAGTTGCATGTTTATGTGTTATATGGTTGTATGTTTTTAAATTATCTAGTTGCATGCTCTTATGTTTTCTAGTTGCACGATTTTGTATTGACTAGTTGCATGTTTCTATATAAGTGTATCCTCATTTTGACCCAATCTTTATTTTTCATTGACCTAATTTTTTCTAGTGCCAAAAATTTGGGTTATTTAAAAAAAAATTAATAAAAATGATAGGTTATTTAAAAAAATTAATAAAAATGATAGTATTGGGAACCGAACCAAATATCCTTAACCCTAAAGATATGATGTTCAACCAATATACTAGAGGCGAATTGTTGAAAATTTTGCACAAAGATTTAATTTTAATTAAAAGGGTGACCTGCTTTTTTAAAGCGGGTCACTCATTGAATGAGTCTTGGCGGTGCGTTTGGAAAGACAAGAGACCTACTCTAACTCAACACGTGCGTCTATGTTTTGATATGTAGTCTCATATATGCATATCAATCTATAGATCAATGAAATCTCCAAGATCTTGAGATCAAACAAATTTATATACTTTTCTTAGACTAACTAATAACTAGTTAATGTTCAAATCATACCCGAGGGAGACAGCATTGCATACAGCACAACATACAGAAGTTGCTCCATCCGGATATAGTAATAAGTTTCTACATCCCGAAAAAACAAGCTGCTTCTGTCCACCTAAAATTAACGAGTCATTTTCTTATACTTTCACATATAACCCTAACAAACCCTTCTTGGAATGTTGCATGTTGAATCGCTTCAAGATAATATCTATGTATGAAGCTTGCGATAAGCCTATCATTATTTTCTTCTGATCTCGAGTGATCTTGATACCAAGGATGTGACCGGTTTCCCTAAGTCCTTCATATCAAACTGTTTTTGATCGTCATGCTTCTTACGCCTCGATAACAATTTTTTACATCGTTAGATGAAGCGAGAATGTCGCCCACGATATAGTCTTTAAGAATACCAATTTATATATGTTAATTTGACATGTCTCACATAACACCGCTCTAAATTATCGAAATTAATCATGTCCCAAGGACCACAAATTTGGTCGTTAAAATGTCACATGAAGATCATAATGGCATGTTGTCTTCTCCACCAAAAACAAACAAACACAGACAAAGTTGGGATAAGGACATCTTGGCTTCTGTGTATAATCCTTTCATTACTAACACTTTGAACAATCTAAAATATTGTAATTTTCTACACTTTACCGTTTCAACATTTTTTTTTTGTCACTTTATCATCTGAAATAATTGTTTATATAACATTTCACTTCTAAATTTTTATTTAGGACACTGCATCGAATTCTATAATAAGTATCATACTTTGTGATAATCAAAATAACTACAACAGCTTGCAAAGCGAAGACAGGTAATATGCAACAAATAAGATGATAGTTTTAGAATAAATATTTAGAAAGTAGGGTTTTTCTACGGTCAGAAAAGACTTCGCCATTCCTGACGGTAGGAAACCAATAAGAAATTGTCACATCATCTACCTTCGCCATTAGCAAACTGGTTTTGCTGTGAGGCAAAATAATTTTTACTTAAATAATATAAAATTACTAAAATATCCTTATAATAATATTTTAAAAAAATAGTATTATATTATAATAATCATTTAAAAAATAATACTTAAAACATGTCCATGTTTTAACTTTTTTATTCTAATTATTTTCGAATCAAACTAAAAATCCTATTATGAACATCATAGTCCCTCGGCAAACTCTGCAGTCTGCACCAAACTTTTCTATTTCTATCTACAAATTAACTTTTCAGTATTCCTTTCTTATTAAACAACAGAGCATACACCTTTTTCTATTAAACAACATAACATTTACATACCCATTTTCCTATTTTCAACTTAACTTTCAGTATTTCATTCTTCTTCACACACATATAAAGAGAGATTGAGCAACATCAATTAAACCGATGTTCACATTAACAAACTCAAATCATCATTCTCAGATCTATGGCGTCCCAGTCTCTTCTACTTCACCTTCCTCACAGTCACAGCTTCCTCATTGCCGGTAAATTCGCCGACCAAAGCTTCGAACTCCGGCGCTCATATCAATTCCAATTTACTGCTCGTCGCCTTGCTCGATTCGCACTACACCGAGCTCTCAGAGCTTGTCGAGAAACTCGGGAAATTTGACACGGTGTCCACTCAGCTGTCGAGGGAGCGAGTCAAGCTTCTCTCCTCCGGTGGTGACTCGGTGTGAGTGGAGGCGAGCCGGCGTTCAAATGATTTTCCGTTTTCGATTTGAAGAAGAAAGGTATCGATTTGAAGAAGAAAGTCATCGCTGCCTTTGCAAAAAACGTCCAATTTTTTTTTTCTGATGATACTCAATTTTTTCTTTCTTTAATTCAATTTCCCTGTTTATTTTTATTTTTGGAAGAAATCGGTTGCTTCACCTTCTTCAAATCACCGTAGATTTTCAGCGCTCGCAATTTCATCTTCGAGAATCCGCTCTGATTTTGCCCTAATTCGCGACGAGTTTGCCCTAATTCAAAATCGCCACGATTATGACTCTTCTCCTTGTCAATTCCAGTCCGAATCTGCTTCGGCAGCCGCGCCGGAAACGATTCGGCACGCCTTCACATATATATATATACCTGATTGAAAACAGGGGTAGGGGTGCTTTGATGTGCTTTGATGCTAATCATAAATTTTTCGTTTATCATTATAATAAATTTGATATGTTTAAAATATTTTGATTT